>VXAX01003655.1:81001-367755 GCA_013399835.1 Leptocoma aspasia | reverse complement strand
GGCGGCGGCTCCTCGGTTCATGTGAGTGCCCCGGCCGGGCGGGCTCGGCCCTCACCGCGCTCCGCTGCCCCTCTCCGCGCTCCGCTGCCCCTCTCCGCGCTCCGCTGCCCCCGCCGGGCCTCGCCTCGGTGCTCCATCGCCAGCCGCTGGGGAGCGGCGCTATGGGTGCCCTGGCGCTGCCCCACGGGCCGGGGCGGGCCGGGTCGAGCTCCCTGGGGTGGGTGGGAGCCAGGCGGGGCCCCGCTGATTTGCTGCTGCTAATTTGCTGCTGCTAATTTGCTGCTGCTAATTTGCTGCTGCTAATTTGCTGCTGCTAATTTGCTGCGAGCCGCCAGTGGAGCGAGGGTGCCCCGCGGCGGTGGTCGTAGGGGGCCGCCCCTGTGAGGGGGTAGCCCTTGGCGGAGGGGCAGGATCCGAGCGGCCAGCCGCAGGAAGCGGCGTTACGGTCCCGGTTCAGCTCGTGCCAGGGATTCCAGGGCAGGGCCCGACGCGCGCTGTAGCTCTGGGGCGGAGGTGTAAATTCAGATCCCGCGCTTTGCGGGCAGGACGCGGCCGCGCGTGAAGTGGTTCATCTCAAAGCGGTATCCCTTATCCAGTCCTGTCACTGGAATGAGGCTTTGGAAGCGGCGTGGGGTGGTGGGCTGTGCGAGAAGATGTTGTGTTAGCCTGGAAAGCGCACGCAGGGAGTATCCACCGACGTTTGCTATTACTAAAGGGCACACAGATGCTGCCTCACTTTTGGTTAATTGTATAAAGTTTGTTACACTTTGGCATAGCCTTGCTTGAGGAACGGAGTATAACCCGGTGTTTGGTCCGTCCTCAGCAGAGATGCAAGCTTTAACGTAGAGCACGTGTTCTGTGCAGGATGTGTGCACTGGATCGACAGGGATGAGCTTTGGTTATGTTGCCAGTCCACAGCCCCCCAGCACATGGCGGCATTCCTGAAGCACTGTATATATTGGGTATCAGTATTAAATCAATGTATGGGTATCAGTGTTAAATCAATGTATGTCAGTACTGTGTATAGCAGACTGTGCTGTGCCTGAGGCTCATCAATAAGTGCTTTTGAGATGGGTTTAGCAGCTGGCAAAATAAAGGCAATACTACTGCAAACTGAGTAATACTTGCATTTCTTGCTGTTTCTGTTTAACTCAGAGATTTTTATTTTCTTTTAAGCGAAGTTATTGCTTTTCACAAATAGTTCTGGGATTCAGGATACTTACATGAAATCTGCAGCAAGGTGAGGTAGCAGGGATTAAATACAGCCTCCTACCATTCACTTGTTATATTATCCTCCAGTTATATTTGAATTTTATTACACCCTTTCACAGACCTGTTGGAAAAGAAGCCTGAATTCTATAAAATTAAGCAAAACCAAAGTCTGAAACCTGAGTTTTTAATACTGGATGTTGCTAAAAGGTACAAGGCCTTAGAAATGACTAACAGAAAGAATTTTGTCAAATGGTTGGTAAAGTGGGGGTTTTAGTTTTGGGGGGTTTTGACTTAATTTTTTGCAGGGGAGCGGTGTTGTATATTTTTAGGTAACCTCAAGGTCATTGCTTATCAATACAGCTTCATCAGAATATATTCTCCACCCTGTCACTCCTTAACAATATTCTTGTTGCAGCAATTTTGACTTAGGAGAACATTATGCAATATATTTGTGAGTTACTTTGATGTTTCAGCAACGCTGAATCCTGAAGGTCCAAGATGTTGAAAGCAGAAATTATTCTTAAAACTAGTTTCACAAAATTTGTGCTCTAGAATGTCTCTTTCCTCTTGAAACTATATGCATATTTTCCATACATTGCTCTAGGTATCTTTGTTTATTTTACGCCTTTAAATTTAAAGAGAGAAGGAAACAACTCCTCATTCTCCAGATTGAAAGCAGTGGATTGTGTGAAGAAAATGTTATTGAATGAAAAAGGATATTTCCTAAAAAAAATTTGTGCAAATCTTAAAATAGTCCATCAGATTGGAATAATAGGACTCAAATTGCCTAGAGCCTTGAAGATTTGATGCTTCTGATAATGAAGCATATTTGAGTGGGAAAACAATCTGAAAAATAAGTTTAATGCAGAAAGGTGTGATGATATACAGCTTTGATATTGTTGTAACTAATTTAGTATGAATGTAATAGTGGCAAGTTAACCTAGGGTCTCTTTATTGAAGGAGGGCTAAACAGTCTATGGATTTTTCTTAATCCCATCAGTTTCTCAGCTTCCCTGCCCTTTCCCCATTAAAGTAGAATAAATAGTTTTATGGATGTCACGTTACTCTGAAAAAGCATAATATCAGACTGAAGGGTGGATCTTGAATTGACAAGAAAAAACACAAATTGAGATGCAAAATAGGAGATAAATGTTATCTCAGACCTGTGTAGTCCAAGAATGAATAGAAGAATAGGGTTCTTGTGTACCTACAAATCCCACATACTTTACAAGTTCCCATGAACATACTTGGGAAATACCTATATAATAAAAATGATGTAAAACAGTTGTCATTAGAAGGATTGGTCAGGTGTGCAGAAAGACAAATCTGGCATTGACCATAATATTTTTTAACTTTCCAGATGATGATCTGATTTCTTTATGTCATGTTTGTTTGATATTAATTCATGTTTGTCTCTTCTAAGGGAGTGTTACCTAAAACCTAAAGAAGGTCAAGTGCTGGCCAACATAGACAAAAGTGAGGAGTCAGCACAGAGGGCAGCTGATAGGAACATCACATGTGAGCAAATCAGACAGCACCTCTTCCTTCTTGTAGTGGTATGAGTTGTATGATGTCAGTCCAGCAGAGACCCCCAGAAACCCCTGTGTTCTCCTGAACAGTTACCTGCATGGTTCTTACCCTTACCAAGAAACATTTCTGCTGTTAGATATCCTGTCATGCTGGGGGTGAGGGGAAATCAATGTTTATTTTTCATTTCCATGGTTACATTAGTATTAAACAGCAGGGGGAGGAAAAAGGTCTCCCATGGCTTTTTTTTCCTCCAGTGCGGTGGAATCCGTCCTTACTCATAATTTAATATAGTTTAAAAAAGATTTGGATACTTCTCAAATCAGCCTTCTGCTGTCTTTTTTCTGTTAATATTTTGTAATATTGAATTTTATATTTCTTTGTGCTTGGGGAAAAGTGCTTTCTTTAAAAAAATTTAGGGAAAATCTTGAAGTGACTGCAGATCAGTAAGTCATTAGTTGAACAATTTTTTCTCTTGGACGACAAAAAAATGCAGTGCTGTCTGCATTATATGTTAGAGGTCAATTTATTCAGAGTGAGTGTAAATTCAGTACGTTGGTATTTTACTTCACAGGTGGTTTATTTATCCTGCTTTCACACTTAACAAATCTTTGATGTCTATTATGTTGTCCCAAATAAACACACTTGAATATGTTGAAATATCACAGAAGGGCAGGTTTTACTGCATGGTTTTTAAAGTTAAATAAAACACAGGCATGTAAAAGACAGAAACATCACTGGGTTTGTGACACTGGGTGTAACGAAAAGACCTTAGCAGAAGAGGAGCAAAAGATCTTTTCGTTTACTGTGACTTAATCACTTCTGACAGATGTTTGCCTAGCCTGTTTTTAAAACTTTGCCGTAATGGATATTCCACAGCCTCCAAAGGTAGCCTGTTCAGTCTATTACTCTTACTTGAAAGTTTTCCAAAACTTAAATCTTGCTTTCTTTTTCATGTCTGAATCAGACCTGGTGAACAGTTCAGTCCCATTCTCGTACCAACTTGCTTTGTCTTTGAAGAACAAGACCAGGTCTCCCATTTATCTTCTCTTCTGTAGACTAAACAACTGCACTTCTTTCAAGCGTTTTGATCTTCTTTGAAGTGTCTTGAAAAAGTTGAGAGACAGGAAAGGGGAATCTGAACAAAGGCAGATCTCTGTGCCAGTTGTAGGGGGTCTTGAGTATGTATGAGTTCAACGTGAGTATTGCTTGGGCAGCCTCTTGAGCAGCTGAGACAGTTTACCTATAATAAAATGTGGCTGATCAGGCCTTTCTTGACTTGCTTCAGCTTTATTCAATCCTATGTCCCTCACACTTGCTTTCTAGAGAAATTAGAGGTCTGAACTTTTTTTTCCTTTAAACTGGAGCAGACAGGTGTGGCAGGGTAGTAGACTCCCAGATGAGAAGTTGTTCCCTGTAGTTTTTGTGGTGTTAATTGATTGAGTTTTTAGTTGCCTTTATGCTTTTTGAGCCATTAAGTTTTCTAATGGTGAAGTCCATAACAAGCATGAAACATACTGCAATAATGTGTTTTCCTCCTGAAAATACAGCCCCTGTGGTTCCAGTCAGTTGAATAGATTTGATAGATGAAACAAGAAAAAATGGTTTTTTGAGCATAATAAAAATGTGCTAGTTTGCTTGGGTAGCATGATGGCTCCAAATGTTCTGAAATTGTCACCATGTCCATTTGAGGATTCCTAAACTTTCCAAACATCCATGTCTACATTTAAATAGGAGAAGTTCCTTACCTGAGCATGCTCTGTGCTTCTAGCAAATGCTTTTAAATTCAGTACTGTTAGAAATTTCTGGGCAGTTATAACTGGTTTTAGGCATGACAATTGCTTTCAGTCTTGATTACAAAGTTCAGTGTGCCAGATTCCTGTTCTTTCTAGGGACCAGTTGCTTGTGATGCAAATCTCTGGGCAACCTCAACCAGTGCCTCACCACTCTCAATTGTTAAGTTCTTATGCCACTTAATATAAATTGACAACCTAGAAACTGTTCTTTGACTTCCAGAACTGTAGAGAGGGAAGATTAAACTAGCATTCGTATTAGAAAGCAACATGTACTGTATTTAATCATCATCTGCTAAACACAAGTCATGTAGAACCAATTATTTCCTCAGAATTCTTATATGCTGACAGAGGTTCTATTCTGGATTAGGGGAAAATTGAATTCCTTGCAGCTGGTAATGCATTAAACATCATCAAAAATTGCCTCAAGTTAGCACATGTCTTCTTGAGGTCATTTGCTTCAATCTTTTGGCTTAAAACCACCTATTATGGAAGACTTCTATTTCCATTTCCTTCTCATCAGGAGCTTTCCCAACATAGCTGAGTACAAATTAATAGTGTAAAGCTTAGTCTGTGACTTCAGGACCCTCTCTCAGAAACTATCCATGGCTATTGGATCTGATTTCTATCCCAGAGTGTTTCTCAGTTACAGTTTAATATACGGCTTTGTAGTGGCATCTTGTTTCAGACTCTCAGGGTAAGTGGACAGATCATTTCAGCAGCTCGTTTGTCAGGGCTAGCTGGGGACTGCTGTTCCCCCAGGAGTGCAGGAGCTGGTGCATGGCATGCCAGAGGCATTGCCTTTGGCTTGCTGGCAGCTGCTCTGGAGGCAAGGCCCTAAGTTCACCTCTGTGAACACATCTGCTAGTCCTACTGTAAGGTTTGAAACCTTCTGTGTCGGGGGTGCTAATAATTGGTAACAGTCGCACGCTAAGGAAGTCACTGTTGCCAACTAGGATATGACACTGAATCGTACCCCAGGGAAATTAATCTTTTCTTAGGGGTTCAGTTACCCTTGCTGCATCACAGTGGGTAAGTAATTTCACATCCAAATGACCCTCTATGAAATAATGCTCGTGATAAGACCTAGGCACATACAGACTTTTTGTTTTCCTTTGCATTTTACTGAAAACTTACCTGCAAATTAGCACTTTTGAAGATGTTAAACCAACATATGTAAATTGAAAATAATTGTTTAAAAATTACTGGATTTTTAGTAGAAGAGTTTGGAACACAGCAAAATTAGAATTTAGCTAACTTGTCTTAGAACTTCTTTTGTTTCTATGGTTTGAATCCATAAATGAAAATGGCTGTTCCCCAAAAGCTGCTTGGAGGATTCTTCTGTCAGAGACTATCAGTCTTAATAGCTGACATCAGCCCTCTCAACATCCAAGATGAGTGCACAGGGAGTATGTTTGCTTTTGTGAATTTTTTTCCCCGCTGCACAGATCAGCATTAAAAGAGGAGAAATAATTTTCATCCTAGAAGTTTTAAAAGCTGTGAACCCCAAGTGCTTCTCACTGCATACAACTACAAAGAAGTGGTGGATACTGCTGGAACGTGGTTTTGAAGTGACATGAAGCTGCTTCTGGCTGGTGAGGATTAGTTGTCAGCCCACTTTAGATACAAAAGTTCATTTAGACTTTTCATTCCACAGCTGAATAAATAATTTTCTCTGCACAGGGTTAATTAGTGTCTTTATAGGTTTTCATTAAAATATCATCCTATTCTATTATGTGAGTAAATCCAGCATTGGAAAGTACAATTATTTGTGATGTGTGCAGGTTTTTCTTCTGTGTAAATAAGGTGCTGCAGCTGCAGGCTCAAAGTTCATCAAGGACTGCCCTTACCCTGAAAATTTTGTTTGATAGCTTTGTTGCTCCCCATTAAAAGATGTTTGCCATTATTCTTGCATTGGATACACACAGACATGCACACAAACATGCGTTTTTTCAGTTTTTTCTTCAGGTTTTATTTGGCCCACATAAAGAATGCCTAAAGTTTGTGCCCCAGTGAATACGAGCAGCTGCTAATGTGTCTGAAGTTCGAGGACACTGATTCTTTCGAAATACATCTGCATGAGGTCTGCTCAGTGCTTTTGTGAGTAAATAATGGTGATTTTTAACCTGAGCACTTGTTTTACTTGAATGGTTAAATCCTGTTTCCCTTTAGCTGCACTACAAGATACTACTTTTACATGTAGAAAAGCTGATATTAATGTAAAAGTAGTAAATTTCAAGATTCTTTTGTAACACACTTGGACTATGTAAGGTAACTAGCAGAGAGGTTTCAGATACTAAGAGCGTTAAGAACTGAAATGGAATAGGGGGATCCATGTTCTTGTGAACTACCTAACCAATACCATTATTTTGCAGACTGTTGCAGACATAAAATACATTGTTTAAAGATACTCTTACTCCCAAACTTCAAGTTTCTAAGGAAAAGATACTTTTGAAGTGTCTTCTTAGCAGCTAGGGTTTTTGACAAGGATTTTTATCCTTATTGCTGTGACAGACCCAAAAGAAGAATACCAAATTCTGACAGATATTTTAAAAATACATCTTTGTTCTCAACTGAGGCTTCTCTTAGGGGCAGAGTGTAAACAGTTCTTTCTTTCTTTTCCTTCCTGTAACTGCTGTACTTGCTCTAAATTAAGGAAGTAGTGTTAGTGTTCACTTTTTTTAAGATGAAGTTACAAAAATCAGTAAAATGCCTAAGAAGCTGTTCTACTTGGCATCAACAGGTAGATTTCAGTGCAGTTCTGATTGTTCTCTCTGATTTATGAGTAGTTTACTCTGTAGTTACAACAGTAATCTAAAGCTTTCATTTTACTTTCCCAGTAAAACCCTAGAGGATGAACCACAGTACAGATTCTTTGAGTTCCTGTGGCATATGCTGACCTTGCACACTTGTCCAGATGCAGCTGAGTCCTCTTAAATTTCTGGATTTATAGGCATATGTATGTGTCTGTAATTGTTAAGTTCATCACCTGTCAGGGAAGTTTTATGAGGATACTTTGAGATGTGAATAGCAAATAATTTTTAATATATATATTTTTATTTGTATATGCACACACATCTATATATAACCACAAAAACCCCAACAAGATGAAAGAAACAAAATGAACAAAAAACCTTGCCAGTTTTTGATGTAAGCTTTCTGTTCCAAAGACCTGGATGTATTTTGAGTTGAGAAATTAGTGATTACAGTCAAAGAAATGAGGCAGCATGTTGTGGGTGTTGCATCTTTTCCATCATGGGATTTATTGTGGGAATTTCTTGTGCACGTGTGATCATTTACTGAAAGATTTTGATAGTATTATTAAAATATTAATGCAGTGGGATTCGAAAGATAAACATTGTTGAAAAATACATAAGGCTGTCCAACTGTTTTGGCATATGAGCTGCTACTTAAACTGCAGCCTGCACTACAAAGCACAGCCAGATGAATCTCCAGGGCACTTGCAGGGACCTGGCAGATGCAGTGGGTGTGAACCTGGTGAGACTTCAGTCGAGCGGCGCAAAGAAATTGCTTTCCTTGAGCTGTGTTGTGAGCTATCCGTGGCTGCTCAGTTCCCGGGCAGACTGCTCAGATTAATAAATTAAGGTGTAAATTTTGTTACAGACCGCATCCAAATCCTTGACTGCTGTCTTAACCTGCACAGAACTCCTTAAGGGTGGTCATGTCTCTGCTTTGTTTAGTCCTTGGAGTGTCTCCTCGGAGGTGGGAAGGAATGCAGTTGATTCAGAATTGGACTGAGGCAAGCATTAGTAGAAATTTCTCCCTGAATAGACATTTAGCACAAGTTTACATCAGGGATGTGAATGAAGCTGCAAGTACTCTTAACCTTGTGAGTGTTGCAGCTGTATCGTGTTAAGGTATGATGCAGTTAATTGTTACAATGTGGCATCAGGTAAAGTCTTGAAACACAAATTGAAGGAAATGGATTTTTACTTCTGACTGTTGAGTTTCTAATGAACTCTACCGCATCAATCCAAGACATCAATTTTAATGCAAATTAGGCCAGTCAATTTCACACTTCTACCCTGTATGTTGTAATGTGTGCCTTACTTCCTCATTCATTGCTTCTCATAGATTTGATTTTTGCCTGTCTCATTAATACTACAACTTGCTTGTAACTTTGGTACATCATTCCCTTTCAAGGCAGACTTGCCTTCATGTTTAAAAATAGTCATTACTAAGTAACTTCTGTTGTCTCAAAATTGGTACCAGTGGATGGGCCTTTTGTTGTGTGATGTTCCATCATATGTTTAAAAAACCTCTTTCATGCTGCAGTGCTTTTCAATATGAAAAAGTTCAGTTTTCTGTGTTTTTAATATTTACAGCCCTTTAAAATAGGGAGGGGTAGGCTCTTAGGACTACTAAAAGGACCTGTCTGCAGCTGGGATTGAGCCTGATTTATCTGGCAGCCAGAAGGGTTGGACTGTAGTCTCCAGAGCTAGCAAATCATTCCACAGAGCTGACATTCCTACTTGGATGGACTGTGTTAGACATTTTAGGTGTTTGAAAATCTGCAAAGCAGTTATTCTGACTTTCTCAGTGCCAAAGATGTGAGTTGAAATAACATACAGCAAAAATGTGCAACTTTGCCTACTAATTTGGTGCTTAGCAAATTCCTTTCAGTACTGACCACATGGAAGCCTACAGACAGGGAATGCATAATAAATTGTATTTAAGAGCTAAAAGAACAAAAAAACAAATGGGTTGTTTGACTGTTTAAAGCCCCAGTTAGTGCAATCACAGTTTGGGGAGAAAGGAAGATGAGATCTGATGTCTTTCTGCAATTATTAATCTCTAAAGCTGTGCTGCTGTACTTTGTAACACCCTCTTAACATTTTAGGTTGTAATTTCATTTTGTTCATATTAAAAAGACCAATTTTTTTTAGAAAATTACCAGGGTAGTAGTTAAAAATTCATTTCATCTTTTATAGTGGCCACATCTCTAGTACCTGGCACAGAATCACTAGTCTAGTAGTGAGAGTCAAAAATCAGGTTCCATGATGATGCATTTGATAATTTCTAGGTTTTGACTTTTTATACTGCAATCTACCAATATTGCTCAAATTTTGGAAAAAAAAACCAAACCAAAAATCAATTGTGGTTTGTGTTTGGGGATTTAGGGTTTGTTTTGTTTTGTTGATTTTTTTTTTTACTTTTTAAATTTTTATGGGTTGTTTTCATTTCTTTTGGGGGTGATTTTTGTTTGTATGTTTTCTGGGAGTCGTTTTGTGGGTTTTTGTTTGGCTGGGTATTTTTTTTTTTTAATTTTGCTGTTGCTTTTCAAGTGTTTGCCATTCTTCTGCCAAAAATTTTTTGATAGGTCTCCTTTGCTGTATGTGGAGAATGACCTGGGTGAGCATCTACATTTTAAATACCTAGACATATTTGCTTAGAGCCTTGAATTGTATTTTCAGATGTGTGAACTTTGTGCTATTCAGGAAACATACATTCTTCCCTTACAGAGCTAACAGTAAACTTAATTCTGAGAGAGAGATGACCTGGATGTGTGCATGCCTCAAGTGTTCTTGAAATGGTATTTAAGTGCACTATGTCTTTTTTGCTCCATTATAGCAAGGAAATGATGGGTTTGATAGTAATGCAATGCAGAAGTACCTAATACTTAAAGTTCTTCTGTTTTCTTTCTCAGCATTATATTGTTCATTATTGATACCTTTGCCTATTTGTATATGGGTTTAAAAGGCACATTTTTTGAAACTGTTTGTGAATAGCTCCGTATTTGACTTCTTTTTTGATTGAGGAATTATTTTTTTTAATCGAGGAATTTTTTTTTGATTGAGGAATTTTATTTTTCCACACATAAAACTGTGGAAAACCTACATTTCCAATAAATGAATCTGATTGTTTTCTGTCTGTTAAAGCCTGGAATCACATGATCTTTTTGGAACTTCATTTTCTGAGAAGGGCTATATTGGTATAAAAGCCGTGATTGTGTTTTACAACACATAACAGGTATAAAGCCAGTGAAATACCCAACCTTTTGTGGTAGTGATGAGTATAAGTGCATGAAACTTACTAAATATACTGGATTTCAAAAATGTCAAAGCAACAGGACTGTTTAATTGAAAATTTATAACCAAGTGTTTCAGGCCATTGCTTCCCTAAGACAAACGGGGAACTCCTGCTGATTTTCTTTGCATTACTTAGAGTGAAGTGTGGGGATGATCCAAGTCAAAACTAAGATTTTATTTCAAACTAATTAATTGTAGCTCTCCTGTGTTTAGGCTTGGATTTTTAATATAGTTTAAATTTTCAGAGGTTTGAAAACTAGACTTTAAGCTTTTCTACCAAAAATGTGAAATCATCAAATCAGGATGCTAAAATTCTAAATTTTAGCAAAGGTGCTGACAGCATCAGGCCTAGAACATTTTATCAGAAATTAGGAGAAACCTTTCAGAAATAATGGGTTTATAAAGCATGGATCTCAATTCTTCAAGATGAGAAAATGTGGGATGAGTTAGAACAGTTGCCTAGTTGCAGTGATACTTTGGTTCAGCCAAAGAAAACATAATTCTGGTCTGCTTTCTTCTGTTTTGATCTGCTAACTGTTGCTCCTTACCTTGCAGAATAAAAAGGTGTGATGTGAGATTCTCAAATCTGGTTCACTGTATCCTCACAGTTCATAGAAGCACAAAGCACAGGAAAGCAGAATCTGGCAAACAGCTGGCACATTCTGTTATGTTTATGGGTTTTTGTAAGATTGTCTGCCAGAAAGGACAGTACTCAGAAAAGAAGCTCAGATAGAAGGCACTTTTTGTAGGAAAAAAGTAATTGTTGGTACTTGGTCTTTTACAGAGAGTAGCATACTTTGCTATACAAGTTGGCTGCAATCCTGCAAAGGAAGAAAAGGAGTTTGATTTGAGATTTGCTTAGGATTTAAGACCAAAAGCTTAGGAAGAGGAATTAACATTAAGTACTTTTATATAGTTTAAATTATTGAACTTTAGTTAGCATGAACGGATCATCTCCATTGAAAAGCCAACATGTCTTTTTGGAGATCTTTATTTTTTTCCTCTAGTGAGAAAATGAAATCTTAGGTCTTGGTTGGCAGCTACTCATTAACGTACCATAAACATATGCCTCACAGAGAATGCCACCTGGGCCATTGTGTGGTTGTTACCTGCTCTTTGTTAAAGATGAATAGAATTAGCTTTACTGTAGGAATACTTAATTCTTCCATGGCAAGCACAGAGCAAAGAGCAGTGATGGGTCAGAGCAAAGCTCCATGCAGAGGAGAATGCTGTCCAGGTGTGGTGGGCTCTCAGAGTTTACCCTCTTACTGTGAAGGAATTAACGTGTACGTGGGAGAGGAAGAGAGGAGAAGGAGGCACTTGTGGTTAAATTTCCTGCAGTTGTAATCTTACTCTGTGTGTTGATATTAGCAAAGCATTGCAAGAAAAAGCTGAGAGCTTCAAAGTACTGGGGT
This sequence comes from Leptocoma aspasia, assembly GCA_013399835.1. NCBI lineage: Eukaryota > Metazoa > Chordata > Aves > Passeriformes > Nectariniidae > Leptocoma > Leptocoma aspasia. The sequence continues at coordinate 355,758 of VXAX01003655.1, read as the reverse complement.
TTTAAAACTTCCAGCTGGAAAAAGGAATGCTCAGAGCTAATTGTTTTTAGGCTTTAGGAGTCAGTTGTTTTCCAATTTCAGGTGTTGCTTTTTATTTTACTTGTGTGTTTGTGGTTTTGTTTTGGTTTTTTTGTCTAATGGTTTCTTTTCCAGTAGTGGAAAGTAATTGGTTCCATGTTTGGACTATGGATAGATTCCAAAACTAATTTTTAGCGCTTTAAGTTTTAAGTTTTGTCATTAATTTTATGGGGATTTTGGCTTTTTCTTGCTTTTAACAATAGACACTATTGAAGAGTAAGCTACAGCCGGGTTTATGTTTTTAGTGTCTTCTGTGTGTTCAGTTTTTGGTTTGGATATATTCTAAGGGTGAGGTCAATATTGATAAAGTATTTGTAAAACATGTTAAAATTTGGGTGTAATTTGTACTATATGAGAAGTCTCGATTTATTATAGAGAGTTTGCCACTTTGGGGACACTTCCACGCTACTTGTTTTTGAGAACAGAGTAGGATAGTGCCTGTTTTCTCCTTCAAGGGTACTGCAGCTGCTTAGAAGATGGCAGCAGGCAGTGCTTTCAGTTTAAAAAAAGATGGGCAACTCTCTTAATCAGCAGGTAGAATGATGAGAAATTAAACAGCTCTCATGTGTTGATGTGTAATGTAATGAATAACTGTACAGCTCAAGTCTTTCATTTCAAGATTGAGTTCCATTGAGTGGAGCAAGTGGGTTTTGGAGCACTCCAGAGTGTCTTGCAAATAACACAGCAGTCCCCAGAGGTCTGAGATAAAACAGTTTCCCTTAGCAGGTAGCTTCAGGAGGACTTTTCCAGAATATCTGAATGTAACTACTGTTACATATCTGTTTTACCAAACAAGGGCAAGGAGCTCATTAGGCATGATTGGATGAAGTGACTTTCAGTTGATCTTTGGGACATTTTTTCCTAAGCAAGTAAGAATGTATCTGCAATGAGCTGTGCTCTGGTTTTTAAGCTATATTATTTCTGGTTTTCTTTCCAATTTTTAGTTTGTGTATCACCAATAAGACTTAGTTGTTTTACGATTTTTTTTTTGTGTTAGGGTGACAGGATAGTAGAGGGCAAAGAAAATATGGTAAAAGTTAAAAAATAAAGAAAAAAAGAAAATTGACTGTAACCTTTGATTGTTGCAGTTCTGATATTTTTAATATGGTTTGTGCTCTATAATAAAGGGTGGATCTTACTTTTTTTTTTCTTAATGTGCTCTTTTTGGATACAGTTTTATTACTCTGCTGTATGGGTTCCTGTGCTTGTTCCTGCAGCAGTTCACTTCAGCCTGTTGCCTATTTATATTAGCATCGGAAATACCTATTCCTTTGTGTTATTGTTACAATACTAACTTTACAGAAATTTATTTGACAAGTGGGAAAATTGTAATCATGTAACTTCATTTCCAGATCTTCAGTTCATTAGCCAACTTGGCTTAGATCTATAAAATGTACCAATTCTATTCACTTTGAAGTTTTAGTAGCATTTCTGTTGTTGTTGGCAAAATTTCCACTGTTAGTATTGTGTTCCCCTGAGAGAATTTGTAGCTTGCAAGAAATCTTACTGGTATGCAGACAGTAATATCCCAGGCTTTGTATTATGCTGTGTTGTGCCATAACAGTTTTATGTCTGTTTCCATTTGACATCTCAATTAGTAACTTATTGGAATCACTGTTTTCCTTTCTGAAACTCTGTGTTTTCAGTCTGCCCATGAAAACAAAATTATTTTCTTGTTAGCAGACATTAATTTGCATATAAACATTAATTTAGTTGCCCTGGAGAGAGATTTTTCTGCTCTTTGCTCCAAGAGAGTTTCTTTCTTTTAAAAGAAAAATTTATTGTGGGTGAGTGGAAGGTGTGATGGCCATAATACTCTCACATCTTTAAGTGAAACAGTGTGTGTAAAACAGACTGATTGTATTGCATTGCAAAGATGTTGGTTCATGCATCACATTTGCAAGATACCCCATGCATCATCTATGAAGCCTCTCTGGCTCTGTGAATTTTACTTTGGGAACTTCTAAATACACTATTCCTGAGTAACTGTAGTTAGTTTTCTGGGTTTTTTTACTATTAATTTTTTTATTTATTAAATATATTCCTGTGGAGAGTTGAGTTATTTATAACATAAGATCAGATATAAAACATGTGTTGATTTTTAGAGTGCAGCAGAGGCAGTATGTTAACCCTGGCGTGAGTGTGATTGTAGCTGTTCACCTTTCGGTTATTTCTAATCTCTTTTGTCTTCAGAATGACTTTTGTTGCATATGCCAACAGGGAATATTTGTATATTAAAACCAGATTTCGATCATAGTGTTACACTAGTCTTGGAATAAAATAGGAAGTTTTGTGCCAATTTGATATGAGAAGAGGCATTTTTGGATTTTGATAAAGTTGAGGAGCCAATACATGTGCCTGGATTGCCATTTTCTTACCAATTCTTTCCTTTGTTGCAGTTCATGGACAAATTCACAGGAATTAAATCACCTCACAGGAATTAAATCACCATTGCTTGTAAAGATCTTTTCTTCCCACCTGTAACCAGTTTTCTTGATTTACAGATGAGGCAGCTGTTTGTACAGATTCTTTCCTCATTTAGATACCGAGTGGGAGGGAAAAAGCACTGTCTGCTGCAGATAGGAGTGATTGTAACTGTTTTTCATCATTCTGTTGCCACTATTTGAGCTCTTGTGTTTAGACACAAATGTTGCTGAGAAGGAAGGTAGACCAGATTTGGTAGCTTTCAAAAAATAAAGGCTGTACACAAGGCATAGCTACTTCCTGGAACATTAATGAAACACTAGTAAATGGTGAATACTGTAAAAGAAGGTGAAACAGCATTTATTTGTGTTCTTTGCTGGTCTTTTGTGTTCTCTGCTTGTTTTCTGTGTGCTGGCCCTTCCATTTCAGTGGATGCAAAATTGAACAATCAAAATTGGTGCTAAGATAACTCTGGAGGTGTAAACCTGTAATAAGAGTTGTTTTTATCGGAGATAAGTAAAAATACTCATGAATTATGAGTATTAAAAGTAAAAGAGTAAAGTCTTAATATATGCACAAGCACAATGTGTGAAGTATTCAGTATATTCTGAATTAATTTATTAGAAACATTTGGAAATTTTTGTGGGATGATTCCATTTTCTTAGTCTCAATAAAATTTGATATACACTTAATATTTTTTTTTAGTTAAGCCCAGGATACAGTGTTTTCCTGTTTAATATTTTCCCTTTTATTTCCTTCCACATTCCCCCCGCCTTGTATTCTTACTTTTCTTTCTGAAAAGGTAGATTTATTTTTTTTCTCTGTTTCATGAAGGAAAATACATTTTCTATCGCTGTAAAGAAAAGTAGCTTTTCTGCCAAAATACTTGAAAGCAGCTGTCAAACATCAGATTCTGTTTAACGTTGCTTTTTGTTTGGGCTGTGTGTTAGGAGGTAGGAGCCCCGATTTTCACTTAGCAAATTTTCTTATTCAGCAACTGATTTGAGAACTGCTTGATGTGGTAAGAGATAATAGTGTTATTGCATTAAGAAGTCATTAATTTTAGGCTGGTTTTTGTCTAGGTTTTTATCCCGTTTTTTGGTAAAGATGGCAGCCAACAATGCAGTGCTGAACAGACTGGAGCAGAAGGGTGCAGAGGCTGATCAAGTTATTGAGTACCTCAAGCAACAAGTTGCCCTGCTCAAGGAAAAAGCCAGTAAGGATTTACCTGTCTTATGCTAAACCTATTAACCAGATGATCAACAGTAAATGCACATAGGAGAAAATGAGAATATTTGGTGCTGTCAGCCTTTAAAATGTGTTTCATGTTCTCCAAGATAAACTTTGTAATCATAGCCCCACACCACCGTCCTGTGGGTTGTGGGGGTTTTGTTTTGTTTTGTTTTGTTTTTCTAAGCTGCTTATTCTGAAATAGAAGAGGTATGGATGAGGAAGAATGAATAGACAAATTATGGAAATCTGATAGGACATGATTCCATTTGAAGGGAGTAAGGGAGTTGGAAAGAATACGAGACTATGCCTTATCCTGAATTTTATTACAGTTTTTTCGCAACTATGGCATTCTCTCAAGAGTGTCATACCTTCAACTTGGATATTTTGTACTTAGCTGTATCAGTGAATAAAGGTGCTCTGTATTACAAACGTCGTCAAGATTTTTCTTTAGGTTTCTTGGAGTTTTTTCTTGTGATTCTGTTTAGGAGACTGAGAAGATAGTATATTGAGAGGCAACTTGATTATATAGGTATTGTAAAAATCATTCCTAAGTATTTCTGATTATATACTCCTTGAAAGTTTTCACTTTTGTGCTGTTTGCTCACCATGTTTCACTTTTATTTAAAAACAAACTTCTGTGTCCAAAGTGATGAATGCTAGTTACTGAAACCTATTTTTTTAAATGTGTCAACTCTAGTCTTGCAAGCATCTCTCCGAGAAGAGAAGAAACTCCGTGTAGAAAATGCTAAACTGAAGAAAGAAATTGAAGGGCTGAAACAGGAGCTGATTCAGGCTGAAATTCGAAATGGAGGTGGGGAAAAAAAGTGGTATTCTCATACAACATAGATGTAGTTAGCAAAAAACAACTAATTCTTCTTGATTTTTATCGTTCTATATGTGACTCTATGGTATTTCTTGAAAATTCTGGATTTTCCCTGATTCCATGCCTATGACAAGTTACTTGATTCCAACATTTTAATAAGCTGCAGGCCTGACAGATCCATATACTAAACTTAATCAGACATGGAACTAGTTCTTTGTATTTTTTTGTTCAGTGCCTTTCATAATAAGCTGTGAACCTCACTGATGACAATGACTCCTTGTAATACTGTAGAAATTGCTTATTTATTTATTTAATCTATATATTTAATCTAGCATGACTGAAATACATCTAAAAACAAATTAGAAAAATCTAGCATGTCTATGGAAAAATCAAGCCATGGTGCAAAGTACAGATGGTCAGGAACTTAGTAGGAAAGCTGTGGTAATGTTAATTTAGAAACAATGTGTTCTGAATTTGTTTCCGTGCTTCAGACCAGCCTTCCATTGGACTTCTTCTTTCTTTGCTCTCCTCTGTGTAGTTCTGTTCAGCTTATACCATCATTATATACTTCATATTGAAAAGAGGAAAAAAACCCAAAACTGAAGTGTTTCAGATACCCTGTGCTATCTTTTAAAATTATTGACCAAAAAATCCTCTTCTGCCCTCAACAGTTATTGTTCTTAACCCATGCTATCAGTATTGTAAATTAACCCATGCTATCAGTATTGTAAATTGTTTAAGATAGTATCCAGTGTGTCTGGATGCTGGCATTTAACTGCACTAAATGTTTTACTGCTATAAAAGCACACTCAGTCTTTGAAAAGATTAACGTGTTGTGAATACAGAGAATATTTTTTCTCCTTTGGACACCAATAAAGGCCTTTCATGTACTAAACCAAAACATTAGTTATATTTCTCTGTTGTCTGTTAGTCTACAAGAGTTTTTGACCAGGTGTAGGATATTTCACAGAATCTTTTGTGCTTGAGAGGTATATTGGTCAAGGTATATTGGTCCAAGATGGCAAAGGAAATGCTTGATGTGCATCTTCCTTTAGTTAGCTAGTTCATCTAAGTGGAGGTCTTTTCTTTTGAAGGAAATAGATATTTGTTAGCTTTGGAAGGACTTAGTAATTGAACACAGAAATTAGATGAACACAGAAGATCAAAAATATCACAAGATATTTTTTCAAAAACCTGAGAAACAAAGACTTTCCCCAGCTAGCAAACAAGTGGTTGTTGGTACAACGAATCTCATATTCAAATGATTTTTGAAAGTTGTTTATAAGAATATAATTTGTGCAAATCACTTCCATGTTGAAGAGGACAGGCATCAACTAACAAAGTGCAGTTCTTTGGGAAAGTTAGTAAATATCTGCAGTGCAAAACAAAACATATATGCAGAATGGAGGCTTCTATAATGGTGACACCAGAAGGATTTATCAGTTGTTAATGATAAAACAGGCTGGATTGAAAGATGTCTCATCTATCCTTTCTTGGGAAAGGGAGCCTTGATGATACTGCCTAGTGCAGTGATGATGCTTACCCAGTACAGTTACTGGGTTAAAAGCCTTGATGAGATTCTTGAAGAGCAGAATGTAGCAGAGACGTGATTGTTACACTTTCATTTGGTAAGATTGATAGTGCAATGTCCAGGATTTTGTATCAGCTGTTTAAAAAGAGCTGTTGAAGGTAATGTGGAGAATTTAGGGAAGAGAAAGGAGAAATCAGAAGATTGTGTTAGGGCTACAGGTAATTTTGTTTTATTCAGTCCCAGTTTCTTAAGTTAATCGTAAGAGTTGAGGGAATGATCTGAATACACTATACAAGTGAATCTATCAAATACACTAGAAAAATGATTTTGTGCATAACTCATTTACTGAATAGTCTCCAGACAAGAGCTAGTAGCCATAAACTGAGACTAAACAAATGGGAAATAGGGAAATGGTAGAAAAAATAACTAGGTGTTGAAATCAACTACAAAAAGAGATGTTGTTTGCTTATATATTTTGTATTTAGCACTTTTTTCCATTTAAAAAATGTGTAGTCAAACATTTTGGTTTAACTGATCATAAAAATCATGTATAGATTGAGTTCTGCAATGTGTTTTGTAATGTAGTTCACTACTCAGCAGTTTAGTATATTTGGTATATATGGTTTAGTATATTAAGCAAAATTTTCAGTTCTCTCTGCTTTTTAATTTATGTTGTACGCTTAAAAATGTCAGTGTTTAAACTTTTGGTACTGCCCCTAACTTTTGTGGTTTTGATTTTAGTAAAGCAGGTTGCAGTTCCTCCTGGTACAACCCTTTCTACAGCTTCGTTTTCAGAGGATGTTCCACAACCTGCAGCAGTTACAGCATCTTCTGGTTCCAAAGATCAAAATAAAGGTGAAGATGAAGAAAAGAAAAAGAAGGAAAAAGTAGAAAAAAAAGGTACTGCACTTTTCTTCTCCCTCATAGACAGTTGAGCTATTTAATTTATGCAAGTGCTTTTGCATGATTTTGAGGACAAAAAAAAGCTTTCATGCAGCTACAGTAGGAAGAGTCATGTGCTAGCTCTTAAATCTTGAAAATACTTGAATCTAGTGAAGGTTGTCAGGTAAGCTACAGATTCTTCCATGCATGGGATACATGCCAAATTCTGTCTAATGTGGCTGCACTTCTTCATTTAAAAATCCACCACCAACAAAAACCAAGGCATGTCTGTTGGACACCTGTACTTTTGTGCAAGTGTATCTTGTAACTTAAACCTATGTTTTGCAATCATACTCTTATGCAGATTATTACTAATTTGCTATTATTAGATTTATACAGATTTTCATAATTTGGATATTATGATAGTCTCTCTTATTTTTCTGGTGAGCCGTACAGAGACTTACAAGCTGTTTTATATTTTTAGATGTATTTAAGCCTTTGACACATTAATATGCCACAGAGCTGTAAATACAAAAGCAGAGGCCACATGTCATATCAGGCAATTAATTTTTTTCCCTCAAGTATTCAGCGGCTACAGAGCAAGTATTCAGTTGGTAAGGAAAAATAAAACTTTCTATATACGATGAGGGGAAGTACAATACAAGTAGCTTAAATTCAGTCAGACAAACACAGATCACAGAATATTCTGAGTTGAAAGGGACCCGTGAGGGTCATTAAGTCCACCTCTTAAGGGAATGGCCCATATAGTGGTTGAACCCACAAATTTGGTGCTATTAGCACCATGCTCTGACCAACTCAGCTCATCTCATATGGAAAGCAGTGTTAGACTTGTGCCTTCTGCTGAAATATAGCACGAACATTAAATAGTAACCCTGCACAGGCTATTTCTGTGGAGTTCAGCGTCTGTTGAAGGTATTGTATTTAACAGTTGAAGTAACCGATATGTAAAATTTGGTTTTAAGTCTAGAAATCGATGAAATGATGGACTATCTCAAATCCCTGTGCTTTCTGTCACTTGTGTCATCTCTTTTCTCTCTGGTTTTTCTCATATTCTTTGTTCTACTTGCAAACCTCATATGTGTGATTTCTCTGGATATTGATTCTGGACTGACTCTGACACTGGCCAGAGGAGTGCATTTTTCTCCCTAGCCTGTGGCATTGAAATGCATATTTTCCATATATTTGTATGTATACACACCATGTACACATTTGCTGTGCTCTTTTTTGAGGAAAGGCTTCATTTCTCTTGTAGAGGAATGTCATGGAGAACAGTGTGGAATTATACCAAGGATAAACTTAGCATGATCTTAGATATTATATGTTAGCTATTTTGATTGGGATTTTTTTTCCAGTTTCTCTTACACTATTGTATCTACAACTGATTTGATTAATCAAATTGTCAATTACATTAAAAAACCCAAGTCATAATCACTAGAACTTTTCATTCATCATAAATGAACACGTATCTTTGAAGAGCTGTTGCTTATATGAAAAAAAATTCCCTTTTTATTATTGAATGTATCATTTAATTTCATGCCTGTACTAGAACAATGATGAATGAAATCAAATTGCATGTTGTGTCCACTTTTCCTTTTTTGCTCCCTTAAGAAGGGAGTTCAATTTACATTAATACGTAAGTTATCTTGGATGGAAGAATAACAGAATATGCTTATTTAAAGTAAGCCCATCTTAGATTTCTTTAATCTCCCGGAGATTATAGCTGTTAAACAAGTCTTGAATGTCTCCTAAACAGCACAATCTTATCAATAAACTGGATGTAACTTGCTCATCTTGAAAGGAATATTGCATATTTTATGATTCTATGATTTAAATAGGCAGCTGAGTATGGGGAGTGTTGCTTCACTGTTGTTTTGTACTACACAGTCTGTATGTGTGATGATCGTGGGGTAAAGGCACCACACCAGGGGAATCTCGTAAGCCATGAGCATCTTCATGCTTGCACTACTCCCAAACCCACTTGTGTTTGGGAAGTGCAGAATGTTGGCTGAGGTCATCTTGAAGGGTTGCATTGCAACTGTGACAGTGCAGCTGTAGTGACTTCACAGCTCCTGGCTCTGTACCGTACTGATAAGCACTCCTAACCTGATGGACTGTGATTCCCTGATTTCCTTTTGCTAGTGAAGCACCATGGCAAGGCTTACTTGTAATTGCTAATTATTCAAATGCGATGGTCAGGCTAATTGATGTGGCCTTTGTCAGAGTATGTGTGTTAGCTGCACTTAAATTCAGGGTAACTTTACAAACAAGAGGTGGTAATTAGTTGAGGTAATGATGTAAATTGAAGTGTGTATGATGATTCACCACTGGAAACTGGTAACAGAGATTTACTCTGTTTTACTCTTTACTCTTCTTTTTTGTTTTGCACAGAATTTATGCTTATTTCTGAGCCTGTAGCTCACTTTTCCCTTGCATTAGTCATACACGTTAGTTGTGCTTTTTTAAATGCTTGTTTCATGGAACAGAATGTTCTCTAATAGGTGAAAAGAAAGAGAAAAAGCAGCAGCCAGCTGCTGGAAGTAGCGATGCAAAACCTGTAGATGTTTCTCGTCTGGATCTTCGTGTTGGCTGCATTATTACTGCTGAAAAGCATCCAGATGCAGACACTCTGTATGTTGAACAAGTGGATGTTGGTGAAGCCAGCCCAAGGACTGTTGTCAGCGGTTTAGTGAAACATGTTCCTCTGGATAAGGTATTGACAAAATTATTTACTGATAGCTTTCCCTTTCCTGAAGTATCTTAAGGCATTCATCTGTTTATAGGATATGTTTTTATTCTGCTAAAAGATTTGTACAGTCATGAAAACAAAAATAAAATGCAGATGGAAGTAATACTTAACAACATTTGCCAGAAACCAGAGAAGTACCCTTACCCCAAATCAGTTTCTGATTGCAGTCCTTCTATCCTGGGATCTTATTCCAATTCCTCTGCCATCGGTGCACACTAAACTCCTAAACTAAACAGATGTTACTCTCCCTTTATTTAGGTTTCCTATTATGTAGTAGAGAAATCATAGTAACTTTTTTGGTATGATCCAAACTTTTGAAACCTTTGCCTTCCAATGCTCTTTTATAGCCTGTTGAAATATTTGGCATGAAGTAAAGCAGAGAGCATGTAAATTCAACTTAGCTGGCAATGAATAGCTTAAACAACAGTAGAATACAAAATGCATATTTTTACTTCCTTGTGCAGAATAGAATCTGTGTCTGTGCTTTTTTTAGTTGATACACTTTGGTGTTTGACACAGATGGTTTATGGGTGCCTTTGAACAACCTAAGACTTCAAGATTTAGTTTTCCTTTCACACCTCTTCTAAAGGGTGAGAGGAATTGACTGAAGGCTGTTCCTAAATTCAGATGCAAGCTTGGCATTTAAAACAGTGTTGTGTAGATCAACTGCAAAATGGATCATGAAGGAATTGATCTTAGTCTGGAAAAAACTGCACTTTCTTAAATGTCTTTTCAATCCTTACTTGCACACTGTCCCCGTGGTAAGACTGCATGCATAGGAAACAATTAAAATAGTGATTGATTTTTTTATGCTATAGAAAGTTACTGAACCAAAAAAAGCCCCACCTGAATATAATAACTCTTCTGCACTGATGTGTGAGTGATGGTGTCCACTTACTGGATTTGCACTGGGCAAAATCTCAACTTGCTTGCTTTTAGCAGTCTGCTTTCAAGAAAGCATGTAGAAGAAAACATCTTAAAAGCCATTCTAAATAGACTTACAAACATGAAGTGTATAGAATGAAATGACAGCAGGAGTCCTTTCTCTTTAACCTTTCTGAGTGGAAAAATAATCTGAAGTATTCATTAACAGAGAACTAGGGATCATCCTTGCATGTTCTTTGAGAACATTTTTGTTTGCGTGTCTGTTTTCAGTTTTGGCAAGTCTCTATTAAGACAGTAAATTTTTAGGGGCAAGCTTCCATCTTTTTGTGTTTTTTGAAGTGTTCAAAAATGTGAAGGCCTGGCATGTGTCTACTGCCATATATTGAAATAAAAATATATACATCAGATCAAGGACCATAGCCATAAATTTCTTGACAAAAAATTCAGCTGTTTATGATTTTGGTGTTTGATGTGGTAATTTAGCAGTGTTTGAGGCTGTAGTATTTGTATCATCTGATTTTACTTTTGGTTAGAAAACACAGTATGTATCTTCACTAACATTTCAGTGTGCAGTGCAAGTTATTTATGGGTCTGAAAACTTCTGGCATGCCCACTTTATATGTGAAATGCTGTGGCTTTGTTCACATGGCGGTGAAGCCACGTCAGAAGTTGCGCCCTCTATTGTCATGAGCAGTTGTATCACAAGTAACAGGGATATGGAAGGATCTTGGCACGAGGTGGACCATGCCATTGCTGAGCTTCTTTTGGCAGCTGGGGACAACTGGGGAAATTTCTGAAAAATCCAAAGGAATTGACAGCTTTTCTGCCACTGCATTTGGCTTTTTGAAGTGGATCTCTGTGGTTTCCTAGCATCAATACCTGTATCAGGCAATTGTTCTTGATATTCAGGCAATTCTCCAGTGTCACTTTTTGTCACCTCCTCCTTTTTAACCTAAGAGAGCCTCATGTCAGTGATCAGAAGTGAAGAACAGGAATGCAAGGAATGTATCTTAAACTTAACAAGAAGAGAAAAGGCCACCATCATCCTCCAGAAATGCTGTTCTACGACCATTCATTGTAAGAGGATACATTACAGTTACATCTGTTATGAACAATACACTCTGATTTTTGTGGCAGAAAGTTTTCCTTCCACTTAGATGCCTTGAAATCTTTTCTTTCTAGATCATTGTGACGTCCACCCAGTAATTAGCATTCCCTTCATTAATTGTTATTCAATGCTGGATAGTACTACAACTTGCATTTTAGTCACTGACATATCACAACCATTCTTTTGTGCAAAATAAGTAGTGTTTTGCACTACTTATTTCCATAGCAATAACCTGAGAAATTTTCAGTCAGTGTGCTGGCTTGAAACTGATGCAAGATAACTTTTTCTTATCAACTGCTTCATTTTGGCTGTTTATATTTTTGCTTTTTAAGGTGTTCTCCTTGGAAAATATACAGTGTTTGAAATAGCTGATCATATGAGTTTCATTAATTATTACTCCTGCAGGTTTTTTTCAAAGTTTGTACTGTGATGCACAAAGACCAAAATTGAGAAATATTAAATACTTATATATAATGTGCACTAGTAGCATGGGAATTAAGACGTCCTTATTTTGTCTCTTAAGAATGTTCAGGATTTAGTTTTTATTCCATTTGAAAATGTGGTTTGTTTTAGAGTCTAAAGTGTGGCAGTTTTTCTGAACAAAGAGTATTTTCTCTGGTTTACTATTGTAATTATTAAAGTAAAATAACAAATGGAGAAACGTAGTTTTACAGGTTTGCGCTAACAAATTCAGTGTACAGGATATACAGCCATTTTCAGTGGTTAAAAAAAACTCAAGGCATTTGGGTTACCTAAGATAAAATTTAAGATTCAGGTGAGCTCATTATGTAAAACACCTGTAGGCTTCCAGGATACAGTTTGAAATTTTTACCTATGGGCCTAATTTGTAGACTTTTTTTGTTGCTGCTATTTTTAGTATTATTGTTATTAAATTATTATCATCATTAAATATAAATTGTTTGGGTAATAGTGCTGTATTGAAAGTGGACTAAAGTGGTGGTCTGTAATGAATAAAGATGGAATGCAAGTGAAGTGCCTCACCTGGTTTTTAATTTTCTAAATTGCATATTTTATATTTCCATGATAAATATGTCACATTCCAGCATTTAATCCCTTATTCACTGGCCAGCTCTTAAGGGGTTTAAATTTTATGTTACTGGTGTCCAGGCATTAAAATTGTGAATCTGTTGCTACGTGCTATAAGATCTCATCACTGTAATTCTTTCATTATAATGAAGTAATAGGAGTCCCCAAAACCACAGGGCATTTCAAGTACTCACGTCATTCTGTTTTCCTCCCCAAGATGCAGAATCGGATGGCAGTGCTACTCTGTAACTTGAAGCCTGCAAAGATGAGAGGAGTAGTATCTCAAGCAATGGTGATGTGTGCCAGCTCCCCAGAAAAAGTGGAAATTCTGGCTCCCCCACCTGGAGCGGTACCTGGGGACAGAATCACTTTTGAAGGTTTTCCTGGTAAGTAGGTATTTGGGAAAATGATAGAAATAAGCATGCCAAGGTAACCTCAGTGTTGAAGCACATAAAACAGCTTTTTTTAAAGCTGGTTGGGTTTTTTGTTGAAATTTTCTGAATTAATTTTTTTTATTACCATGCTAATATTGTGTAAATAAAGGATTGAAAATACTTTATCATGTGTCAAAAAATTGTAACTTGATAAAGTTTTATACAACTTTCATGTAAAATACTCCATTCCTTTAAGTCTTGGTAAGTATTTCAGTTTTGAAATATGTGGATAAACATATTTGTAGTTAGCAAATTACAACAAGCAAATGTAAAGCATCTTTCACAGTGTCTCAGTGTAAGTGGTGAAGTATTAAATTCCTAATTCCGGCTCCTCCCTGTAATGAAAGTGTCAGAACTTTGGGTAGATTTTTTTTTTTTTTTAAGGAAGAAGGGATGGAGGGGATAGAAGAGGTTGGAAGTCTCCTATTCATGAGAGGAGCTTGTAATATTCAAAACACCAGGGGGTTTTTGTTTGTTTGTCTGGGACAAAATGTCTTTTTAGGCTTCCGAAGAGAGACATTGGACTTTTTCCCACTTAATTAAATCAATAAATCCATCTTTTTTCAGAATATAAATGAGAATTTTAGAATTTTAAAGTTCAATTAAATTTGAACTTTATCAAAAGGTGATTTTTCATTCATTTTTCTGTTTCTTCCACCTCTATGAAAATGATTAATTTTTGGCTGCATATTGTGAACTCAGATAAAGCATCATAGGTTTATCATGTTGATGAATGCTTCCCTCCAACCCAAATGCCAGTTCATTATTCTCAGTCTGAAAGGGATACAGTCAGTTCAGCTTCTTCTATTGCTATATTTATTAGCACTGTTATTTTGTTATTTTTATAATGTTTATGAATGTTTTCATCAGGAAGTTCTGGTTCATTATGATCTCAATTAAAAAGGCACTTATGGTCTGAAGTGCCATTTAAAATGCAGTTTATTAGAGCTGAGTCTGAAAAGAGAGACTAGTATAAATAATCTTACATGGCACAGATGATGGGAATGCACCTGCAGCATGCTGTGCAATCCTTGTCCATGAGGGGAGTTTCTTCCCTTTCCATTGTTTGAGTTATTGCTGTGGTTTTTTTTAGTTATTGTGGCTGTCAATCATAAAGGAAGTTTGTGTGAGAACTTGGTGCTGCCCTGTTCCATAAAGGTGAGGACACGCAGGCGCTGGTGCCTGTAGACTCCTCTCTTACAATCAGCTGCCTAGGTTTATCCTGCACCCTAGGAATTTAGGAATTTAGGAATTTGTGCAGCACAGCCCAAGCCCAGGTTGCTTGGGTCACCTGTTAAGAGGATCACAGAGGTTTTGGTGAACAGTGATTCACCACAGGATCAGTGGTTCTGGTCAGGATCACTCCATCACTTAAACTTGAAAAAACATGGTGCAACTCCCAGTATTTTCCATACTGGGTGAAAGTGTATGTGTGTGCATTTATCAATGAAGTATTCATCTTCAGGATGAATTTATTGTTCAAAAGTTGGCTTTCATATGTGAGAAAATGGTGTAACTTTTATTTTCTGCATAGAGCCATATGAACCTTTTTAAACTATTGCACTTCTGACAGTTTCTAGCTGTACAGCAAAGTTTTGATTTATTAACCTCTTGGCAAGCTCTGTGTGTAAACATATTTGCATGAAATACTTTTCAGAAATACATGTGTATGTATGACCTGCATCTTGACGCTTGATAGCAAGACACGTGATTTTACTATCATGAGTAGGAAGATGCAAAAAAACCCCATTGGTAGATGGAGACCTACAAAATCATGGTGACATCTGCTTCTGTAAATTTATTTGTTGGGTACTTGTCTTTTCAGTGTTGCTGTTGTAAACTAAGTTAGGGGGAAACCCACTGGAAGATGGAGAAACCCACTGGAAGATGGAGAAACTCACTGGGAGACTGGAAAATTTTCTCAGTTATGAATGGGGTTGAATATCTATCTTCTACTCACCTTTTTTGTGTTAAAACACAAAAAACTTTTTTGTTTTGTGTTAGAACACAAAACACCTTTTTTGTGTTAAAACACAAAACTACTTCTGCTGCTGTCTCTTCAAAGACCATCTGGCACTTGGCCTGGTGCTGTTACCAGGAGGATAGACTCCTTGTTGTGTCAAATGTCATTTAATTTCACTGCTTAATTGTAACCATTTATATTGTGATCAATTTTTTGTTTTAAAAAGTAATTGTAGAGCATAAAGATTCAGTTGGAGTCCTTGAAGTTAAAATAGAAAGGACAGCTGGGTCTTATTTAAGTTTGAAGTATGAAAGTCTGTGAAGCAACAGAAGCACCACCAGCAACAATAAAGCAATTCTAAAATGCACACAGCTGTCTATCAAGCAGCTTGGAATCGAGCTATTTTTAAGTCTTCTCTCTCCATTATACAAAATATTCATGAGATACAGACTAATTTTCTTCAGCCGTTTTAGTCAAAGTAAACAAATGGTATCTTGTCTCCAAGATACCATTTACCAAGTAAATTTTTTTCTGTCGCAACTGGAGTGTTTACCTAGAACTATCTTGAGTGTTATAGAGTGACTTGGTAAGGAATGCTGTTGCCTGGAATACTCTTCTGTTTTGTTTATTTATTTGATGTCTTTGCCCTCAGTGGAATTTTTTAACACTGTTTTATACTCCAGTGCATGAATCTTCAAGGTTTCTTGAGCCTTTTTTGCATTAAGAACTTTATCAAATTCTTATCCATCTTTGCTGGAAAAAGTCTGATTTTTAAACTGTAGAAGGATTCTTCTATCATATGTGTGTAAATTCTGTAATCTCCTACACAGTAATTGCCTTAAAACAGCAATAATACTTGAAGATTTATAACTAACTCTGAAATCTCTTTTCTGATAGCAGTATCAGATGCTTTGATGCCACAGGAACCAAAAAATCTGTTACTTAAATTATATAATTGAATTACCATTCAGGTCTAAGAATCACTAGCAATTTAGTAAATTACTATCTCTTTAAAAGAATAAAAAGTGGTAAAGCTGGAGTGCAGTGGTTAGCCTGTAGTTAGCAGATTTCTTTAATCAAAGCTTGAGTGGATGCTTTCCTTCAGCTGCATGGTTACAATCCACTGTGGGGTAAGTGGCATTAAGTAAAGTCACACATCACTGTGTCCTTTTGCCCCTTGCTGTGCTGAGATATATTCCTTCAGGAGTTTTTGAACTGTTACAAAGTGGAGAGGTTTCTTGCTTATTATGAAAATCTTTTTGTAATATTAAAGCTGCAAAATGGAATGATATGTTTAACAAAATTTGGGACCTCTTATTTGGCCCATTTTTGGTAAAGAGAATGGAAAGCCAATTAAACCATTAAAAGCTTCAATTTATTTTATTTATAGAAACTCTTCTAAAGAATATTTTCTGGGAATAAGGAATGCAGTGAGGAGAAGGCATAGGAAAACGTACAGCCTAAAGCTCTGGTAGTATTTAAAATTGGTGCCTGTGCTAATCTAATATGAGCTCACCACAGATCCCAAGGGAGTTTGATGCAGGATTCCAAAGAAACTTATTAACATCCAAAGCGTGTTTTTTATAATAAAAGTCAGGAGGTTTTCTTACTGAAAAAAAGAATCATGTGCTTTTTATATTTGAGGAGGGAAAGGAAAATGTACAATGGATCACTTAACATTCTGTTTAATGATTTTATTAATTTGTGTGCATTCACCGTGGTCTAAACCTAAGTTTGCCTTTGTTCATGAACCTGAGCATTAAGCTGATTTTCTTTTGTGAAAATGCACAATTAGCTCTAAACATTTAATAATTCCATTTAATAGTGTAATTATTTAAATAATTAGAGTATTTAAATTTCTTCCTCTATTTAATATTAATTATAAATATTAGATAAAGAAAATTATTAAGGTTATGACTGAGTTTTCTTTGAAATACTAAATGCACTCTGGTTGTGAAATAACTTGACTGCATTATTAAATACTGCTCTGGTAAGGCTAGCTTACTTCACAGAGAAACCTGTCATAGTCTCCTTCTCTTGCGTATATAGAAACTACAGAATACAGACACCCAGACACTACAGTATACCCATACAGACAGAAATAGCTCAGGTTTGCAGCCATTGAGAATGTGAGTAGACTGAACTATTGAAAACATTTAAAGGAGAATAACAATAAGGCATAAGGCAGGCTGGAATGAGAATAATGGATTTAACCACTGGTTGGTCAGTCAGTCAGGACTTACCAAGCAGTGATGAATTTCAACCAACTACTAGAAAAAGGTATGTTAAAATTCCTGTATTTAGTTTGTTTTGTGTCTGTACTTTGCATCTCATGCTTATTTAAAAATAGGAAAAATATCCTTCACTATGCTGTCTTAATTTGTTGACAATATTTCAAAACATTAATAGAAAAAGCCTGCATTTAGTGGTCATTAGAGATCCTTAAAAAATCGGATTTGCTAATGTAATTAGTTACTGTCAATGCCTCTAGTTGTAGGTATCTTATCATGATGTACCCATGGAAACAGAAAACTGGGGCTTATTGAGACTGAGGCCATAATTGCTGAAACTCTAGCTAATTTCTACTGCTTCTGTTGTTTTGGGCACCAGAGCTTGTCATCAAACAATACAAAGCATAGCAGAACCGTGTGTAACTTGGGGCTAAAACTATATGTCAGTATTCTACCTCTGGACTATTCTTGTCTAAGTTCAGTATTCCTCAGCTGTAACAGCATCTGCTAAATGCATTTAATTGCTTACAAAAACATCATTAATTTCTAAAGTGAAGATGCTGAGAAACCTGTCTTGGTGAGCAGTGTACTTCTGTGGTCCGTATATACTTAATTCTTGAGAATTCTTTTGGTCTGTAGTATAAACTAACAGCAGTAGTTTAATTTCTTCCTTTTGACAGTGCTTCTTTTCTGGTACAACCTTTTTACCTTGAAAGATCCTCTTTTTCAGAGAGGTTCTGGAGACATTTCCTAGACAATTCCTAATTCCAGTTAAAGTTTTCATTTTGAGAATCAAAAGGAATGTTGGGATTTTTTTCTCTTAAAAATGTGTGCAATGGTGCTGTGTGGGCTGTCATAGATGTGTAAGTACATAGTGAGTTGTGTGCTATGAGGTTATTCTTTGTTTTGAAACAGGAGATCCTGAGAAGGAGCTTAATCCAAAGAAGAAGATTTGGGAGCAAATCCAACCTGATCTTCATACCAATGACCAGTGTGTTGCTACATACAAAGGAGTTCCATTTGAAGTGGAAGGGAAAGGAGTGTGCAGGGCAGAGACCATGGCAAACAGCGGAATTAAATAAATAAATGGTTATTAGAAACTTCTACAGATGTTGAAATGGAAAGTGATGCAAGCACAATAAAAAACATGAAATGCATGGCTAAGACCTATTTTGTTTGACTTCTGTTCCGGCATATGTTGCATCTCCAACATTTTGACAATTCACTCATTCACTAGGCTTATTGTCCTTAGGCTGTGTGTTGTCAGCAGTTATTAACCACACAGTGCTCATAACTTAATTGCCAAGGCTTGCTTGTGGTGGGACCACAGGCAGGCAAGTAAATTTTCTGGACAGCTTGAAGGTATAGAGCTTCTATTTAGCAAGAGCTAAAGGAAGTAAGGAAAATAATCTACCATGCTCCTTGTGTGCTAATTGCAGGACTAGCAGTTGGTTAGTGAAGACCACAATTGTCTTTATTCTTCTAGTCACTTTGTAATAGTTTTTCTCCTCTTCTTCCAAGCAATTTTCAGATGTATTGTAAGCCTCTGTACCTTTGTTCTTGCTTGTGTTCTTCTCTCTGTAGTCTGCAGTCAGTTGTAAGCTGGAAGATTAAACTATGGTGGTTTATGGCCTAGGATGTACAAGTGGACACACTTTCATGTCCCCACAACTAAGCTGTTACATTTACTTTAAGATCAAGCTGCCACTTTGCTAGAATCTATATCTTTAATCTAGTCCACCTAGGTATATCCTTCCAAACAGACAGGTAGGACTGAGAAATAATTAATAAGATTCCTGGAACTAATCAAAAACTAAAAAAAACTCATACCCCAAAAAATCAACCCCCAAGAAAACCCAAAAAGCAACCAAACCAAAGAAATCAGTTTCCAGTGCTCAGACAGGTATAAAATCAATTGATTTTTTGTTTTGTTTTAATGTTCTTTTATGCAATGATGGTTTATACAAAAAATGCTTTGGTTTTAACAGAAATAGCTTCTTCAATTTTTACAGTTAGAATTATTTCATAGTAATGTTGTACAAATAGTCATGTTGCTAGGCTACTAGCCTCAAATTAATTCTTTTAATTCCTTCCTTTCAGTAATATGAAAATAAATATTTTGGATCAATTTACAATAACCCTTTTAAGTAGCTATTTAAAGATATTTCAGATATTTTTGCATATAATATTAAATTGTTGCTGTATAACCATTGAAACAGTAAATACTATTTTAACTACAGAAATTAAAAACAAACTTGAGCCTTTCTAAATTTTGCAGGCTTTGAACTTCATCCAGTAAGTGGAGAGAAAACAAAATGACAATGATATAAAATTAAAAGGAACATGCGTAAAGAGGAGACGAACAGATTTTCTTTTTGAATGAGTTTTGTTCGTGCCTGTAAACTGTTAATTTTTCATGCATCTGGCAATAAGCAATAGTAATTAGTTCTTTTAAATGTGCTGAATAGCATTAAGCACATGGAAGCCATTTTATCTGCCTTGTAAACTGTATATCCAATAATGTCTTATTAAATAAAATCATTGTAGTTCAAGAACTCAGTTATAACTAATCTTGAATCATGGTAGGGAATACTTTTACAACAGATAAATCTTAGCTTTTAGTACCAGAAAGCTCTTTTTAGAAATGGAAATTCAGAGGAACTTCTGAAAGCTTGAAGAATTGAGCAAAGAGGCCCCCTGCGTCTGAACTCATGCATTTTTTACTTGTTTTTTACTTTTTTTTTCTTTTTGAATTTTATTTTATTCTTCTAGATCTGTATTTTTTGTGAACTGGAATGTACAGTCTGGTGTAGTGCAAAATCTTATTTGTAAGTTCATACACATTAGTAGCATGATTTTGGAGCACTGGCTTGTTCTGATTTTGTGGTTGAACCTAGGATTCTAAGTGCAGTAGTGTGAGGTACTCTGTGGGAGGCAAGTAGTTTGATAAGCTAAAGAGATGTTTCTAATTGTGTGCAAAGGTGTTTGGTATGGATGTGGAGTTTTCCAGTTGATGGCTTTCACTCTTATTTCTATTAGATGTTACCTACTGTAGAAAATAGACAAATGAGCACCTTAAAGCTAGTTTTATTCCTTGCTGTGTTTAAGTAGTACTTGATAATTATTTCTTCGTATAAAATTCAAGAGCTTTCTTAAGACAATATTTCTTTCCTCTTTAATTATGCTGTTGTGGTTGTCTAGGAAAACATATTTATGCTGTACTGAGCTCAAAAGTGACAACAGGGTACTTGAGGCGCTGTGCAAATACGTTTCCTCACTGTATCCAGCCTCTTCTGCCTTGTCTGCATGAGTAAGTAGGACTGCAGTGAAATCCTTCCATGTGGGACCCAGAAGTTCCTGTAATGAAAAGCAAATCTTAACTAGTTATCTCTTATTTCTTTTCCCCATTTCCATTTCATATACTTAGTGCATTAACAGACCAGTTACATGTATATATTTTTTTTTTCCCTGACAGTAATCCAGTTCATGCTATCCGAGTTGCTGCAATTTCTGGATCTTTTTTCACCTTTCTGAGACTTTGACATCCACTTGTCAAAGTGTATGTAATATGAAATGTATGGTCATGCAGTACTAGCAGTTCTCTGTTCCCTAGCTACAGATGTTAACAGAATGACTCCAGTTAAAAAATGATCATGTAAATAAGGAAGAATGGTTGTTTAGCCATGTCACACATTAGTTTGAAATCAGTAGTTACCCCGTATCCATATTGTCACACTGTTTACAGCTCTTCGAAAAATTTTTTTTGAAAACACTGAATCACCTTTTGTTGAAAAAATAAATGATGAATTTCTATGTAACATTAACTTCAGTTCCAGCTGTGATCCATAAAACGGAACTATTCTCAGCAGTTCAGGAAAAACACAAATTCAAATGCAACACCTTAAATAATGGGCCAGAGAGTTTTTCTTCAAGTTCTCTGATTTATCTGATGGAGAAGAGTGGAGAGAACAAGCTGCTTTTCTGTCAGAAAGTACAGAAAATTTTAATAGGAATAAGAGAGGTTGGGCTTTAATTTACAGGTGTATATGAAATTACGGCTTTGGTGCAATCCTGCTAACTCCTGTATAGGATGAGGAGCCTACCTTGGTGATAAAGGACACTGCAGTCATCTTGACTCTGTAACCTAAATGCTAAGGTATATAAAACTACTTTAAAGGATGTCTGTCTACTTCAAAGGTAAGTGGGATGTTAAAAAGACCCGGTGTATTGATAGTGATTAATCTGTTTTATACACTAGGGATGAAAAATATCAAAGAGATACAAAATTTTCCCTTAAGCTGCCCAAGGAAGTCTTGAGTTACCAGTTTCAAGAAGAGGGGATAGAGCTTTGATTTGCTGAGGACTCAAAATCAGTTACAATCTTTGTTCTGAAATTATTATCTGCCACTTGCAATTCATTAGGCTGTTGTTGGAAAAAAAAAAATTCACTTTTGCAGTCTTCTGTAGCTGTTGTCACCTGAAGAAAGAGTTGCCATTAGGGCAGAGACTTCCATTTTTTTTTTGGTTACCTGGATGAGCTGAACTGTGTCATCGCTTTCATCTGGACACAGAGGCAGGTCAGCCCTCAGGACCAAGAGGGCCAAGTGCAGGCCTTCCTCCCTGAAGTGCTGAGCCAGGGCTGCTCTCACCGTGTCTCTCACTTGCTCTTTGCTCAGGGCACTGTGGGGGTAGCTTGGGGTGTCCAGGACTCGAACACAGAGCGCTGACTCGCAGCCGTTTCTCCGGGTGAGCCCCACAATGCGGCCGCTGCGTCCAAGGCTGCAGCACCAAGTCACGGAGCTGGGGGAGAGACGGCTCTCGAAGTCTGCGCTGCCCAGCAGGCTGTTCCCAGCAGCACTTTTGCCACTCTGAGTTTTTCCAAGGACAACAAGGTTGATGGTCATCTCATTGCTGTCTCCCATTGTCTGTGCTTTTATTCACAAACTTGTCACTAAGTACAAATAACAGAAGGTGCTTCAGGTAACTTTGGGGGCGGGGGGGGGAAGAGGCAAGAATTTCCAATATTCAATGTCTTTTGAGTGTTTTTCCTGCCTGAAGTGTGAAAAGAGTTTTAGGAAGAAGCAAAATAGTGGAGAGGCAACAGAGAAGGGAGGAGTTGGCAAACAACTGTGGAAAACACTGTTGACATTCTGGGACAGTAGTAGGTTAGGAAAAGGAGGCAAACTAGGGAAGGAGGAAGAGGATGGTGACAAATATGTGCTGCTGTTATTAAGTGACAGTGTTTCAGGATGTAAATATTTACTTGTTTTAGGAAAAAGTAATCAAGGGAGCACTTTCACAGCAGAGAACTTTTTCACAGTTATTCACAGTTAAAATATGTCTTTCATCAACTACCACTGACATTGAAATAGACAGTAGTCTGAAAGGGCTTTCTGATGCAGAAAAACATCTCAAATAAAGAAAAGGAGGAGAGCTGAAATAGCCAATGTCATGAAAATGAGGTTTTGGAAATGTATGCTAAACTAACTTAATGCTCAGTAAGTGGAAAAGAAAAGCATAGAGTGAGGGAGTTGGCTTATTGTCATTTCCAGTTACTCTATTTGTTCATAAACAAGATCTCTCATTCTCTTTGTACTTTTCTGTAACCCAGTATCCAGAGGGCTTTTGGTGCATGCTGATCATCTAACAGGAAAACTTGTTTAAATGTTTGAGACTTTTTTCAGAAGGTAAAACCATAGTGGCAAATAGTGGATTTTAAGTTTCTGTGACATGTGAACTTCAGAAAGAATTTGGTTTTGTTTTGTTTTGTTTTTTTTTTTTTTTTAAGATACTGTGTCTAGGTACTGATAGAGAGATCATGGCTAAATTTAGACTGGGATTTCCTGTGATTAGTTTATTTAGATTCTTGCTGTGCAGTTTAAGCTTTCTCTCTCATATTAATTCCATGCCTAAATCAATCTTTTGAAATAACTTCAATACAACAGCAAAGATGCAAGAGGTAGTAACATACTAATTTTGTTACAGGCAGCATTGAATATGTACATGATACTCTTCCTTACTGAATTCACAGTGAGGTTTTTGTGGATTTTTTTCAATGAGCAATTTCCTTTTAGGAAACACATCTTATGAAATGGTTGTCTTCAGTTATTCATCAGTCTAGATATGCATTGTACGCTTTGTAGCATATTAACAGGAAGTAATGGACATGGATTCACCCATTCCTTTTTTAAATCATAATCAAAGATTTGGGTTTTTTTCCCTGTAAGCAGTCTACACTTAAATACTTAGATTAGTTTAATTTTGGGTCACTTACCTTATTTTCCCTTATTTTCCCTTATTTTCATCTTTCGTTCAGGCTTCATTCATAAACCACATGTGCTGTGGCTGTAAAAAGAAGTTCATATGTGAACTTTGAAACTAACAGCAGCACCGTACCATACTGAGACTGTTACGTACACATGAATCTGGTTAATTTATTACTGATAGCTCCTCATTCAATTGCATATGTTTGGTCAGTAATTGGCACTGTTGAATTTTTGTAACTTAGGTGCAATTACTGTTTCTGAAGTCACTTAAGTGATTGCATGACATTGATACTTTTAAAAATAAATTAACTCCACCAGCAATTAAACGTTCAAATGATAAATGTAGTAGTGGGATTCCTTTGTATTGCATGTTCTTGAATGTGTCTTTGTATGTGCATGTGAATATCAAATGCACTCTCTCTTACTATTGCAATGAATTTTTAATTGCACTATTTTTGTAGCACGGTGTAAATCATTTGCAGATATAAAGATGTTTGCTTAAATAGATGGATTACAATAATGACAAATATATTAAAATACAGAAATTATTTGTGAACCAGGAAGAAAACTGAAGACTTCTTGCAGAACTGCCAGTTATGTACATTAGCTATTGGCTGTTCGCCTAATATATTTCTCTTGCCAGCATCATTATTTGCTATGCTATAGTAGCATTAAAACCAGAGATAGAAGATTGTCCAGAAAGGACCTATCATTTGCTTTTTTCCAATTTTCCACAAGTGGGAAAGTAACTGGTTAGAAAATAAATTAGTGCAAATTTGTGCTTTAATGACCAGGTTGTAGTTCTAGAATGAAAGAGTGGGTGAGCCTGTCCTGTCTGTTCACAAGGATCTGCCAAGGATCTCCCTGTAAATCCCAGGGGTGCAGGCACAAGTTTACTCCAAGGGTACTAAAATGTAGTCAGTGAGGACACAAATCTGGTAAGCTGTGTAAGCTGTCCAGAGCCCAGTCCTGCTGGGGATGCTGTCATCCGAGGTGTAGCTCTATGTGGGAGTTGTAAGTGCTGCTTACCCGGAGTACCAGGGCTGTTTCTGGCAGCCACAGCGGTGAAGGGGGACTGCAGTTCCTCTAGAAGCCCATTGTCTCCTGCTGTGGAGCCACAAGCACAAGAAGTGCTCTGGCAGAAGGTAGGAGCTCCTCATGTAAATTCATGTTGTTCATCATGAGTAAGTTCATCATTTGGGTAACTTGGCTGAAAGTGGCCGTGTAAAAAATTTTGTTACTGAATGTTTTTAAGAGTACATAGACGAGTGCTCTTGAGCCTGCCTCTTGTAGTGAGAAGTTAGACATGAAAGCTTTCCCTGTATTGTGTGTGTACCTGAGGCAACTTCTCATAGTTCCCACTGCCTTAGAGCTCTGTGCTGTGCACAGCCTTTGTGTCTCAAGGCACATTTATGTATGAAGTGTATGGCAAGGGCCTTCACGTGCTGGTGAATACAAACTCAAAGAAGACTGGATGAGGAGTCACTCAACTGCAAAGCAAAAGGATAGGTCTCATAAAATTATGGATCTTGACTTTGGTTAAATTGCCAGTTTAGATCTGTGTTTTTCATTGGACTGCTCCTTTGCTCAGTAATGCCCCTTATGACATCTGAGGTCATACATGTCCTAGCAGTCACATGCAGCTAGATAATGTAAGTTGGCATGGACAAGAATTTAGACTACCAAAAAAACTAGAATACCAGAAGCAGGGGATTGTTGTATGCAAAATACAGATTGCCCAGCTGGATGCAGAATAGAGCTTTTATAATGGCAAGATGGCTGTAAAATTAAGAGTGGTGTAAATGAGGCACTACCTGAATGAGCTCTAAAACTTGGCTAAATTTAAAAAAAAGCATTTATTTCCAGTATTATTGTGAATGGAATACAATCCAAGTTGGAACACCTCTGGGAAGTCTTACAACTGCACAGCAGAAGATTTTAGAAAATTGTCTTCCTGGGAGGATGTGACGGGGAAAAATCAAACTGGTTTACGTGACACTTGCATGGGCTCCTCAAATGTGGAAAAAGTCCTCCCCAAGGTGGCAGTATCAGCCTGCTCCACAGGTACCGTAAAACTCAGCTGGGGTCCCCTTGCTCTGCAGTCCTATGCTGAAATAAAATAGCAGATCAGAAATGAGCTACAGCATTAGAAAACACAGGATAATTACAGGACTCTTCAAGCATCTCCTGAGATAAGAAATGTAAAAGGCATTTGTTTCTCTTCTGTCACAATAAACTTTTTTACTTTATATGTAAAGTACAAACAGTAGCACCTTAATTAATGAATTTGAGCATCAGTAATGGAATGGTAGCAGTTAAGAAACTGAAGTATTATTCACTGTTCCTTACATCTTGAAAATCAAGTATTTTGTTTTCACTAGCTTTTAAGTTGAATCAGTGACAATTGTTATGAGGCTTTAGATTTAAGATCTTAAAATCTACTGTCAGAACATCATCTTGTACAGAGTACAGTAAAGTTGCCTAGGATGCTTTTTAGCACTGCTTGTTTCCAGTGAGTGACCTATCATTTTTGTGAGAGAAAATCAAAACCGAGCCTCTTACAGATTGGCAGGCAGAAGGGGTTCTTGTAAGTGATGAAGAAAGCCTTGTACTGCTCCCATGGAAATACCAAGCAAGTCTAGTGAGGAATTTTCAGGAATCTAAGGAAGTAAAGTCGTTAATCTAGTTGAACATAAGGATCATTTGTGTATCTAGCATCTTTGTTTGTCTTTGAATAAAACAAGGCTAAAATACTTTGCAAGTAGCCATTAGTTTTGTATCTGTCTATAGAGTTAACTAGAGTTGCATTTTAGTCACATTACAGTGTCAGCTGCTGTTCTGTTGTAGTCCCTGTGACAAACCCAGTTGGTCTGCACACACCCTAAACAAGCTCTCCATGATGCTTTTTAGGGTATACCAAGCAGGCTAGATCTTGTAAAACTGAAAGAGCAGTTTCTCTTTAGGCAGATGGTATCTCTTACCATGTGTCATCTTGCAGTTCCCACGCCTTCCCATCCCTTACAGCTTCTTTCCTGATGTGGGCTCTCATTTTAGCCCAAGATGATGCCATAATAAGTAATTTAAGATGTGCTTTGATGGATTTCTCTTACTTAGAGGAAACTCAGTGAGGCCATTTTATGGATTGCCACACACAAAGACAGGCTCTTAGCCTGCCCAAACAACATGAGAAATCCAGGAAGGTATGCAGTCCACATAGTCAGTGTGGCTTCAGTTCTGTTAGATGTGTAAATTCTAAGAAACAGCAGGCACGTCACTGCTGAGAGAGAAATAGGACAGATTTAGACGTGTTCTTCTCCTTTTTGACTTCATTCACACAAAAAACTTCTGATTCCAAAGGAAGACACATACAATGTACACCAAAGTTTCCTTAAAACAGATGATTATTTTTTTTCCCTTGCTTAATGTAGTCCTTAGTTAGTATCCTTAGTATTTTTAAACTTAAATAATCAATTATCAGCAGTCTACAAGATCATGTTTCTTTCTGCAGTATAGGTGGCTATGTAGGTTGTGTGCCACTACATTGGCATCGCTAAGGGGAAAAGAGGCAGGATGGAGCTGCAGACCAAAGTTGAAATTGCACCAGCTTTTGAGCACTGTCTGTTTGTACAACTGTGGAAGCAGCTCCTCAAGTTCCCACTGTACTTCTTACAGTGGATTATGGGTTCAGGACAAATACTGCTGGCAGAAAGGCAGATCAGGGACTCTCTTTGTGTTTGAAAGAAAATCAAACAGGACTATCAGAGCAGGGAAGACCTCAGCTGGACTTTTTTCCCCTCTCTCTATTCTCCAAAGGAATCATTAAGATCCACAAGATATCTTTGTCTTTCTGTTGCAAATAATAGGCATCTTCAGATTAGAAAGTAGTGTATTTGACATGCTCATCTGGTAGAACTCTGCTGTGGAAGCAGCGCAGGAATTCCTTGTGTTGGCAGGAATGATAATCCTCTAAGCACTCTGCTTCTCCATGTGCTTAGAACAGCACTGGAACAAGCCACAGGAACAGAATCTCTTCTTGTTAGTATGGTTTGGTGGGACACGGCTTTTCAAAATGTGGGGGAATGCAATGTAAAGTAAGGCATGTCACTGCTGCAGGCTGCCAGTTTCTTAATTCTCTTAATAACCACCACCTTCTCCATCATTTAAGTGATGATTTTCCCCATGGCACCATGTCAATTTGTTTTTTAATATGCAAGGAATGTTTTTTAATACACCATATTGTGCTGTGCTGTCTCTTGATCAGATTACTTTGAGGTATTTCAACTACTTCATTTTCACCGGTGTTGCCACAAAATGCTTTCCACAATATAAAGGTTGGACATAAGTCACTAGTACACAGCTCGGGCTATAAGACTGTGCCACAAGGCTGGCTTGTTTTTGTCTGTTCACAGCTTCATGTGAAAAATGGAAAATAGGCCAAGAAATAAGGTGATATTGCAAGGAAGACTATACACATATAAATAATATTTAAAAGCAGCAACAATAAAATCACCACCAACAAACCAAATAATTAGACTGGTGATTTCAAAGGCACGTATTTGGGAAAGAAACAATAATCAGAAAGAATAAAAATACAGGCTTAAGAATCCTTTTTCTCCTTTTTCCCTTATACATACTTACTTGGATGAATTCTGTGACTTGCCTCACACATCTCCTGTTGTGACCACGTGAGTCAGGATACCATACTCATTCACTTTCTTGTGCTTAGCTTCAGAATGTGTCTGTGTGTAAAAACATTTTGCCCCTGAGACAAAAGTTCTGTGAACGATGAACATATTTGGAAGCTCAGGAAACCCAGACCTGGCTGTTATTTCTGTAACACTCATTCCCTAATTCTGAGGAGCTGCACAGTTTGTCAGTTTCCTCATCTAAAAATTACAGGGAGTATCCACCTCTTTTGAAGATGTGTACTGGGGGTGATTTAGCCGAAGGAAGCAGATTTCTGTACAGCAATAACAGCATTGCTTGCATTAAAAAAAAAAAAAAAAGTGTTTTTGTCATATTGTACGATGCTCTATAGGGACCCGAATGATTGAAGACATATTTTCCAAAAATATTCCCGTGGTGCCTGGAAAGGCTATAATCATTGTAACACTAGTATGCACAGAAGTTGCACTGATGCACAGAGTTGAACTGGTCACACTGTTACTTTTATGCACTCTAATCCTTAAGAGGTATTTCATAGAGTGCTAGGAATACAAATCTTATAAAGTTTCAACTCAAGGATGTGTAAAAATGACATATTTCTACTCAATAACATGGGTATCTGTGTGTATTCAGGACAGATTTATTACTCGGTTCCTTTATTTTCTTATTTCCCAGGTTTTCTAGGGTGTTTGTATTTCTATAGATACAACATCTGTTGAGGACTTCTCTTTAAATACACAATAGCTAGCAACTTGATATTTTTTATATTTTATTCTGATTCCAAATCTCTCCTGTCTTCTCTTTGTATACCTACCCTTTATAGGCAACATACTGAATAGCAAAGAGCATTTCTTAGAAATACAAATTTAAGAAAGTGGACTATTAATTAGAAATACTACTATTCTTGGTTTTTATAATCATGATACTAGTGGACATCAAACCTGCACAGATGCTTTTTCTATTTTAAAACATTTCAAACAAGCTGAATCTGAGGTCAGCTTTCAATATATTTCACGCTGTCAAGCCACTGAACATGTAATGTCAGAATTATCCTGTAGAAGTTGTCTTAAAAGACAATGTGTCTTGCTGTGGAACTTTGGAAAAGTGAAATTGCTGTAGAGAGTTTATTAAAATGCTGATCAGGAAGGGGCACAAAGTATATGGCTACAGAGCTGGTATGTTGGTTTGGGACTGAGACTTCGGTGCTTGTAACTTTCTAATATTAACTGTCACAAAATACTGTGAAGTTAGAGCTTTTCAAATTGATGCCTTTTCTGCATGCGGGGACAAAAGGAACAAAAATCACTACCTGCCTTTCACAGTGGAAGAAATATAAGAAATCAGAATGCTTCCTCTCTTCAATGCTGTGTGTTGTAGCATCTGTATTGTGCTGCATTCAGGAATGTGTTACCTCTATAAACTGTGGAATGTGTCTAGGATCTTTCAGTCCTTGAAGTGTGACAGACTGTTACCTTATTCAGTGGCTGGAATTTGCTGTTGATGGAAAACACAGAGCTGCATCACTACTCACTCTCCTGAAATTAAGTTTTGTAGGTATAGAGAAATAAAATGAGCCTGTGCAAACGCTGCAGATCTGAAGCCTACGTACAGAGAGCACTGACACAATTAGGTGCAATGGAAGTCACACTTGAGCTTGGGATACAGCAGAGGCTTGAGAAGTTGCAGGATGATTGGGCTTTTCCCTGGGTTCCGCCATGGTTTTATATCAGTGTTTGACAGACTTCATTGTCTGCACACAGTGAAAGCCTTCTGCTGAGTATCCTCAGATAAAGTAGCCCAGGTCTAGCACTCCACTTGGCACACAGAAAATGTGAACACAGATCTTCCTGACATCATACACCTTTGGTTAAGTCACCAAAACTTAGACTGGAAATTTTAAAGGTAATAATGTACACAAAGAAACAAATATGGACTACAAGAAAGTTTTCAGAAGTCAATTTGCATTGTTTGTTTTACTTCAGTGGTTGTTTTTTCTTTGTTTTTTGATTTTGTTGGGTTTTTTTTCTTGAGGTCTGCAAACCAGTTTGCCACTACAAATTAAATGGATTCAGGTCCTCAAAGTCTAGCTGTGGCTACCTCCTCCTTTCACCTGCTTCCCTTCACATCTAGACTTGGCTTGTTTGCTTCTTGATGTGACAGTCTTTTCTGTCAGAAAGAGATGGGTGCAACTTTTGTGCATTTGATTCTTTAGTTGACAGCAGCCTCTCCACCTCAAAAGAAAGTTTTTAGGTGGTTTTTTTTTTTCTTTTCCCACTATCAGACATCTGACATGCTGGAAAAAGTTTTCTTGCTGTTGCTTGCAGTCCTGATGCAAACTGGGCTCCCTGGACAGAGTGGGATAAAGGGTCAGAAGGGAAGACTGATGATTACGTGGCCTCACTAACCAACTATCATGGACTCTGATAAAGTGAAAGTATTGTGTCCCCTTCCTGTTCTCAGCTCTGTTTTTTATCTGAATAGTTAAGCCTCTGATGTATTTTACAATAAAACTGCACAAAACCATGAGACGAGTTTAAAACGTGGCATCACGCTGTGTATAACTTCTGTGGCAGAGATGAGAGTATTCCATCTGCAGTGCAATGCAAAAGCAGCACTGCTGGTGGAACTCCAGCTATAAATTACTGTCATGCAATGTTCCAGAGGCCTTTTCTCAGAACAGAGGTGTACAGGGGACAGCTGTATAGCAGAGACCAAAGTGTGACTCCCAAGAAGTTCTGTCTCCCACTTAAGTGAACCAGCAAGAATAATTCAGGGCTGCAATTGAAGTTCAGTTTTGAATTGGAAAAATAAAATTAGTAGTGAGTTTATATTCTTACATTATCTCCCCTGTAGCTCAAACAACGCTCGTTCATTGTCACAGCTAAGATTATACAAAATTTCTCTTTAGAGTCAGCATAAAATCATCAGAGGGCCATGAAGAAAAAAGCAAGTAGTAATTTTTTACACCCACATTTCTTTCTTCAGAAATGGCATTTGTCTCAAATGAGAGAAAGGGTTCATTAAAAAAAAAATGGAAACTGTAATGTGGGAACAAAAACTTTCAGCCATTAGCATTTCCATAACCTCACAAGATGCAATTTTCATGTTTTAATTTATAATCTTGGTGTAAAGAGAAAACATGTTTTTCTTGGTTTAGACTTGGATAATGGGAGTATTATATATATAAATTTACTGCATTTACATAGAAGATGTGTTGGTTTTAACGTCTGTCAGAGACCTGCATCTTAAACTGCTTTCTGTGATCATCTTTTGTCTGTTATTTTCTGGAGAGCTGAGGACTTCAGACTGGTTTTGAGAATTCTTATTCTAGCAAGAGGACAAATCCAGCCTGGTTTAAGAAAGTGCTCTCTATTTACCAAGTATACAACTGGAATTCAGTAGCTAAATTATCCAGGGAATGTGTCAGGAAAGGCAGTCATGTATGTGCAGAGAAGGCTGGAGAAATCATAAAATGGAAGGAGCTTGCAAAAAAGGAGTCAGCTTTAGTAGGTGGGAGATTCAGGGACTGTCTGAAATATGCACTATATCATACTGACTGGTGCTGCAGTGTTCAATATTAGTCCACAAAACTTGTCATGCTGTCTCTCCCTGTGATATTCACTGTTATGGAGGACTTGGCTTGTGGAGCCTGGCAGCAGAAAAGAGAAGAGGAGTTACCCAGATGACTACACACTGTTTAGAATTTCTGCATTTGGGGGATATTATGGAATTGCTAACAAATTAGTCTATTTTAATTGTAGTGGCATGTATGTATTTCCTGTCCCAACATATCCATGCCTATTCTTAGCACACCAAAAAAGTTGCAGATTTTTTTTTACCCTTGAATACAAAGAGCATGAAGAAAAGTTATTTTCTAGACTTCAAAGAGAATGAAGTCAAAATGACCAAACACGGAAAATTGAACAGAAATATAAATATTGGCTTGTTCTATGCCATTTAATGATATCAAGACCAGCTATTAGAGAAAGCAAAAAGGGAAAAAAGAAAGGGAAGATTTCCCCAGAGTTCTTATTTAATCATGGACAAAAGAAAATTGTAATTTGGACTGTAATGTGGTGAAAATAGCCTATTTGGGCCTTAGTACAAGGATAATATGGTAATTCAGACTGTCATTTCAGTAAGACATATTGGGTACTTAAGTCTGGACTTGCACATGAGTGATTTTTATTTCTACTGTTTCACCCTTCAGATTTCTTGTATCTGAACATATCTTACTGAAATACAAATTTAGACATAGGGGTCCCTTAACTGCAGCTATGTCATCAGTGTAACACAGGAAACCAACAGTTTAGAGTCAGTTAAATATATCAGAGGAAACTGGAGGACTGTACAGGCAGAAGGCAGTTTCTTACATGGAATATTGCCAAGGAATACCAGATACCTGATGGCAAAAATGTTACGTGAGCATACTTCTCTTAGTTCTTCTTCCCCAATACTGGGTTTATGCAGCATAAAACAAAATCCAAAACAAACAAACAAACAAACAAACAAAAAGGAGTGGTTGCCCAAACTGAAGGGGAAGAGTTCAGGCACATGGCACGCAGAGAAAGTACAGGACAAAGTGTTCCACTGGTGGGGAAAAGGCACCAAAAAGTAGGGCAGAACATCTGTTCTTGAACATTGGCTGGTTTATTGGTTGGAGGAGTCTAACCTTAGTCTAAAAATAGGTACATATGAGGGAAAGGACTTGGTGAAGCAAATAGCAAGATTGTACATCTTTGCTTAGTGTAAGTTAAAATAACCTTTTTTTGGAAGCCTTAGAAAATCTGTGTGTCTGTTTGCATCTGACACCAGGAATGTAAATTCATATTCACTGCAAGATTAGGAAAAGGTATTTTCCTAAGGTGTAAGTGCAGATTACACTGGGCTCTCTGAAAATAATATTGGTCCTGGGGCAAAAAGCAGCTGAAGTCCCTGAGGCTTAGGGCAAGAGCATTACAGGGATGCTCCAAGCAGTCTGCTTCTTCATTGTCTTCTGCGCTAAATAACATCTCGAATTTTTAGAAGTGCTCAGCCTCCAAGAATTCTCATTTGTGTCTATAGGAAGAGAGAAAAGTAGAGGTTTTCAATTAGAATTTTGAATTTAAGCACTTAAACATGAATTTAAGAAACCAATGTTTTTGTCTCTTTCTTAAAACAAAAGAAAAAATGGAAAAAAAAGAAAGTCACATGTCTCCATTCTAAACTGGTCCCAGTTACCTGTGCAGGCGTGGTCTCCTGGAACCTCGATGCACCTCCAGCAGATCCTGCAGCATTCCTGTTGGAAGGCTTTGCAGAAGTGTATTTCAAAGGTGAGGCTTGCTTTGAGTGTAAGGCCATATGTTTAGAGGAACTTTAGTCCAGCTTCCACTAGCATAGATGACAATTTTAGTGCTGAATTTGTCAGCTTCTCCTCCAAATCACACAGTTTTTCTCCTTTTCTTGTGAGTACAGGTTTTTATTTTCTTTGGCAAGGCCCCCAATATAAAAAGCATACTCTAACTTCCAAAGTGTGCGCTTGTTCACCTCTTTCCTGTGTTTTTCAGATTCTCCTGAGTTTGTTTTGAACCTTGTAGACTCTAGTCTGCAGGTTTTCACATTCACTGGCTGAAAAGAGTTTAAGGGTTACAAGCATAAAATTTTGCTGTGACAGTAGCTGAAAAGGCTTTAATGTACGAAGGCATCGAACAAAAGGATGGAAGACTTGTGGGTAGGCACTGTTGAGTTTATTGATGCAAAAAAAAAGTGCATTGCTCTTGCACTGAACCAGTGGAACATGGCAATGGTAAAACATCATTAAGGTTAGTTTGATTTCCATGCATAACAGTAACTTAGGGCTCTTTCAGATATAGCAGATCAAATTCCTTTCTGCTGTATCCCCAAATAATTTTGTTGGGTTCATTTGCTTCAACTATTTTAGTGCTCTCTTGGTTGGGTGTGCTTATAAATCATTTGAGTAGTGCTGGTTAAAACTGAAATAACATTGATGTAACTGACACCTTTCACTTCAAATTGAGATGGCAAAATATGTTCAGCCTCTTGAGAGGAAATGACAAAGAGCTATGGCATACTAAAGGAAAGCTGAGCATTGTAACTCTTGGGATCACATTGAGAAACTCTTTGTAAGGCCATGGCCTCTCACTTCATATTTTCAAGTGTCCAAACTGACTTTAATTCAGTTCAAAAGGAGGACAGTCAGATTTTTATTTTTCCTGCAAGTTTGGGTTCTCATTTCTCTCACTTTCACAAAGAATGTTACCTCAGAAACATTAAATGGGAAACATGTGCTTCAGGACTAATAGTATTGCTTCTTTGTAAGGTCAGCTCCAAAGTCTCAACATAAAGGCTTTGTTAATCTAAAGTGAAATAAAAGCAGCTGTTATAAAGCACGTGATATATAAACTCTCATTTAAAGATGTATTATATTCCTCTTATTATTTTTAATAGTCTGAATAGAGAGAGAGAAAATATTTATTGAAAGGATAAAAAGCAGCTTTCTTCTAAACTTTTCAAGGAAGGGGAGACAAATATTTTGTCACTGATAAAAAGGCACTATCTTTAAGTGCCTTTTTCCCCCCTTGGTTTTCATTTCTCTTAGGTCATATATTCTGCCTAGAAAAGAACAAGGAGTGTTGGTATTCTGTAACTGAGAATAGCAGACAAGAAAAATAAATTTTACAGCTTTTTAAACCAAAGAAAGAACATTTTGTCTTTTATTTATTAAGTTCTCATTTCATGACTCCTCCACTCAAGGGTTTAATTTTGGTTGGTGGTTCCAAGGAAAGGATTTCTCCCACATTCCTACTTTGCCTATCTGACAGTTGCAATCAATATTGGCCAAAAGGAAGTGTTGCTGTCCATGTCATGAGACCTCTGTGTGTTGATGAATACTGTTTTTTCTCTCAATGCAAATAGAAGTTGCTTGTCTACTACTGACCCCTCCAATCCTTACCTCATATCTCATTGAGATTAATGCAATTTGTGTGGTTGAGTTACTCCCTGCTACAAATGATCGTTTGCTCTTTTTTTGGAATAACTTTAGGTGTTGTACATTGAGACCCAAAGAAAACAGTTCAGGTCACAGAAGCTTCATCTTGGAGATGCACTGGGGATAGTCTCTGGCCCTGCTGGGTTGCTTGACAGACAGTTCCAGCTATGAAATCCATGGATTCTCACCTGCCAGGACACATGAACATCAGTTGCTAGATATGAAAAGTTATTCTCATGCTATTCATGTTGTGATAGTATCTATACTGCTTTTACAACATTTTTAGTTATATGTAGGTGCCAAGAAAAAATGCTCCCATTTTAAAAACCATGAATCACTGTGTCAACTTCTTCTCTCTAAAGATTATTTTGCAAGGGCAGGTATTAAAAATCAAGACCCATAGACAGCTTGGACGCCAAACTATTTCATTAAGAAAATGAGAAACTTTTTGACAAACATAACCTGTGAAACTAAAAACTAAAACTGCCTGCAAGTGTTGAGTACAAACTTTTTCCAAGACTCTAATGACCATTTGACTGTATCAAGTCACATTAGGGAAAAGTGTACAGATGTGTGAGTGGTATATAAGATGATGGTAGAAATGTGCCTTCTCCCGTATCTCAGGAAGAAAAGAATTAACTGAGGAAACCTTAAACTACATTTTCTTCACTACCTCGCTGGTTCTCATCAAAGCTATTACCTTGGAAATCAGAATGTTTGGAATATCTGTAGAGAAGTTTTGGGATTTTAAAAAGGCATATGTACATTTCTCATATGTATCAATGTTTCTTTTTCTCCTCTTGGTTGTTTTCTTCCTGGCGTGCAACAGATAATTTAGTTGTTGGTACAGCAACAACTTGTCTTTGATAGCTTACTCAGCAATAAAATCTAAGGACAATTCTGGTAGTCTCTAGAGAGAAATAGGAGTAAAACTTATATAAGTAGAAAAATAAAAAACAGTTCTACACTTTGTAGGCAGTGCAGTGCTTTTCTTTTCAGTTTCAGCTGTCTTTTCATTTTTCTAGCTTCAAAATTAATTTCTGGGTTTATCTTATTTAACATCTGTTTAATATATTTCATATTTTTCTCCCCACCCTCAGCAAATCTTTCTGCATTCATTTTAGATATTTTTATTTAAGTGTAGTTTTATGACAGGATAAAAAGCCTTTGTTTTCAGTGTACAATTATAGCTATTCTTTATAAAGCCTATATCCATTTCATAACGTACATCTTGAGATACTTCTTTTTGTGAACTCTAACTGGAATATCCTAAAATCTCTTTTATAACTCTCTTGGATATCTTTCTTTTGATTTTATTCTTTATTTTCTTCTCTGCAAAATCACAGTTTCTCTTCTTACAGTTCTTCAAGAAATCAGAAACCTTATTAAAAACTGTCAAAATTAAAAAAGCATGTTCTGTGAAACCAGAATGTCTCTCTAAGTGTTTTTATTGTCCATTCTTCCTTTTACACAAGATCAAAGCATCAAGGGACAAGAAAATAGGGTGAGAAAAGTCAATTCAAGCTTGCAGAATTCATGCTCTTGCCAAATATTTATCCAGTGATTCATCAAAAAGTTGCAAAATGTAGTATTGGATTTTTAATGATCGCAGGTTTCACTGCCAGTTCTTGTAAGACATCCTGTTTTTGTGCAGTGCTTTAAACAAAAGAAAAAGTCAATACATTAGCTTGAACCATAATTCAGGAGCAACTGGAAGCCACTAATGGGATGGACATAGCTCATTATGAAGTGGTTTTTAAAGGAATGTAAATACTTTATTTGGTGGTACTAGAAAACTCTCATTTAATTTGATTGTAGAGAAATGTCTTGTAAATCAACCAGTTCCTGTTTCTGCTCACAGAATGAAGAGATTCCTCAAGAGTGAGATGAATTCTAACAAGAAGTGGCACAGGCATGGCAAGGGTAATTTCTCTCATTTCAGTTAGCTGAAATAAAAGGTGAAATTTCAGAACTACAAGCCATGAGATAGCAACAAAGAGGTCACTTGTTAAAGAATGCTGATGTAGTTTATAGGAATCCTTGTCATATGAAACAAGTGGACACACAGGAGATGCAAACAGACCCTGACCTCTGTTGGCAAATTAGGCATTGGTTAAGCAAGACACAGTGAAAGTAGAAAAGAGTAGAGGAAACAAGGTAAAACAGAAAGGTATGAGTCAATATCATATAAGCTGAAGGAAAAAATAATTGTGAATGTAGTCAAGGTAATATATAACTTATCAATTAAAACTGAAACTTGTCTGCATGAAATGTATTATTTTGTTGAACTCCAACATGTACAAACTTCTAATACAAAAGGGTTTGTTCCAACAATTTCTAACTACTGGGAATTGCTGCATTCCAGCTGCTGGCCTTGTTCCCTCTATAGGTGGCTGTGCTTCAGATCCAGCCCTATTCCTATTTTATAAGGAGCAACACTGTGAGAGGAGCTCAGTCTATGAAGGAGAGGCCTTGAGAGGCTTCAGCTCCTGAAGCATTTTCCTGAGTGCCCTTTCCATGGTGCTCTGCATAAAAATGAAGCCAGTCCAAATACCTCTCTTTTTCAGCCTAACCACAGGTACTTTCCACCATGTTCCCTACCAGATCATATATCAGAAACTTACTTAAAAAGAAAAAAGTAGGAACAGCAGAATTAATGTACAACCATATAACCTATATATTAATGACATCAGCATATAGATAGCCAGAAAAGAGAAGCAGATGCTAAGAGGTAACTCTAGAAACTCAGTTTTAAGGAGCAGAACTGCTACCAAAGATAAGTTTTGCTGACAAAGCATAGTATGCCTGCTATTCAAGCTGCATAGCATCTGTCTATATGAGCAGCTTACTCTAAAATTTAAGATGGATCCATGACCTTTTTTTTCATATGACATTCTTAAAAGTGAGAATGCATAGTTCAGTGCAATGAACTGTAGTGTACAACCACATATAACCACAAAAGTTATATACATACTAATGAAGGTATAAGATAGAGAACAAAGTTGGAAGGAAATGCCTGGGAAAACTTTGGCTCTCATACTACACAGAAAAAGGCAGGCAGATTTGTCTCTTGTGAAACATGAAGGAAAACATGTAACTAAAATTTTAAACATACAAGGTTTTTGGCTTCTCGTCCTTCCAGGATTACTGAGGTAATGAAGACGGGATTCTACTTGTACTTTCAGAAATGTTATTAATGGCATTCCTGATAGCCAATGGAAATGTCTTTGCTGACTCCTGATGGACTGTATTCATTTGTTTTGGAGCTGTAAAACACTGACTGTTCCAAATCATCTTAAAGATGCCCCTTCTCCATCACTCCAGGAGACAATTTCCAGGAAAAAATCCATCAAGCTTAATACATGTAAGCAAGGAGAAGTGTCCAGCCTTCCTAACAGGAACAGCAGAGAACTGGGCACGTGCTGCTCCATGGCACTCACACCCTTCTCTAGTGCTGCTCCTTTGGCAGTGTTTTCATGCTCATCATACAGCAGCAAACAATATTAAAACATGGAATCTTCACCCTGTTGTTAAAAGCATCACTGGCAACAAAATACTCATTTTAAGAAATTGTCAGATTCTTACTTGACCATAGTTTTCCACATCAGAAAGTAGGGAAGAGTGTAAAAAAAGTGGCTCAGACTAAGCTGAATAGGAATTAGAGTGCAAGAAGAAGAGGGCTAAATAGCTTTGCTCTCTTGCATAAATCTGTAAGACTGAACAGTGGAGAGACAATAGAAGAGAAGGTTTGCTGGAGAAAATAAATTTTGAAGCCTAAAAGGAAATCTACAGCCTTCTTGCAATGTTTTTCTTTAGATTACTCACTAAGTGGTTTCAAGGAAAGGTGTTAGAGTTTAGAAATCTGTGAGGGAAGTCCCCCTCTCTTCACTTTTGAAATCAAAGGTTTTCCGAATACTCTAGCAAATGAAACGATAGAAAGAAAATATGTGGTTTGTTTTGGGATATACACAGAAGCATTTATGGCAGCTGTAAAGCATTGTTAATATGATGCTGTTATCTTTTTGAGCCAGCAAAAATGTGGCTGAGTGGTGATGTAGGCTTTGATCCTTACCACCTGTGTTACACAGGTGATGGAATCCAAATGGGGCTGCTGTTGGCATGCCATGGGAAGGTTTTGCTCCCTTTTTTGAGGATGGATGTGGATGATCATGGATCTGCTCTGTGTGGGTTGGTTTTTCTCTGAGGAACTACAGTAGTGCTTGATGTGCAGTCAGTTACTTTAATTCTTTTACAAAGAATTAAATCTTTAGTTTTTGCAAAACTAAAAGAGAAGCTGACTTTGGATGAGCAGGAGCCTCTGGTTTTCTGCATTGAATAATGGAGGTGAGTGGCTGGGTGCTGAATCAATGTTGCTCTTGGGGTGTGGAAATTATTTATTAAGGTACAGATCTAGAGTGTTCTAGATGTAAGCTGGGAAAGAAGAGAAGATAGACTGGGATAATGGAGAAGAGATGGAATTTCATAGGTTAAGTGGAGGATATGGGGATGAAATCCTGTTTGCTGCTTATAGGTGCACAAAAGGATGTGGATCTCCATAAATATCTTGGTTTTTTATGGTATTCGTTGCCTCTGTAAGATGTATTTGTCCCTGTTTTTCTTAATATGTCAGTGCCTTTTTGCTTCTCTGCTGGATGAATTGAAATTTAGAGGGCTCACTCCATTTTTCAGGAGTGTCTGAGGCTCTAAATCTTATTAGAAAAGCTTTTTAGGTCCAGGCTTGGGAGAGTTTAGATGAAGCTGGTTTTGTGCATGTCTAAGAAGTTCATCCACCCTCTGATCGCTACCAAATAGCTTCAGTCTCTAGAGATTTGTTCTAACTTGTGAGCTTTCTGGGGAAGCAGTTGATGACTCAGTTTTCAGTTGGGCTGTTATGGAGAGATGGATGTCACTTGGATATGGATCCAGTGTGTATGTGCCCTGTGTTCTGGGGGAAAGCTGGAGGAGAGGAAAGCACCAGCCTCACTGCTTCTTGAGCCTTTCTTGAAAGGCCAGTTTGTGTGAGGGCCTGGCTGCCATGATATTGAACTGAAACCTGGCAGAGAGACTGGTTTAAATCTGCATGAGGAATAGTGGTTTGTTTTTCAAGCTCCTCTAGGGTAAGTTGTATGTGCTGCATGGCTTTAAAACAATAATGTGTTTTGGTATGTGGACTGTCAGGATATGAATGTATGTCAGATTATCTTCCCAGTACAGCTAAATGCCTCCCCTTGAGTCTTAGTGGCACAGAGATGAATCCAGTCCTGGAGGTACTGAGTTGAAAGGGCTTTGTGTTTACAGGTGTGTGAAGCTCTGCAGTGTGTTTTGTATCTGCTGATGTGTAGAGAAGAGAAAGCCAGTGATGCTATTGTTGAGCTTTTAGAGGAAAGTAGTTAATATCTGCCACTATAGTCCTCACTGTTCACCATGGACATCTCTGGTGATGGAGGTGATGCAGCTCCAAACTGTAAAGGAACCTCTACTAGTGTGTGTGAAAGTTGATGCTTTTCAAGAATTACTCCTTGTCTATTCATGCTGATCTTAGAATGCCACATATAAACGTGAAATTATTAAAGTATTGTATTCTTAAACTCCTGTATTCACTTCACTTTGAATTTATGCAAATAGGCCAACCCCATAAGTAGTTTCATTTTTTTGTTCCTTCTCACAAAGAAGAGTTTCACCAGCTTTAAAGGAAAAAGGGAAGTTTGTATGGAAAATCTGAGGCTGGAGTCAATTCGTTTAACCATTGAAACCGCCTTTATTGTGGATGAAGTTGCACCAGCTTGAAGGCCAGTGCCTGCAACTGGCACAATGCAGGTGTGCTCGGAATTAACGTAGGGAGGTGAAGGGTGGTTCAGCTGCCTCGGTGGATCACACTAACTGCAGGAGGCAGCAATCAGCTGGTATCAGTTAGCCATCAGGACATATGGCTCTGGCTGGCTTGCTGCCTGGCACACGCCTGTGCAGTAACAAGAGACAGGCAGGACTTAGGAGCACATTAGGAGACAATTTGACACAGAACGGAGCAGGCAGCGCAGAAGATGAAACAGGGAGTTTTAGAGGTAGGCGTAGAGTAAATTACCAAAGCATTTCTCTTTTCCATGTGTTTAATTTGAAGTCTGATTTCATAATAAGTGATCCCATGTGGTGCTTCCTTCAAGTAATACGTACCTATTGTAAGCCTTTAAACATTCTGAGATGCCTGAAGTATGAAGTAATTTTAATCTATTAGCTGGAATGTACTAATCTCACTTAACAAATTTTTTGACTGCTATTGAATATTTGAATGTCATTTTTCCTCCGTGTTCTGCTCCCTTCCAATCCTGCCAGGGGCAGGGATGTTACTGTTCCTGCAGCAACCCTGGCATAGACACAGCTGCATCACGTATGGTTGAGTTGGTGGTTGAATGGTGGTTGAGTAGCATGTTTTAGCTAAATGTGTGTGTTTAGACAGTATAAATCAATGGTCTAGTATAGTAATATAGTGAGTAACTTTCTCCCCAGTTCAGCTGTAGGTTTTAGGAAAAGCATTACTACAGGGGTGGTATCTTCCTTTTCTTTTTTCTTTCATTTTTTCCTTTTTCTTTTCTTTTCTTTTTCCTTTTTCTTCCCCCCCCCCCCCCCCCCCAATCAGAATTATGATAAACGTGGTGATGGTTCCCTTTCACAAGACAATCTGGCTTAACTCTTGATAACAGTCTTGAAACCTCACTCAGTTGATTGTACTCATTTTGGTGATGTGAAACAAAAGAAACAACATTCCGTGCTTGTAGGTTTTGTTGCAAGGAACGGCACAGAGAATCTGAGGAATGCAAGTGTTTTCCAACAAAAACATCAGAGTAATTGCTTTAAAGGAATGATTCATACATGTAATCTTTCAAATATGCTGGCATGGATTTTGTTAAAACATACTGACTCAGCTAGTGTGATAGGTGCTATTCTTCAGAAATGATACCTAATGATAATAAAGATATCTTTATTATCTGATCTCAAAGCAAGGTAGGGCCGAGTAAGGCTAAATCTTGGATGTGAAACTTTCTGGACACAAAGGTTTGCAGAAGCAGATGCTTTTTATTTTGAGAGATACCACACTGGTAGGAGTGATCTCTGTAATTACCATCATGATCCTGACAATCTGGTGACACTAATATATTTCATTCAGGTTGGAAGGGTCCTTAGGAGCTTGCCCAACAATGAATTCAGAGACGGTCTGAAGTTGCCTAATTAAGGAAACTTAATCATTTCATTAGAAAATTGATAATTCTCCGGTTGGTACAGGCACATGTGCTGTTAGCCTTTGTTGTTGCCAGATCACAAACCACTGATGTTTAGTCCACCAAGACCCCAGAGACTCTGCAGTGGAGCTGCTCACTCACAGGGCCTGTACAGCTCTTTCCTTGTGAGAAGAGAGCCAGGCTGCTTGAGAGACGAAGTTCCTGCTCTAACTCCCCCAACTGAACTGTGATTTGCAGTATTCGTCTGCCACCTTCTTCTGATTGTAATCATCTGTAAAGGATTGCTGCTGTGTGCTGGTTAAAAAGGTGCCATGTCCACCTTCAAAGGGGTTGGTTGTAGGTCAGAAGCAATGTCCGTATAGTCTAGACCTGGGAAAAAATGAATAAAGTCCAGATAGTCTTGGGGAATGCTCTGAAACTTTCTAAATAAAGAACAGGTATGCAAGGTCTTTTTGACTGGTGTCTCCAGTGCTACTTTTCATAGTAAATAGAACAGCTCTTGATCAGGAGTAACCTGCTGAAGTAATATCACACTGAGGTGTTTGAACTTATTTAGAAGCTGTTTCACCCTACTTTTTGTTTTATGTTTCTATTTTACCCTAATTTTTCTAAGGCTCGTGGTTATGGGATTCTCTGCATCTTAACTAACATAATTAAAGTTTTCATTTGAATACAGTATTACTCGCCAAAATTGATCATGAAAGGAGATGTATTTGCACTGAATAAAAAATAAGAGCTTAATTAATCCTAGGATCAGAATGTAGGGTAACAGTGATATACTACTTATTCTATATATTCATATATAGATAATGTTATACTATATCCTGTGACCTGTTCAATGCATAAAGACTACTAAACTAGATATGATGAGTTTCGCACTTTGTGTTGCTACAGGGCACAGTGTGTGATGCCCACCAAGTGTAGTTGAAATGCCATCAAACTGTGAACATCCATTTTTTTATTTGCTACATGCTTCCAGTGATGCTGTAATTACGGAAATATTTTTGGGTTTTCCTTTCTTCCACTTTATTTTTAAATAATACAAAACCTATGATAGTTCATCTTCCTGTCTCTTTTAGGAATATCTTCAATGCAAATTCTAATATGTATTTCTTGATTAGCTTCACACTGAGGGACAGGTGTAAGCTAAATCTCCAGGAAAAACCAGGAAGCTTTCTGACTTTTACTTTTTGTGTATGGCTGTAGAGAAATATTGAGATGGTAAGGGCTCACAGTTGTTTACAGGAACCTTCTGCCTGTGAAATGGTGCTAGATCACGTTCAATTTCTTTGAAACAAGAAAAAGAATTTTAAAAATGTGTTATTTTTGGATGGTTCCTTTCTTGTAGTGTTGAGGGCAGCTTATGAGCTTCAGTCCTCAGTTTGTGCCTGAAAAAATCTCTAGCCGTAGACATAAAGCATGTGGAAAACTGACACATTCAAGGACTTTTTTTCAATTAAAAAGTAAAAAGCATTGCAAACTGTCTCCTTTCAAAGTTTCACAGAAGGCCCAGCTATGATAAAATCATAGGCCCCGCAATTTTCTAGATCTTGAGTATTTATTAAAGTGCATTTATCAAAGGTAATTGACTTCTGGTCCTCTTTGCATATGGATCTAGAACTAATTTCCCAAATCTGTTCTTCCTCTTTTCCTCTCTAACCCTATGTTTTGCTCTAGGTGGTTTTGGTTTAGCTCAATGATTATCCTGTCAATAGAAGGCTGTATTTTGCTTGTAGTGAAGGCTTCTTCATAGTAAATCCCAAAATGTATCCTGAGTCTTCATGAACAAGACATCTATACAGATCCTTCATGGCTGTGATATGAAGCTGAAGGATATCTTTATCAACAGAAAATATATTCCCTCTGAAAGAATGTGCTGCTAAATTATAGCTTTGGCTGCCTTTGTCCCTTAAAAAGTAAATATTTGCAGGTATGGCACACTGAATTGTGGCAGGTTTTTTTACCTTTTTTTTTTTTTAATAGGTATTTAGAGTGACTTACAGCCTTTTTAAAATGGCAGAGAATGTATTTCTTCTTGCACCTGTTTGGGACCAAGTGCTTTGTATGGCAGCTCAGGTTTGGAAACAGCTGCTATTACTAATTTAGGTGCACCATAGTAAAGTAGTTCAAATAAGGGAGAGTTTCCTGTGAGCTGTCTCTTAATGCTTGGTTCATGCAAGTGCTAATTAATACTTCCTCAGTTTATGCAGTTCCTTGCTCTATGAATAGCTCAAAAAACATCAATAGCTCTAAACTGGCTTAAAGACTGCTGGGAAAAAACACCCCATGTCAAAATCTGATGTTCATTGGATTTTCTCTGTCTCCATGTGACATTGTTTCACGTTGTTTTATAGTGATC
The DNA here is from genome assembly GCA_013399835.1 of Leptocoma aspasia. Classification (NCBI taxonomy): domain Eukaryota; kingdom Metazoa; phylum Chordata; class Aves; order Passeriformes; family Nectariniidae; genus Leptocoma; species Leptocoma aspasia. Next base: position 310,839 of record VXAX01003655.1, on the reverse strand, counting down.
CACATAACTAGTTGGTGTTTAGAGAGGGAAAAAGTAATGGGAAAGGTTAACATAACTTTAATATTCAGAAAAACCAGAGTTTGAATATTTATCCCAAGGACAATTGGCTCTGCAATGACAATTCTTCATTCCAGCAGACTGTACAATAACATTTTCTTTATGGTCTTTTAGAGTAACAAATTCAGTTAGATCTTAGATTTTTATAAAAATGTTTAAATATACACAGGAGAATTTTTAAGATATTTGTCTAGTTATCTTATTAAAAAAATGTTGGTGGGAGTGGAGGAGAAAAAAACTAAAATACTCCAAACCATCACCACCCCCATTCTCTTCTGAACTGCTCATGCCTTTGTTTGTATTGCATAATAAAAACAGAATGTTGGCTTTTTATAGGAAATTAGGAAAGCAATCAATGAATAATATGATAATTTGCCTTTGGACATATTGAGAAATGCCTTAAGAATGGTTGAAACGCAATGTTACTCTTGGAAAGCAAACAAAAGATCCTCTTACTACAGAGGAGCGATGCAGTCACTTGCTGAATGAGGGAGAGTGAAGATTTTTGTAAATTTTGGATTTAATAAAGAGCAGGGGTCTAAATAGCTGGGAAGTAGAACAGGACTGTGACAGTCTCATGAATCCAATGTGAGGCTGAGAATTATAGAGCTGGTGCTGCCACAAACAAGACATGTAGGAGAGGGACTCTGGTTTGCTTGCTGGCTAGACTGGCTCCAGAGCACTTTGGGGTTTATTATGTGGTAGATTGAAAGTCCTGGCAGACAAAAATGCATTAGCAGAAGTGTTAGCCTGTCCTGATGGGAGTGTGGGTAACAGTTCCATCTACTCCATCTCAGACCACTAATTACATTTGTTTAGTAATAATTGAGAGGAGGGGAGAAATCCCCAAGCCCATACACTCTCCTTTCTTTTGTATTTTATTTGTGGAATTACTGAAGGAGCTAAACCTCACCCCCAGAAATGTACATGCATCCAGTTCCTGAAAGTTGGGTTCCTGCAGAATTTTATATAATTGGAAGGAAAAGAAGCTGGTCATTCTTAATTTTTTTGAGTGATTGGTGAATCAAAATCTGGCCACCATTGTGCTCTTTCTTTTAAGTCATTGAATTTCAAATAAAAAAATAGCCTTTAAACTATGCCAGCTGCAGTATGAAGTTGTCTTACCAGTATGGCTGCTAATCTGAAATATCTTGAGTAACTTTACATATATATATATTTTTTTAAAAGCAATGGAAGAGTCTTTTAAGAGTGTGTTCTTAGCATGGATATAATAGGCTACCAAGTGTCTTCCAAGGAAAAGTTGCTTGTAAACTTTTTCTGTTAACTGGCATGTAATGATAGTTTCATAATGAATAGATTAATCAGATTTTTTATCAGAGTAAAAAATGTTTTTCTGTTTGATTTTATTTCTTCTATTAAGTAAGAAAGATGGATTTAATTGATGTTTGTGGGCTCAGCAAAGCACTGCCGGCCAATGATCCAACATTTAGGGAAGCAAACTGAACAGGGAAGTTGCAGGCAGTAGAAAGCAGCATAAAGCTAGTGGTCATTTAGCTAGGTTGGCATAGGAACCAGTTTGCAAGAGCACAGCATAAGTACAGACATATCTCAGTGTTTTAATCTCTCTTTCATCTGGAAACCTCAGAAGAGCAAATGCATGAGCTCTTCCAGTATTCTTCTCTTTTATGGCAGTGTTATGAGCTACAGTGAATTAGAGTGTTACTGCTTGGTCTGTCTAAAAGCCAGAGGAGGGTTGTGTTGCTATATGACAGGAATAATTCCTGAACTTCCAGCAAATTCTTGATCATTGCCACTAGCAAATTCTTGATGTCACTTTATTTGCTTTGGACAAGGCCTTGGTTGTGACAATAGTAAGATCAAAATTGGAACAGTCATAGCTTCAGTGCTGATTGACCCCCTTCATTTGCATTGGCTGCATCTCAGCCACAGGTGGGATTTCTTGACAGAAAGAAGAGCAGACTCTAGAAGGAAAGGATAGCAGCCTGTGAAGGAGATGTTTGGAGTTACTGTAGAAACTAAGACAATGACCAATGCTATTTCAGCAAACTGGTCAAGTAGGAGCACATAGATGAACTCTACCATAAATACAAGATCTCTGTGACCTCTCATCTTCCTGTGATGCAAACACAAGGTGTTAGAAAAATCGATGAAATTTATAATGCAGTTAAAGCAACTTGGTGTCAGCTTGAATGTTTACCAAAAAAAACCCTCCAAACATCATGACTGGGAATAATATTTTACTTTATATTTATAATGAGACAGGTTTAAAAATTAATATAGAATTTAACTGTGGTGGTTGGACAGCATCAGCTATGGCTCATTTAGGTTGTTTAGTGGTATGACCAAGAGGTCTGCTTTAGCAGCATATTACCTGTAAGTGCAAAAAGCTGAAGTAGCTGTTGCAATCTCTTAAAAATTACTGTAGCTACTCATGTCCAAGTTTTCCAAGAAATGTTTGTCACAAGTGATGTTAAACAAGGGAGATGTAGCCACTAGGACTTTCATCTGAGTTTGAAAAAAACCCAAAACAACAAACCAAACAAAATGACCACTAAAACTACATTTTGATTTCCAAAAGCATGAAATATTTCATATTACTCAGGAGAAGAAAAAGTGAGATGCCAGCTGATTCCAAAAAGACTGTCACAAAGACTTGAGGTTTAGTGAATATACTGGGTGTTTTCAGCCATGCCTTTGAGGTTCATCCACTAACGGTAGTTCTGAAAAATGTCTTTAAAGTCCGCATCTTGTTCTTTTGATGGATTACCAGAATCTCTGGCTCAGGCCTCAATTTAGTGCAACATAGACTGCAGCTAAAGCAGAGGAGGAGGAAATTGGATGAGAATGCCTGAAGAAACTTTGAATGTCCTTGCTTTGATGTAGTTCACAATTTTAGCATGACTTCATAGCTGGCAGTATACAAGGTATACAATACTCAGAGAGCCAGCACAACATGACAGCCTGAAACAGCAGTATCTATTATATATCAAGTGAAAAGTGAACTAAATATGTCAGGAATAACTGCAAAGTTCAAACAAAGCTGTAAGGAAACTGTTGATTGTGGCTCTATTGTTTTGAATTGACCTGTTAGGGGTTTTTTATTTCTGAAGAAAGTATTACATCCCTGTGATGTCTAGAAAGTATTTGAGCATTTTCACTCTCAGATTATAGCAAAGAATAAATAGGTTATGTTGTTTTTCTGTATAGTGGGCATACCTTGTAACTAGATCTATGATGAACTGGATATCTCACAGAGGCAAACTTGCTCTGAATAGAGATTGTAAGACAACCTAAATATTAAAGGGAGAACAGCAGTGAGCTGTAATGCACCTTGCAAAGCGAAAAAGTGAGGATTCCCATGAAATGAGTGTTAAACACGTGCTTTACTACCCCTTCAAGGGCTTCTTTTAGGTGTATGTTGCTGTGATGGATGCCTTTACCAGGGTTTTGCTAACAAAGTTACTCATCAGTGGGCAGTAGTAATCACTTGGATTTATTATACAGCCACCTAATCTTGGGAGGGCGTTGGACACTTGTGCATCAGAGACTGTTTTCTGCCATTGGTAAACCTGGGCTAGTCATGAAAAGTTCTTAGAAAGATTTATTCACAACTTGCCTGAAGGGGGAAGCACAGACAAAGGCGTCGCTGTGTCTGTCCCAGAATTCAACAGATCTTTCAGAGTTCAGGGCTTCTGAATTTCACTCCTGTCACATCACAGAGATTTTGGGTTTTTTTTTGTACTTAGATCTGATTGCTTCAGTGACAAAAATGTTGGTGTTTTAACTACATTTGTAAAAATTCTTGCAAACACTGGAGAACTGGCATTCTTAAAATGGCAAGAAGCAGCTTTTTGACAATCAGTGGCAATTGTTACAAAATCTATTTTCTTGCTTGTGTGCAACAGGATGTATTCTGGGAACAACTTTGGAAACGAAATGAAAAGAAAGGCAGTCATTTAACTAGCAGAATTAATATTTGGAATATAAGGTGGATAACTGTTTTATTCTTCTTTCTTTCACATACAGTAGAGAATACAACTTTATTTGGGAACTTTAGAAATCTGATCTAGGATTCCTCTAGTTTCTTTTTCACTTTTTCGTATGTGTGTGCCACTAAAATGGGTGCTGGCAACTAACCACCAAGTAGAGTGCAGTCTTTTAGTGGCACAGGAAAAGTAAAGGTCTGTCCTGGTGACTTAAATGGATACTTCCATTATACTGAAAGACAAAGGACGAAGATCTCTGCTGATTCTACTTTACAGACAATAGTTTTGTTTCATCTGTAGAGAACTGTAGCAGTAGGCAAGGCCCAAGGCATCCTGCCTGGATCAGCAATAGTGTGGCCATCATGAGCAGGGCAGTGATTGTCCCCCTGTACTCGGCACTGGTGAGGCCACACCTCGAGTGCTGTGTCCAGTTCTGAGCCCCTCACTACAAGAAGGACATTTTGGTGCTGGAGAGTGTCCAGAGAAGGGCAACAGAGCTGGGGAAGGGTCTGGAGCACAGGTCCTGTGAGGAGTGGCTGAGGGAGCTGGGGGTGTTTAACCTGGAGCAAAGGAGACTCAGGTGAGACCTTAGACTGTCTGCAATGACTCGAGAGGAGGGTGTAGCCTGGTGGGGGTCGGCTTCTTTTCTCAAATAATGAGTGACAGAATGAGAGGGAATTGCCTCAAGTTCCACTAGGGAATGCTTAGACTGGATACTAGGAAGAATTTCTTTCCCAAAATGGGAACAGACACTGGAACAGGCTGCCCAGGGAAATGGTGGAGTCACCATCCCTGGACATATTTAAAAGATGTGTAGAGGCAGCACCTGGGGACTTGGCAGTGCTTGGTTAATGATTGTACTAGATGATCTTGAAGATTTTTCCAACCTAAATGATTTTATGATTCTAATTTGTCTTCAGGAAGGAATGAGCAGTCCTAAAACAGTATTATACAGTGACCAGCACAAAGGCTGAGAAGTGATCTCAGAGACAGGTCTGCTATTGCACCGTAATGCTGGAATCCTTTTTCATTGAAAGGTTATGATGCTGTCTGTTACCCCTCACAGTAGTACTTACAGTTTGATTTTCAGCTTCTCAGCCAAGTATCTGTTGTCAAAAGCATTCATGACTAAGGTAAAAGAATGAAGGATTTTGCCAAACAAACAGTAGAAAGTGAAAGGCTATACATGTTCATTGTTGTTCCAGATGAATGTTGTATTAAAGACATGCTTAGGTAACATGTTTAAACTTGGCTTGGATATTTTATTTTTATTTAAAGTGTGTTGTATTTATAATACAGCTTTTTTGGCTTGCAGGTCACACTCCATTGTCATTGTTTGAGAAACAACATATGATAATTTGAAACAACTATATATAACAACTTGAATGTAGCCTTCAGTTCCCTTTCATGACATCATCATGAATTACAGTATTATACTGACAGTGGGGATGGTACTGAGAGGTGCAGTCTTGAGCAATGAGCTTTCTCTCTGAGTTGTCATCTTGTCCATTTTATTTGAAGTTCTAAATTGATAGGGTAAACCGTATTAAGACAAACATGTAGTCAGCTATACAAAGACTGAAGCCTAATTGTGAGCATGGGCAGACAGAGTAGAGTCTAAGTCTCGGCCAAAGACTGTCATCCAAAGCAGGCCCTGATGGAGCTAAGACATGTCTTCCTCATTTCTGCTTTTACCATGCCTGTAAAGGACTTAAAATAGTTTGTTTAGACAATAAAAATTTAGGTAATTTTAAAATTGTTTAGATAATAGAAACTCATTGTCAGCTAACATCTGAGAATGAAGTAAAAGGTTTAAGGTGTTGGACATGGACTTAGGGTGCAGTAATTTAATTTTTAGCACAGATTCTTTGGATTCATTCCTTGTCTTGGTAGTATTCATCCTTGCAAGTAATTTCTCAAAATTTGTCATCAATTCATTTATAAAACTTCAAGATAAATTAAAATAATACTGCACAACAGGGGCCAATTTGTAGTTCATGTAACACTCTTCATGTGCAATACTACTTTAGGATTTCCAAACTAAATCAACATCATTTGACCAAAAAAAAAGCCATCTTGATAAACAAGTAGCAAATCAAAACAACTATCCTTCTATTTGAACATTCTCTGTTAACTCAATGACACTGACGTAAAGTTTCTTCCTTAGTAAAAGTAAACAGAATGTGCTCAAATGAGAGGAAATAATTTTTGATTATTTCATCATTATTATTATTATTATTTTGGATTAAGTCCATGAAGAACTCTCTTAAGAAAGTGTTGCATCACGTGACACACCAATATGTGATGACTGCAAAATAACTACAGAAGAGATTAATAAAGAACATTTGTGCTTTTGAATTTGCTCATGAATTAATCAAATGGCAGGATCCAGTCTAGAGGAGTGGGGAAAATGGTTTAAATGTATTCAGAGAACCATGCCAAATGTAGATTACAGCTGTCCCTGTGGACAGCAAAGAGCTCAGCTTATTTCAGAGTGCCCCATGGCTCTGTTTTAAGTGCTGTGTGTGAGATCTGGACAGATTGTTGAGCAGATGGTGCTAGTGTGAGGTGGTGTACTTCTTCCGAAGCACTAGTTGGTGTGAATGGCATGCTGGCAGAGAGGGTGTGCTGTGAGCTGCCTACTAGAGAAGACAGTGATGTGAAAACTTGGTTTGGAAAGAGGAAGCATTTGAGCCCCCTGAAAAGTTTGCCATAAAACTCAGATTAAAATACTCAGCAATTTTGGATACTCATATCACTATTAGATTCCCAGCCATCACCATAACTGGTCTTTTTTTTGTTCATGAAATGTCTTGTATCATTTCACATGGTTGTTATGTGTATGTGCCTTAGGTTCATACCATGTTGCTGCTAAAGCAACCAAGGGTTGCTTTTTCTCTTGATTTTCTCCTCCCCCCATGCTCCTTCTGTGTGGTGTCTTAATCCTGTGCTCTTTCATTATCAAAATGTAAAATCTCTGCTGGAAGAAAACATGCTGAAAATTTGAATGGTGCATTGCCTCACCCCACATGCAGTGTTTGGCAGCCTCAGAGTGACTGCAACCACAGCTGCTTTCAGACCTGCTTGCTGTCAGAGATCTCCCACAGGCCCTTGTGAAAACCAACATTAAGATCAGAACTGGAGCTATAAACTTCTGTCTTCCATGGTTATAGACATCCCAAATCCTACTCAAAGGTGTGCTTAAACTGCAGCCGAAATCATGGCTTTTCAGTTTGAGTTGCAGAGATGAAAATAACCCCAAACCTTTCTCTTGATACCGTTAAAGGGTCAGTGTTGAAGAAATACAGAGTGTAGTGGTTTACTTACTATGTTTAGCATCTGCCTTCAAAATTCTTGTAGTGGGCAATTATTGATTACTAATATGAGCTAAGACTCTTTCTCAGTTAGTACAACAAAAGAACTTTTTTTTTGGGAGGGGAGGAAATTATAGACTTCTGTCTGTAGGTGTTAGACCCTATTCCCATCCTCATACTTACAGAATTATCGGTGTTGTGTTGCCACCCTTTACTAATTTTGCCCCACAGGAATGTCATGATCAGACCCACGGCAAAGTGACATTCTTGCAACACATTGAAAATACAAACCAAACAGTTACTCCTTCTGAAGAGCTTGTGAAGTTCAGACTGGGTCTTGAGAAATCCACACAAATGTTCCTCTCTTTTTTTTTTTAATGGGTTTAGTTTTATAGTTGTTCTCTTTAAATAAATAAGTAAATTAAGAAAAAAATAATGAAATGGGATCTCTTTTTTTTTTTTTTTACAAGCTGTTTAATCCCACTGCTAGAGAGGATATAATCCAGATGACATTCTCAGGGGACGGTAAAGACTTTTGCCAATATTCCTGTATGGCTGAAAGGTTCACCAGGCAGCATTCCTAGCTGGGACAAAATGCATCACTATTAGTTTTACCTCCAATTTCCACCCCAAAGCCCCCTTTCTTAAATCTTTTGAGAATCAAAAAGGCAGTAAGAGTTCAAGTGAAGACCCTAAAACGAATTCCCCATTAGTTTAAAGGGTAGCTTTGCAAACTTTTGGTAAAGTAATTAACTGAAACTTGACATTATACAGCTTATTTTAGTTTAGTAGTGTAATGATGTGGTGATAGAGTATTGCTATCTACACGAGATGTATCTTTAGGAGAATTCCAGGAGTTTTGATTTGAAGAAATAAAAGTTGTTCCAACTTAACATCTAATAAAGTAGATTTTGAATAGCTGAGGTCATATCTTCATACAGAGTTACTTTTTTCTCTTAAACAAATATTTTTCCCAGATTTTATTTTATTGCCATTGTTTGTTCTATAGATTATTCTAGAGGCTAGGAGTGGCTTCAGAAAATTCTACCAGATGTTGCATCTTTCAAAAATTCACACTTTCTGAATCCTTTATATGGTTACATGACTTCTTTAAAGCATTGTGATTAGTGTCTACCTGCTGCTCATAAGTTACACTTTCCCCATCAGGAATATCTCTGCTTACATTTTATTTATTCATCCTGCAGTGTTACCAAATACTAGTAACACACTGAAAATGTACTCTACTAAAGCTTTGTTTGTGTAAACTTTTTTGAAACATAGACTTTAGACTACTTGAGTAAAATGTGAATTAATATATAGCAAATTCCAGTTTCCTACCAAATCCTTGGCTTCAGAACACCTTCATAGTTCAAAAAGACCCAACCAAACAAAAAAAAGTTATGATATCATTCAGCTAAAAAGGATTAATTTTTGTGTTCCCTGTGGGAGTACACAGCTGAAGGGATCATGTTCTAGCTCCCTGCTGGCATAACAGCTGACACACCTACAGTTACAACAGCAGAGACTCATCCAGCATCTCTTTCCTAGAAGAACTGGTCTTTCTAGATGTTCTCTATGCATCCTTGGATACTGTGCTTTAAATCACTGATTTTATTTCATTATATTCATTGCTGTGTGTATTTGCTTTCTCCCGTTACACAGGGTCCTGTCCTGAGAGGTAATCCCTTGGTCAGCAATTCATAAAATGAACATTCACATGCATGAGTGCTCATAATCTTGTCCTCTATGAATTTAGAGGCAAGATTATCACAGATATATACATCCATCAAGCCCATCTCTCCATAGCTAGGCATTATATATATGAAGTATAGTAAATAAATGCATATTTTGGGTTCTCCTCAGGAGACATCAAATAAAGTAGCTGGAAGAAAGAGCACAGGCAAATATCTGATTTCATTCTGGCATTAACTCACACAGTTCATGGGCTATTTTAAGAACTCTCTTTGTATGGTTGGAGCTGAGTTTCAAACAGTGCTTCAAAGTAACGAGTGGTCTTGGCAGACAGAAAGATTCTGCCAAATTAGAAGTGAAATTAGACTAGTATAGTGTTACAACAATAAGGTTAATCTGTTAAGGGAATAATTTGTGGGATAAGATCATTAAAATGTCAGTGCCAGAGATGTTCCTGGACTGCACGTAGTGTAGAAGATGCTTCACTGAAAAGGGAGGAATAGGAAAGTCTGTTCTTCCTCAGTAACTGTAACACAAAGCACTGCTGCTTTTGTGCTTGTACATTCTTTTTCATTTAGCAGCAAAGTTCTTGGTAAAGATCAGAAAAGTCTTTAAATAACCACTTCCTGGTGTGTCCTTGAGTTGCTGATAGCTCAAAGAAGAAACTTCTTTTTCAAGTGTCAGAATTCTGCTCCTGATCATGGCTTTTGTTGGGGACTGTTTGTGACTGATTACTATGTATAAAATGCAAGTAAAATTCTTAATGACTTGTATATGTACAAAACTATGACCAATTGCCTTTTTCTGCTGTTGAAGGTTGTCACACAGGAGCACTTAGAAATGGTCTCCTGGGTTATAAATTGACCTTGGATCTCTTTATTCTGGTACTCTGTCTTCACTTGTGACTAATACTGGACTGAGAGGGAGATGCACAAAATCTTAGTGTATGTTAAAGTAGGGCAGTTTCAATTTCCTGTAGTAACTGTATGTCTTTTATTGAAACCTATTCTAAATATATTGTATTATTTCAAGATATAATACTGGTATTTTGCACAAAGTTGCATCACCATTTTATAAGGAAAAATTAAACCAACTTGTCTTAAAGAACAGAACTTTACTGGTTAAAAATGGCAGGAATTGATTGTGTAAGTGAGGAATTCCCAGAAGCACTTCAGTTGAGAAGTCAAAGCACTGAGATGATGATTTTATCAGCTTTTACATGTGTCTTTTCACCTCTCTGGATGAACAGGTGAGGAAGAACTGTACCTGTAGTATCCATAGGCACTCTTGAATATAGGGCTGCAGAATTTCTTCCTCAGTGAAATTATGCTTCTATATTGCTAAAGGTATGTCTAAACTGCATGTCTTTGGAAGGCCTTCAAACTACCATGCCACACTATGTACTTGGCTGATTTCAAGCCTGTTTGGGCTAGAATGGGACATGGTAGAATTCTTCCTCCCTCCTTTCCATCAAAAGGAGTCTGGGCATACGGGACAGACATACAAAGTACATCTTGATTTGGCGAAGTCAGGAAAAAAGAAAAAAAAAAAGAATATCCCTTTCAGCACGTGGTATTTGTGTAATTGATAACTAAACAATAATTTTTAAAAACCCAGTTGTTTTGAACTTTTAGTGATTCTGAAAATAAATGTGAATTACTAACGAGCATTTTTGTTGTTAGCTTGCTAGAATCCCTGACTACTCTTGCACATCTATGTTAGGACTTTCAAAACGGCCTAGCAAAATTGGTTCATTTTTCATGGTTATCAGGAGGCAGAGGAAGATTAGAAAGGGCCATTTTCTTTTGGAAAAATCTTTTGACTACTGATTATCCTACAGGGGCTCCAACAGTCCATCTGGCAATAAAGCAGAGACTACAATGAAATTAGGGAGTCCTAAAATAAAAGTTGAAGATAAGAATATTTTTTTCGTTATAGTGTTTTATCTTCTTGTTTATTAATTCTGTGCTTTAATCGTGAAAATGGAATGTGGTAGTGATAGGAATTTATGTCCTCTGTTAATGTGAGCTGCAGTTAAAACCTCACAAGAGCTGAAGGACAGATAAAAGAAAATCAAACAAACCAGGAGCTCATTTGTTTTCATAACACGATGGGTCATGGTAGCACCTTAAATAGGACAGAGAAGAAGGAAATAGAAGACCAGGACTACCTTCAGCTTGCTGGGGGTGGAGAGGGTAGAAAGCTGGAGGTAAAATTGCATTAGATTGTATTATACGAAATTTGTACCTTGGCCAGAATCCCTTATACAAATTCTTCACACTGGAAAGACGTTACTCAAGGGACTCCATCTTATTACTTTTTTTTCCATTTTGATGAAAAAAGTAATGATATGAAGTGGAAAATGTCAAGTAAAATTAATCTAAATATTGGCTTTGTGCAACAAAATAGAAAACACATTTTACTGTGTAGTAGTGTTATTCACTAAAGTCCTTAACTACAGGTGTGCCAAACTGTCAGGACATTTTTATACAACTGATGGATTTTCGTCTACTAGAAAATGCTGCAATCCCCAGGGTTTGATCTCCCCTTGGACCATGACCTAGAAAAGTCTTTAAACACTTGCTGCACAAGACTCCCTCTCCTTTCCCTCCTTGGCTATATCCCAAATGGGGATATTTTCCATCTGCGTAGTGTGGCCCTATTCGTGCAGTGCCTGAGGATCTCACCTGGACCTTTCTGCTCTCTCAAAGACAGTGGTGTGGAAGTGTGAGGCAAACCCCACAGAGCTGGTGTGGCAACTGCAATTTAAGCAGAGGTACAGTTTACTTTTGTTGCATGTGTGCAGGAAGTCTGTCTGTGTGTGTCCTACCCCCAGCACGGGGAAGAAGAGCAGGAATGGGAGCACCATTTGGGGTGGGATGGCAGCCTGCTGCCCAGGTTCCCAGAGCTGTCCCTTGGGGCTGTCACTAGAAGATGGTTGTTCATCTGTGGTAAGGCTAAGGTGTTATTGTTTTACCCTAAACCAGAGAGTTTTATTAATTGGAAGCTAGGAAGTATACATGCTCGTGGTCTTGGGTGCCTCCAAGTTAAGTAAATACTCTTTGATGAATATTTGATGCTAAATTTGTTACCAAGTTTGATTTTTAGATTTTTGGAATCCCTTTGGTAACGTAAGCCAAGATACACTGGAAATCCTTGTGAGAGCAAGAAATCAATCCCATATTTGCAAGCCTTGGCCAGTTTCCTGAAAGCTTGAATGTCCTCCCTCTTGGAGTCTAGTTTTCTGAAACACAGCACTCCTGATTATGTGCTGTTTGGATGACAGCTTGAGAAATTTGTAAGAGTGAAGGGTTGGCCTACTTGCATCTTAATTTTTTCTGTGTTCTTAATGAAGATTTTCCAGTTTAGAAGTTGATTTTAATTTAATCACACATTGTCTAAAAGCTCTTTGTGTACCAGAAATAGATATTTTCCAAGTAGAAATCAAATAATTATTTAGGAAGAATATGTTTATATCAAAACAATTGAGACTGATGTTTTAGTAACACTGCTACTTAGTTACTGCTCTTTATACACACTTTCCATTGTTTTGAAAAGCCATATTTTCTCAGGTCACCTACAATTCTTGCTAAAGAATATTTTGGGCCCTCACCCTTATGGAAACCCATCTTATTATTCTTAAATTTTCTTTTCTTCTTAAATTTTAAACTTTAGTCACATCTATACACACATGTATTAATTGTGGTCAATGTTGTATTTTAAGAATTAAAAATAGTATGTGGCCACAGCATTTAGCATTTGATTATTTCAAGGTTAGAAGGATATGTAGTGCCTGTCAGCAATGCTCTCTGAGGTGTCTTTGTTTCAAAGTCCACGCATTTATTAATAAATAAACATTTTAATCCATATTTATTTATGTCTGTAGACTTTGTCTCCCACTGGTGAGAATAGCTGGCTTACTTTCAATACACAACAAACAGTCAATTTAAATACAACTTAAGTTTGCTTCTGTTTCTCTTAGCTAATGAGTAGCAAGTGATTTGCCAGCCCTAATTATGGTGTTATTGTGTTTCCAAGAGGCACATTGACATTAAATTCTACAGTGGCTTAAAGCAGCTTGCTGTAGCTGTGTCTAAACAGAGCAAAACACAGCCCCTCTTTATTACATGCAGCCAGTGACAGAAGCTGAGGCTTTTTTGTATGACACAATGCAGGCAAACTAAATGTCGGATTAGAACAGTTCTGCAGAAACCTTCAAAAACTAGTTAATTTTTTATCTGGGTTTTTTGGGATTTTTTTTTTCCCCACAAACATACTCTCTTCAGAAATGCATATGTCAGCTCTGATGACATATTCAAGACTGTGCAATGAACTGAAGGGGTACTGTATAGAAAGTAGGTTTAAAAATTGAGGTTCTTTCATATGCTTGAGTTGAATGCCCCAAAGTAAGTGGGCAAAGATAGGTGTGAGGCTTTTTCATTTTAGTTGGTTGTTAATTTTGGTTTTTGGCATTTTCTTTAGTGCACTGATGCCAAATTGTAGTGACAATCCTATCACCTGGGATGGGTTGCATGGCATTTGAAAAACATATATATATTGAAAACCATACATATTACGTATATTGTAAGTATAGCAAGACCTTTCAGAGGGTACAGATGGCTTGAAATGAGGATTGTTGCATACAAAAATCTCTCCTCCTCTTTTTATCCCTCCTTTTATTGGAAACGTATTATAAGCACTGAGTTTGAGCTCTCCTTGAAAGCTTTAATAACTCTTACACTCATATACAACAACTTATGTTTTCCTTATGTAGCTCCTGCTGCCAGAGGAATTTATATAGTGCTTTTAGCAGCTTAAAAACCTGCAAAGTGCAGGATAATCCTTCCCCTTCTTTAACACAGTCCAGCACACCTTCATCAGCTGTCCTAGTGGTATGGCTCCTTACTGTGGCAAAATGCCTTCTCCACCACGGATGTGCTCAGGCTTGCAGATGGGCTGAGGCTTGTTCTGAAAAATGTTTCTTATTTTTCATCTTCCTCTTGTCTCTAGAAGGTTGAAATCATAAGAATTTTTAGGATCTTTCTGAGGCTTACCTGGTAGCACCAGTTGTTGGAGCCATTTGTTTATACACAATGATACAAGAATTCTCCTCACTTCTCCCTCAGTTTTGTCACACCAGTTTGCAACTTTTCAAATGTATGATCTGCTGACATGTGCAAGTCTCAACCATTCTATGGTTCTTGAAAGGAGTAGAGACTCCATCAGCCCCTTCTTCTAGAGGGTGATTTTTGCTGCTGGTTCACATCATTTTCTTTTACCATTTGGATCTGTTATCTTCCTGAAAATTCAAATAGAAAGCCTCATAATTGTATTTTTTCAGTGCTATGTTGTGAATGGCCAGGAAAGAAGCTGGTATGTCAGAGCCACATTTGAAGTTCTGTCTCTATAAGCCTAAAAAGAAGCCAAGGCTGGAGTTGCACAGAAGGTATTCAGGCACTTCACTTAAGACAACAACACAAGATTTTGGGAAATCTTATTCCCAATCTTGTAGGAATTTCTTTTGACCTTTTCTTACAGCTTTCTGTCCATTTTTACAGACTGAAAGGAAAGCACATGAGTTGAAATCTTGGTCTAGAGCTATACAGTGCTTCTCTGGATTGGGATGTAAGCCCTTAAATCCACTAAAAGTTTGGTACTCAGACATCTTTTGAGGCTCGCGATGTGAGTGACCAGTCTGAAGACGGGGCTATACAGCACTAGGATCAGAAGTTGGGAGAGTCTGGTTCACCCTTGTCTATCAACAGTAAATAATTATGTCTCACTTCTTATTTAAACTGAATAGTGGTGGTGACTTTTTCACTTCATATGGAAAACCCATTTCATGCTTTGTCTTACCTCGTATTCCAGACAATGGCTGTGGAAGGACTTCAGAGCAGAAAATGCAAGAAAATTGGGTTCTGATACTGATCTGAACTGAAACAGACAGGAAATACCACATTCTAAGCTTAGTGGGCACTGACAATTTTATGTTTTAAAGAACCCTAGTCTTTAATATGACCCATGTTAAGAAAATATCCTTTTAAATTCATCAGCTTTTCCCCACACAGTCTTTAAAACCCTCTCCAAAAAGGTATCTATGAATGTAACTTTTTTGGTTTTAGCAGATTGTTTAGTGTTTTCTTACTTTTACATGTCTCAGAGTTCGATGTTTATCTGGAAAGGAAAAAGCTTTAGTAGCTGGTTATAGGCCCAGGTTCAGATAGCATCTCTTAATTTGAAACTTTATTCATTGATGTAAAATAGAAGGATGTTTACTAGCATCAGATTAAGTGAATAGAATATTATCCTTTTTGACCTTAAACCAAATTACAATATTGCATTTTAGACAAATGAATTTTCTGTGATTACTTGAAACTAGTGTGTTCTACTTTTGTTATCTTTAACACTGAGAAAAAAAAACCCTCACCATTTTCTGAAATTAAAATCTAGTTTTATTTTAATAAAGTGTTGCATTTTTTGTCTGGCTTAAAAAGCCTTTAGGCAATAGATACATTTCAATGGTTTTGCCTCCAACTTATAAAGAAAGTACTGACTCAAGGCCAAACAAGTTATGTGACTGCTTTTCTTACAGCTGTCGGTGGCTATAACCAGGAAAAAAGCAGAAATCTTCCAACTTTTTTGTGTGTCACTAAATCACCTTACTACTGTGTCATCTATAGCCTCTTCTCCAGCACCTTCCTTTTCCCTGAGCACAGACAATAACCTTTACCTGATATTCTGTTTGGGTGGTCCTTTTACATATGGCAGAGAGATAAACAACGTGAAAGTTTAGCTGGTTCAAGGAACTATATTATATTACAATGCTTGGTTAGTTTAACTTTGGCACATGATCGAATACAAGGGGTAATTATATTCTGGAGTTATTAAATATTTGAACAGCTTGGAAAGAACAATCTTCAGGGAGGTGGAGGACTTAGTTTGACTAAAGAGCTGCCTTATTTATGCCTTATGGGACTACAGTGCTTGCTGTCTTGTCTCTGATTCTTGGTGCAAAAGAAATAAAATACTGACACAATGATTTGAATTAGACTAACACCAATAACAGTATTTTGTTGAACGGTGGATTTGATGAAGGCATGGTCTCACTGTTCCACATTGTGCAGCTTCCTTTTCAGCATCTGTAAAAAGAGAAAAAGCTGTTTTGTTTTTTTTTTTTAAAAAGCTATTTTTATACTGAAAAGTCAAATAAGTATTCAGTCTAGGTTTATTGCCTGCCACCCTAGGTTGACTTCTTATTTCAGTTCCTACTGTCTACTTATGACTATAATTTTCTTTCCATCTTAGCTATATAGCCCTTAAACCATCACTGGAGATTTATGGGCAGCATTTGGCCTGTCAAGCATACTTGAAAATTAATATCTAAATAATCCAGGCAGCTCTGAAATCCCCATTTTTAATGTTTCTGCACTATTGGCTATTTCAGATGTGGTAAGAGGCTCTAAAGATGAGTACTTGAGGGCCTAAGACAGATATCCATCATTATTTGTCTTTTGTTTTGCCTCCATAAGGTATGTTGCTCTGTCTTGGAGATGTGTTTAATGTGTGTTAAAGTTCACTGCACTGTATAAGCCACAGTCTCTCTGGCTAACTCCAGAATAACACCTGTACTTATCACAAAAGGCTTTGAATGGCAACCACAAGTAGAACTTCCTGCCCAGGGAGAACTATTATGAAAGTGGAAGTCTGTAAGAGGGCCTTGAGGATGAGGGCGGTAGCAGGGCCATGAGGGAGGGAGAAAAATCATCTTCTTTATTATTCTTGTAGTACTACATAAGAACCACCTGGTTTTGTGGGTATAAACCTGCCTGTTTTGTAGATTTCAGTGAAACCTAAGAATACACTGGGAAAAAACCACACAAGTTTGTTCTGCACTTCACTGTTCCCAGCTTAACTGGCAGGCAGACAGGGCATTTACGATTCCTGATCACTGTCACCAGCTGGACATTCATAGCTTTTCTCGTAGTTGTTCTGAGAACATATGATGGCAGAAAGCTTTCATCCTGCTCTGACTGTAACTTGGTTATAAAAGAGGGCAATGTATTTGATCCAGTTCCTAACTGTCCTGCAGATTTTTTTTGATTTTAGGAGAAAGAATTATCTTGGAAATGCTTCCAAGGGCGCAATCAATCCTCCTGCCCTTCTCAGACCCAATTTTGCTGTAACACTAGTCTGTGTGCATATGAGTGATCTCAGGCTGCTCAAAATAGAGCTGTGTTAGGCCAGCTGATATGGCCCATTGTGTTCTGCCAGTTTCTGAGACCTAGCCATATGGGACTAGGCAGTAGATGGGCCTTTTCCCTAAATCAGACAGCCAAGTCCCATCACCAACAGTGAGGACAACCCCTTTCCTCCCAGGTGATTCTTTATTCTTTACACAGAGAATCCCATTCCACTGCAGGAGAACTTTCTGTGCTGCCTGAATAGCAGCAAGACTGAGCCATCAAAATCAGCTTAAAGCCCTTAAGCCCAACATGTCACATCTGCTTTGCAGAAATTACAACAGGAAAACAACATGATTTTAAAAAGAATCATTTCAAAACAAACATTGTAAAAACTTAGTGGAAAAACATCTGCAGTTTTCAGACCATTACAGCAGTTTGTCAGGGAGGTCATGGAGCATTTTTGCATTTTTTCCTTGAATTTATTATTGTTGCTTTATATTTCTAACTAACATCATTTCCCACCAAGGACATTATGCTGATGTCAGCAACAGCATGTAGCTGCTAGGCAAGGTATACAGGGTGCCTGAAATACTGCAAAGAATGGCGTAATTAGGACAGCACAATAAATATGAGAGGCAACATTTACAAGGGATTGTTCTTGTAAATTGACTTAGAGAATGGAGATGCCTGGGAAAAAAAAAAAAAGGAACAAAACAAGCTAAAAATTCCCTTCCAAGCTGCTAGAGCAGTTAGTGGAAGAAGCCAAAATGCCTTTTTACATGCAAATAAAAAAATGCAAGCACAGTCACATTTTGGGTCAGAAAAAACAGCGCTACAAGTATGGCTGCACTGGAAAGGGCAACATCACGTAAGGAGGTATTATGCCTATATATTGTTGGCCAGGTATTGGAGCTAAAGCTGCATGGTAGTGGGAAAACTGTCTGTGTGAGGTAATGATGTCAAGAAGCAGAGCTGATCTGAGCACACTGAACTTGACTGGACATGCTCTCCCTACACTGTTTTTGAACTAGCTTGCAAAGCTGACAAGGTGTCTTAGCAAAACCCAACTTTCCTAGAGAAATGGAGGCAAGAGCAAATGCTAAGCAGGATCACCCAAGAGCTGACACAAGACCATTCATGCTGTTAATATTTAACATGGTCACTGCGAGGACTTAGGTCCTGCAGACCTTCCAAAATGCATTATTTCTTTATGAACTCTTTCCCAGCTCGGCAGGTATGACAGAATCACCAATAATTTTTGCCATTGTGACAGAAATGTTTGCTCTCTCCTTCTATCACAGATTGGGGAAAGATGGAGGATAGCCAAGGTTCACAGAAAAGCCTAAAATGGAACAATAAAAGCATGAGTCACTTTGGTGGACTCTGGTGTACGTTCAAAATGTGCTTTGTTGTTATTAGCACTTGAATAGAAGCACTGTTCCTGCAGGAGTTGGGTCAGTTGGTAAGAGACAGTTTTGTAGTGCCTGGCTTAAATAGAGTCTAAACTTCTGGTGTTCTAGAACACAATGCTGCCCCTGATGAACATTAAGCAAACCGGTCTCTTCATTTGTGATGTCCTGAATATACGGTGTAACCTATGGAAATGCAAAGCTTGTCTGCTTTCCAGTGCCCCGTGTCACATATGGCTTTCTGTAGCTGACAGAATGCAGATGCTGTCAGACTTAGACTACAAAACTAAACAAGGATTGATTGCAGTGTGAAGGATCAGTGTAAATTTTGCCTAGGGCTAGGTTATGGGAGTGTTCTTTGGGATTAGCTCAAGGCTCTTCCTCAGACTGCACATGGCAAGTGGAAGGCCTGTAACAAATCTAAAAGGATGTGCTTTAGTTGTTTTACAGCTGCAGAAAAGAACTGAACCATCAAACAAGCAAGATGTCAGATGCTAGTGCTAGTGTTTTATTCTATTACCCTGTAATCAGGCTGCACCCACTGATGCACAGCTCCAAATAACTCTGCATGTACAGAGCTCATTCAACATGCCTCTGAGCAATCCTCTGAAATTCCAGAGCAAGTGGGCTATTTGAATTTGCCCAGAGTTACCCAGGTAATGCAGATGCACTCTGCAAATAGTTTGCTATGGTCAACTGTTGCTATGAACATATTATAAGTTTCTCTTTGTGTAAGCCTTCTGATCAGTTTCCCATAGGAGAACATCCTTTTGCTGTTCTTTTACTCTGTATAAGCTTTCTGTAAACAATATCTGTGTCTGTTCTTTCAAGGACATTGAAAATAGCTCTGCTCCTCCTGAGAGTGGGGGAAAGAACTGAAAAGACTTTATCTTTCTGATTGTGTAAACTATTCGGACATTGCTTGGACGAAGCAGCAGCAGGAGCTTTGGAGAATGCTCTCTGCTGAGCAGATATAGAAAAATACTAGAATTATGGAGTCATTTTAATAAATAATGTTTAGCCTTCTGATATTATCGTCAAGAGTCTTTTCTTCAATGGACCACGACGATAGTCAACTTCTGTAGCAAGTAATGTAAATGAATGGGAAAATGTTAATAGCTCAGTCTTGATAACATTGCATAGACATAAAGCATTTTTTCAGCTTTTAATGTAGCCAGATTGAAGCAATGTTTCTTGGTGGAGATGCCTAATTTCTTTGTGAGTGAGAAGGGGTAGTATTCTGTTATTTTTTAAAAAATTATTTCCTTACTCTGCTATTTAAAATTAATTTAGGTTAACATGAATTTAAAATTTAAGTACAAGTATAGATATTTCTTTGGTGGACAGGGAATATTTTATTAACTCACTTCTTTTCAGGAATATGCTCATAAGCACTTTCCCCCTCTGATTTTGTGTACCCAAATGTATTGTTAAGCTGAGATAAGGTGGGAAACCTGTGATCCACATTTATCAACGGTGAATTAGAAATGCTTCCAGCCATGTTTAGTGCATTAACTCTGATCTCCTTTAAACATCAATTAGCACACAAAGTAGCCCCTTCCTGTACATTGAATCAGTCAGGTGAGCTGTGCCATATATGAATATAGTCCCAGTGGGATAGGGACAGGACAGCAGGGCAGCACCATTTTGGGATGGAATGTGAAGAAATTCCTATTGATACTGCCAGATGTTAATGAGAGAACTTGGGGACATTTCATCTGAGCTCACAAACAGCTTTTTTCTACAGAAAAGCTGTCCACTGGGAGCCAGGCCAGGATGGGGTGGATTTGACATACCAGTGGCAGTCTCCAGAGAGGACTGTCTTCACCTGTGTCACCTCTCATTTCTAAGGCAAAAGAACAGGAGAGTGAGATGATGTTATGTGTGCACGTATCAGAGAGTTGTGTATGAGCTGGTTGTGGATGCTACATGCATAGGAACAGACTAAGAACTGGCCTGTTTGAAGAGCCAGGCAGGAAAATTGTGAATCTGGTTTTGTTTCTACTGAAACAGCATGTATATCTTGGATTGCTGAAAAAAGATTTGTTTCTACTTAGATGAACCAGTGCTTACTGGTTTAAAGTGGAACATTGAAGTGTCAGTGACTTAATGATAAAAGCCAGCTAATGTTGCCACTATGCCTTCAAAGAATAATGGCCAAAATAATAAACTCAAGCATGTGTGTGAAAAGTCAGCAATACAACCAGTCTCTTTCCCAAAATGGTTTAGAATTTAAATACTGAGGAAAAAAAGCCATAAATTTCACTGAATTGATCTAGTTGTAAGGAAATTCTAAAACATCTATCAAAATATTTTGTTACTCTTGAAGCTGATAATCACACCCTTGCTAAAGGAAGGACAATGTTATGTCTATATGCATAAAATTTAACAAAAAACTCAAATGGAATAAAATAAGACTTCTGTGCTAAGTCAGAATATGCCAGAGATGTGGTTGATCTAATTTCCAACCCGGTATACTTTAGTTAATAGACTTTCCCCTCATACAAAATATGCCATATTCAGTTTCCCCCGGTCTGCTCCCAGGTTGTTATTCTGTATTTTATATCCAGAGTTTGGATGGTGTAGAAATCCCTAACAGGTCTCTGCCAAATTCTCACCCTCCCATTCTCTTTTTTTGCTCTTTGTCTTTCTTTTATTCTCTCCCCAAGATGATAGTGCAATTCACAGTCAGCAGTAGATTATGATGTTTTCCCTTTCTGTGGTTTGGAAGTTCCCCTTGAAGGGATGTTCTGAAAAAAGCCACAATCAAGGAAGAACCTGGAAAGAGTACTTAAGCAGAGTGTATGCTCGTGGGAGTAGCACAGGTAGTGAGCTACACTGCAGGTGATCTTTGCCTCTAGTGATCCATCTGGAGTTGTGGGTTGGAACTCCTGCTTTCTTTGGGGAGAGTCAAAAATGCCTTCAGAGAGAGAAAAATCACAGAAACACTCCACAAGTCAAAACTTGTGGAGTTTCCAGCTTATTGACTGTGATGTATTCCGAATGAAAATTCATAAAATTGCAGTTGTTCCGATGTTTTTCACACAGTTATCCAGGTCCTTCATACTACAGAAGAAGCTGAGACATCTGAGAGTATCTACTCAAAGTGAATAGATTGATGGATTTGAAAAAAATGTGTACTGGAAAATAATACAGCTGTTCAATATTTCCAAAACTTGGTTTGTTAAAGTAAATACATAATTAAAACTTAACCTCTAAGATCTCATTTCTGGTATGGGGATATATCAGGAATAGCATTGGAAGGTTAATCTTGAGTAACAAAACTGTCTGAGATTCCACACAATGTCTTGGGAAAAATATTTTCCTGTACTGTGGAAGTAGGGAAATGCTAACATGTTGAGGTGCTCTTGGGGGAACAGTGAATCTTCAATTACATTCTCTCTTCAAGGCCTGATAGTTGGACCTAGCTTGCAGTAGGTGCTCAGAAAAATGTCAGTGGGTCCTGTTGAACTGGTGAGTTCTTGGGACAGAGGTTATTGAAACCATAAATAACACACTAGCAATAAACTCTACCGTGAGGGAGCTGTGGTTGTCTGCTTGGGTCTCAGTGCAAGAACAGGTCAGCAGAAACAACTTCAGAACCTTCCTTGCCTTGTGAATCCTGTTTGTCTCTGGCTGTAGAGCAGTTTCCACATCTGCGCTTCTGCGACACTCTGTGCCAAGTCCTGTGCACTCTGGTCCCTGTGAGTCATCACACTGACCTCAGCTGGATGGCTCCTGTGAGTAAAATGAACACAATTTGGGCCACTGCCAGCACAAAAACTAATAGCTAGTCACTGTAGCTGGACTTCAGTTTCCCTGATATTTCAAGGTACCTTTTACAGCTGCCAAACATGGAGTATGTGAAACCCTTGTGCACTGTTACTTGAAGGCCAACAACCAGGCAGTCCTGAGGACTTTGCACCATGATGGTTATCCCAGAAAATGTTCCATGTTACGCAAAGACCAAAGATTCCATGACTTCTGTTGTGGGCTGTCTTTCAAAATATGTTTTTTATTTCAAGAAGACAATGTTTCCTAAGAAAGCTTTTAGTGACATGTTTATTCATGTTGGTCAAATGAAAGTCATGTGGCACACCTCCCTTTCTGCTGTGGTGAGCCACAGTGTGTTTGATATAATACCACTATCTTGTGTGAAAAAAAGCCAGCTGAATATCAGATGTGCCTGCCTTGCATGTCAGTAAAACAGAAAGCATGTTACACAAGTCACCACACTTGGTAAACTCTATTTTTATGTTGGAACAACCCTCCCTTTAACTTTTTCCATTCTCTTTTCTTAGGCATAGGGTGAACTCAGGGCTTTTCCTGAGCTAAGTGTGTGAAAATAAGACATAAGCACCAGGAAAGACACCAAAATACCCTGACTTTGAAGTGGCTTCCTATGTTTCTGGGGTTAGTGGACTGACTGGTTAGCTGGTTTTATACTCTGCAGTGATATGAAAGTGATTTTGATAAGGGACTGCTGAGTTTTGTGTTGACTGTTTTCTCCATTATCAGGAAATTTTCTGTTGACTGTTTTCTCCATTATCAGGAAGTCAAAACTCAAATAAAACACCATAGCTCTGAATATGTATTTGAAAAATCAATATATTTGTTTACCTTTAAAATATAAGTATGACCTAAACAAAGTTATCCACTGCCTCTAAAATAAGAATTCAAAGACCTTCATATTAGAACAGGTAGCTACTTGGTAGAGTTATTCAGCTTTACTTCCTGGCTTCCTTCAGACCAGTGAGAGAACTTAGGGCTGAGAAAATAAGATCCTTTTTGTGTGCATGCAAACACATACAAAGCTGGTATGGGCATCTACTAAGCTAATGAAGAAAACTGTGATAATGCTGTGCAACTGGGTAATTTCTGACCTGACACCATACTTATCAGTTTCATCTGATTTGCTTTTTTCATATGCATATTTAACTAAATTAATTTTTTGTGATGTTATTTAGGAATCCCTTTCATGGTGGCTGAACAGCCAAGTGGCACTAACACGGAAATAAAAATTGTTGGATTAATAAAGCTCACTAGTGAAATGGGAGTATCCCAAAAGGATGGCTAATCCAAATGACTAAAATGTAGAGTGAGAGTGGCTTTTTCTGAGAACATGGCAAATACATGTCAGACATGAGAAGCATAAGGTCAGAGAAGTCCAGTCATGCAGAGGACATTGATGCATGTGCTTAAGGGGCACACAATAGCTGTACCACCTTTAATCTGAATTGCTTCACTGGTGACTGATTTGAAGGAAGGGCTGGAAAAGGCCTGTGTGTGGCCCCACTGCCCAAGGTGTGCGTCCACTGTATGACCTGGTCAGGCAGGAGTGACATTTGCAGCAGTGTTGATTGCCCCAGAAATCTGCATCTTCCTCTCAGTTATTTCAAAGCAAATGGCATCATATTTTAAGTGCTGTGCATCTACACATGAGACCATTTAATCCTGGGACATTGCACAGTATTTGTTTCAATGCAGAATTTGTCAAATTATATTTATTCCTGAAATATCTATTTTATACAAGGTATTGCTGCCTTGTTTGCAACGGATATCCAAGTCTAAATTAGCAGGTAAAAGTGCTTGGCAACATAGAATACAGAAGAAAACTTCATTTGTTTCACCCAGAGCAACAGTGACGTGCAGTTAGCAACATTAAAAAGCTTTGGAAAAATCAGATAGAGACAGAGAAACAGGAGAAGAACAAAGGAGACAGCTCATGGGAACACCAAGATTCTTGTTCTGAATCAAGTCTGTTTTGTTTCCTTATTTATACCATGCCTGAAACTCACAAAGTTTCCTGAGAACAAAGAAATTAAGTGAACTTAAACACAGCTGGATCTCCCTCTAGGTACATTTAGTTGTAATGTGTTAGTAAAAAGTGAAGGATGTTTTGTTTGACAGAAAACAGACAAAAAGAGGGAATTAACGTAATAAGTGAAAGAAACATGCTCCCTCTTAAGCCATGGTATTGTGCTACTGCTCTCTGGTGTGTGTTGCTGCTCATGATGTCCCTTCTGAGCATGGCCTGGGCAAAGAGCACAGGAAAACACATCTTCACAAATGCTGCCTCTGGTGAGCAGAGACCTGGAACAGCCTGTCCTGTACTGGCTTGAAGTGAGCTGCCCTACACCTGACTTGGGAGCCTGGAGTGGCCTGAGTGGCCAGGTGGCTCCTGCTGTTTGAACACTTTTTGTCATGATGTTTACCTGCTGAAGCCAGAACTCTTAGCTGGTTATGCAAAGCAATCGGAAATCACTTTTCTTTATGGTGTTCTTGCTTTCCTGTCATCTAATCAATCTGTGCAGGTCACAGTAATTTTATTAGTTACAACCCGTGTGCAGTTT
Source organism: Leptocoma aspasia (assembly GCA_013399835.1). Classification (NCBI taxonomy): domain Eukaryota; kingdom Metazoa; phylum Chordata; class Aves; order Passeriformes; family Nectariniidae; genus Leptocoma; species Leptocoma aspasia. The sequence continues at coordinate 285,863 of VXAX01003655.1, read as the reverse complement.
ACTTCCTCCATAAAAAGCAGGTGCTGCCACCATTATAAAGACCTTGCCATTAGTTAATAACCATGGGCTTGTGCTTTTAGGACTGGGGTTTTTTTTTCTTTCTCTACATCCCTCATCCCTAGCCCACCAGTCCCTTCTGTTTTATTCCTTCATGGGTGTTGGAAGGAGAGGGCACTGTTTTTTTAACAAAATCTAGCTTTGGGTGCCTTTTTCAGTTAAGGTCCATAGAGGCAGAAGTATGATATACAGTAGCTGCAATGTTAGAGTATTTGAAGTACAGTTCTGAGCAGAGAGTTAATTTTAAATGTGAATGGGTCACTTGTTCACCAGCCCAGGACTAGTGGTCTTGTGGCAATGAATCTCCTAGTGGTCTTGTGGCACTTGAATAATTTCATGCAGCACTTGTGCAGTTATCAAACAGAGGAAACAAGGTGCACTCAAAAGTTATCCAAATAAGAGGAGCTTTACAGGTTTTCAAACTGGAAAGACTTTGGTAGTTGCAGTGTCCGTGGAGCTCTAGGCTCTGTGGTTAATTCAAGCCTAACCCTAAGCTGAGTAGTAAAATCAGCATTTTCCTAGGCTGAGGTGCCCATAACATGGGAGGTGCCACGGAGCACGGTGTGGAGGGAGCAATGTTTGGGCAGTGCTGTGCTGCCCTTGGCAGGCCTTTTGTAGTTGCAGTGTCCCTGGAGCTCTGGGCTTTGTGGTTTTCTCAATCCTAATCCTAAGCGTAACCCTAACCCTAGGCAAAGTAGTAAAACCAGCCTTTTGCTGAGGCTGAGGTTACCAGCCCATTGGTGCAAAAATTAAGTGAAAAGTCATTTTATAGCTGGAAGCATATCCAGAGTTGGATGACCTGAGTGGCTCCAGGAAGTCAGAGCTGCTGGTCAAGTCTGGTTAATTCTGGAGTTTTTTTATTTTCTTTTTTTTTTTTCCCCTTTTTTGTTTTTCCCCCGCTACCCTCCCTCTCTTGCAACTTCATCAATTTCTAATATAAAAACCAAACCATTTCCTTATTTTCATCATTTAATTTTGAACTAGATGGGAATTCTCTCTATGTCCTCAGAATGATGGGGGCAGAAAGCTCATTTATCAAAGCTCTGCAATGAACAAAGCCAGAGCAGAGCAGCATAAGCATAATTAACAAGGAAAAAAATGGAGCTTGTGGCTTGATGTTGATGGATACAAAATGTGCCACAAAGGCAACAAAGCTTTGAGAATGCTTTGAACATAAAACCAGTCTCACGGGATGAACAATTCCATGCCAGAGAGTAAATTCAGGCTAAAATGGATAAGCTCAACTATCATGATGACCACACAGCTGCAGCAGTGGAAGATCTAGGTACTTGTTGGACATGTTTTGGGGCTGTTTTGAGAGGGAGGAGCCAGTTTACTTATTTTATCTTGGCATGCTGTAGTTGGATAGAGCATTTTTGTTATTTTTACTTTTATAATAGCAGAAGTGTGCCACAAAGGGATTTGTCTGTAGTGAAATGGAATGTATTTGCTTGAGCTGTCATCAGTTCCTCTCTGTAGAAGACCCCAAAGACAGGACAGATGTGGTTTCTCAGGCTCTGTTTGTATACATGATCACAAACCTACTGCAGCTTGTCATACAGCTGAGCTCACTGTTATGGGCAGCGTGTGTGTCTTCTCACCCCAACACCCCTTAGGGAAAGGAAAAGTAAAATCAGATTCCACTTGACTGCTTCTGTCAAAATCATGTAATAAAGGATCCAGAGAAACCAGCTTTGAAAAATGTGTGTCTTTTCCCTGGAAAGTGTTTCTTTTACCATATCCATATTTTTGTTTTCCTGTTGACTTAGAAGGCTTTAATATTCAGTTCCTGAAAAATCTTCTTACATATTTTTAACAATATGGTCAAGTGTTGGACTAACTAGAAACACAGTTTCAGCACGCACAGTGGAAATTATCTTGGATAAGAATAAACTAAACTTCTCTCCTGAATAAGGCACAGATGCATGAGCAGGACAGAGCTAGAGAGTGCTGGTCCAGCTCTGTGGCAGTCCGAGCAGGAACAGGGAGGGCTGCTACAGAAACCTCTGAGACTTCTGCATTTTTGAGATTGGTGGCGAGATTTAAGCAACAAAAAAGGAAGGAAATGGATCTCACTCCTGCATCTCTTTGTAATAGAAGTGAATGGCTTAAGTATAGGTTTGTTTCTTTGATGTTGTAAAAGGTGAGGAATTGAGTCAATTTACATTGCCTTTTTATTGGTGTCAAGTTTGTGTGGATAACTGCCTGGGTCAAGTCAGCAAAACAAACATGATTTCATCATTAACATTTTTAAGATACAAAACATTTCTTTACAGAGCGAGCTGGTTGAAGGGCATGTGTAGACAATTAAAGAGATTGTATTACTGATCATTCATTATCATGAACAGTTACTACTGTTCAGCAGGTATTTTTTATATATCAGCAGGTGATTGTGTACCTATGTTGTGGCTAGTGTGGAAAAAACTCCAATATTAATTGATGGATTCATAGCTGCTCTGTCATAGGCCAAAATATTTCATTCTGTAATTTCAGTGATCTAAAACTCTACACCTTAAAGCAGTAACTTTGTACATCGTGTGCTTTTCTGATTGCTTATGAAACAGGATAAATTTTCAAGAAAAATTATTGATCATGTGGAAGGTAATTTGGTCACAGTGTTGGAGAAAAATAATCAAAATTTTAAATATAAAGCATTAAAATGTTTGTGTCTTACATTTGTTGATTAATTAGTATGCTTACAGATTACATGTGTGGTAGAACTCAACTTTGTTAATGCCAAACTTGAATTCTGATTAAATTATTGTGTGGGACCTAGGCAGGACTTGTGAATTCATTAAAGCTTAGAAATTTTCATGCTGATCTTAATGATGAAACTGGGCTTCTTCCTGTTCATTTGCCTTTTTTTTTTTAAGTAATGCCTTTAGGCTTTTCATCTGCTGTAAATATTTGTAAAACATAAGCTTGTTTTTGAAAGTATCTATTCTCAGCTAGCTTGCAGTTGCAAATCTGACAGTCTGTTTTCTTTTGCCGTGTGTCTTCTTTTCTGATTCCCACCACCAATTTCTGAAAAATTTCATTATTATTTTCCTATTGGTTATTTATAATTTTTGAGAATGAACGCAAACCATATGTTTCAGTGAGGTTATGTGACAGTATGCTCTTCCTTTATACAAAACCACACCATTTTCAGTTTCGGCACATTTCCACAAGTAATGCTTTGCTTAAATCTGTGTATGTTCTTTTTTCCTCCTCTGTATTGTAATAGTTCTGTTATGAGGAATATTTGGAAGACCCAAGTCAGGATGGTTGGGTGGGAGAGAAAAAAAAAATGGAGATACTGTCTGTCTAGTCATACCTATGGTGCAAGCCATGAAATGGGAACTCATATTTCCTTTGCATACCTCTGACCTGGGAAGATGATTGTCTCTGGGGGAAGGAGATAATTTAATTTCCATTCATTTCAGCTTTCATTTCTTTGCAAAGAGTCAACAGATATGTTTCAGATTCTGTGGGATCGCTTATTTTACTTTGGCTATATACTATATGTCTGCCATGGGACTTAGGTTAGACCACCTGGTTTCCTTCTCTTCAGACCCTTGGGTGGGCCTGAAACCAGTGTAAGTTAAAAGATTTACCTAGCACATGTCCAGTTACCCACTTAGCTTTTACTTTGATTCTTTCATGAATAAAATAATACAGCAAAATTCCTCAGGAAGGGTGAGGACTAGAGGAAAGGTGAATAGGGTAGAAAAGCAAGGGTTTTGTGTCTTGTAGTCTGTGTGCAAGGCAAGGGTTAAAAATTGCTTACTTTCAAGACTGGTGTTCAATAAGTGAAAGCTATTCAGAAGTGTTGTGTTCTCAACATGATCCTCGAAGAAACAATATGGTTTAAGTTCCTTAGGGAAATTAAGATAACTTCATTACCATTTAGAGGGTTTAAAAACAAAAAATAATTTGTGGAATCAGTAAACCTCAACAAATTTAAAATATTTCAGTCTTCTCAGATAAATTGTTAGATTCCTAGAATGAATTTTAGTATTTTTGTTAACATTGATGGATCTCTCTTCAATAACTTGAAACGTTATCACTGGGTTTTCCCTCACTCAATAATTTTTTTTTTTGAGTAGGAGGAACTCTGAATTGAGCTCAACAATAAACAGGACATTTTCTGCATGAGTATGTGAATTAAAGACAGCCATGTTCTATTTAAAACATGTAAATAACTTGTATATCTAGAAAAACTGCTATTTCTTAATGAGAGCGCTGTTCCTCATCAGGCAGGTCCCATTTAATTCACACATACACTTAACCACCATGTACTCCTGCACATGTCACTGCAAGCCAAGTAGTTCTGAGTATGTGAAGAAAGCATCCTGCACTTTGGTCAATAAGCAAGGTGGCTGTCTTTATGCTAAAGCCCCAAATTAATTTCATATCCCAACCACCAAATTTTGTTGGGAAGGGGAACCCAGAACAAAAAACCTCAAAACATCAGTTCTGTACCACCTCCCTGCTTCCCTGACAAGGCTTGCATCCATATGGAAATGAGCATGTTTAGGTGAGAAATCTGTGGTCAGTTTGTGGACATAGAGTTGGGGCTCACCTACTGCCTCACAGGTGAGGCTGGCAGACTTGATATGTGTAAAATGTCAAATGTGGCCGTGTGTTTGACATGCTGCTAGTGAGCTCAGGGTGGAGGTAGAAGTGAGGATATAACCATGGTCTTCTAGAATAGTTTGGAAATGTCTGGTTTGCATTTTCCTCCTTCTGGCTCACATGAAATATGGGCAGTTTTTGACTCCAAAGACAGTTATCATAAGGTGATAAGCAGAAACTGCATCTCGACACTGACCAATGCTACAGCACTTTTTTTTTTTATAGCTTTTTATCTTTAACCATTTGGTGGACGGTCACTTTGAAAGTAAATGGTTTCTTATGTTTCAAATAGGGTCTATTTTTCAGAGTTATTCAAATAAAAGAAAAATCTAATCAACCTTTAATACATAAGTCCCTGGTATTTCTTTACTCTTCTTCTTTCATGAGACACATTAGGTGCTTGATTCAGTGAAGTGGAGGGACTGTGAGCACATCTTATTGAAGAAGAACCATTCTCTCTAGCAAATGAGAGTCTCCTGACTGTAATCTAGACATACCTTTGGGTCAGTAGGACTCTAATATTCAGGAGTAATGAAGCACTAGTGAGCATATTGGTGCCATTTCTAGGGTCATATGTCTGACCCTAGAAAACATTGAACTGGGCCATTTGGAACAGCCAGACTCTAGTGGGAAATAAACGCAGATGCTTCATTGTGTCAGCTTTCCATACCTTCTGACTCTTGAAGCGGCTTTTTTTCCTAACAGAAAGCTCTCAAAGGTGGCAAAATTGTCATCAGTCTGCAGTTTTATCCTGGGTGCAGGTTTCATCTTCCTGATCTAATGTAACCTTAATATTATACTGACAATAGGAGGCTTGGGTGCACTTTGTGGGCTTGTTTTATTGTATTTGGATTTTGAGGCTTTCCCCCCCTCTGTTATTTCCTGGGAGTGTCTTGTAGGGTAAATTTCTTAATAGAATTGAGAAAATACACATATAATACCTCATTAAAATACTGCTGGAGGCCTGCAACTGCCCTCAGGCATAATGCAAACATACAGATGTATTAGTGATCAGTGATGAAGCTGTAACTTGCCATGTTTGGAATGCACAGGTACACTGAGATCAGGTGTTCAAAGCACTGGCTTTTGTGTACCACTCAAAATTCTGGCAGTACCTGAACAAGTTTGCCCTCTGGATTCATGTGTTTGAAAACTTACTAGTAACTGCAGGACTGGGATTTCTTGTCCCTATTCACACTGAAACTCACACTGTAAATCACTGTGGATGTGGCACTGTTCTGTTATTTGCAACAAGGCACGGTCTTATCAGAAAACTCTTCTTTGTACTGTGGAGAAGCTCCTCTCGAAGTTCTCATAACTTCTAGTTTCTTTTGGCTTTTAGTTTGAGCTAATGACTTTTCCTCCTGCAAAGGTAAGCTAGTATTGCTCAGCATTTCCCCTCTACAGGCTGAACACTCATAAAAGTTGACTTGAGCTTTCTTTGTGTAATGTAGAGTCAGGTCATAAAATTCTGTGAAGCTCTGCTTTCAGGGTTGCCACATAGAGTGATGGGGATACAAATAAATGTAAGCAGAGTGTTGTCTTGTCCTATAGTCCCTCAGAAAAGAAATATACATTATTAGGGTTTAAAATATTGGTTTCATGTTTCTTTGATTGTACAATGATGTAACCTAAAGATCATATGTTTTGGCAGCTGAGAGGAATGTAGAAAAGGATATATGAGTGGCATTTTGCTTTTGTTAGTGTGATCACTGAGTAATTAATGAATTACTGTTGTAAACATGAACAGGAACCAGACTTGTCTTATAATTAATTTTTAAAATCAATATAAGACATAAAGGCAAATAATTACTTGGTCAGAAATGTGTTCTGAAAAGTAGACAATGAGAAACTAAATAGTGTATTGATTTAATAGTATGTGGAGCACATCTAGTGTCCCTGATGTTATGGGGTTTTTTCTTTAACACTAGATATCTACCTTTGAGTTTAGGAAACAAGTATGATCATTTTTTAAATATCTTTTCACGTTGGTATTTAGCAATGAAAAGTCAGGAAGCCGCAGAAAGAATGTTTGATATAAAATGATCTGGTCTTCCAAGAGTATTAGATGTGGGACACTTCTGTTTGTCATTTGATCACCCTACCTTAAATTATTGGGGTCCTAGAACCATTGCAAAAAGGTAGGAGTTCCCTCTTTCTCTTCTCCCCCAGCTCTTCCAAAAGAAGCCGCCTTGCTGAAATACTGCTGGCGGCAGGAGGTCAGAAGTACTTTGTGCAAATTCTTTGTATTCATCTATGCATTGGGAAATGCAAGGCAGGAGCATGAAATCTTGTACTTCAGGCCAAGCACGCACACCACCACTGAAGATTACATATTCAGGTGTGGAATCTGCAATAAAGGGAGAAACAAATGCAGAAGTGAAACCACATGAGACGAGGCTGTCTGTGCTCCAAGGCTGGCAGAAAGATAACTGTGTCAAGAAAGCAAGGTGCCTTTTAAGCAGTGGGCAGCCATCCAGTTAAAGACATTCTACATCAGTTGGAGTGTTGTACTTTTATGAGATAGGAAATTGTATGAAGATTCCCAAGGTAATGACAGAATGCGTCATAGCTTAGAAATGACATTTTAAAAAAACCCATAAAAATTCTTTGAATTCTGCTCAAGTGCACATCACTCCTGTTATCTAAGGTGGAAGGGTGGTGTTATGATTTTGGTTTTGTTACACCACACACTTTTCTTGCAATCACAGCTCATTAATTTGGCACATCACAAGTAACTGATTTTGTTCAGTTTTGTGGAGGAAATGGTAGGTGTTTTGGAGGAGTTGTTAAGGGGTGATGCAGGTTCCCCATTGGTGGGGGTGGAATGAGAGGACTACAGAACAGAATGTGCTCCTGTGAGCAGAGTTCTTGGTCATCCTGCTGGCTTTGCAGACATGTCGATTGGTGAGTGGTACCTTCCAGTCTTGGTTCTGCCCAAGTATTCATTCTCCCATCTTTATTTAACTTTACTATTTTAACTCCCTGAAGAAAAAGATCCATTTATAAGTTTTTTACTTATAATAAAAATACTTAGTCTGCTTTAAAGAAATATTCTTTCATCTATTTTCCATCTAAAAGAAAACTATTCAGCCCATTAGTGTAGCTACAGCAAGACAGTAAATTATTTTGCAGACATGTGAGTGTATATCTGCAGCATTAACTGCTCAGTAATAAAGCAAATGTGGAGAGAAGATAACTGAAGAGGGATTTCTTAAATAGACTTGAGTTCTCTCATACAAAAAAAAATTAAATATCAGCAATCTGTAGTGTGGTAAGGAACTTCGAGCAGTGTGAAGAAAAATCTCACTGCGACCATAAAGCGTCATGTCTTATATCAAAGAGCCTTCCCAGATCAGTTCCTCTTGTGAATTTCTCTCCAGATCTAACAGTTTCTTGCTGATTGTCCCTTTCATTCCTGCTTGTCAATGATGATTGAAAGGCTGCAGCTTAATTCAGCAGAGAGGGAATTACCCCTCTTGAGCAGAGTAAATTTAGATCATGTACTTCATCTATCTTGTCCTTTCCAGGAGTTGTAGGTTGGCTTACATTTTGATAAAGCCACATGAATTTGAGGAAGCACAAAGGTAAATTTCAATTATCTAGAGAAACTACTGCAAGTAAACATATGTTTGAATGGAAGATCCTCAAAGTTGATATTTGTTTCTATATTATCATAGCTTTGTAGGCCTTAGTAAAACAAGCAGCAATGTGATGGTGATGTAGAGTTGTTAATGTCCAGTCTGCCTCTGTGACAGCCAAGCACAGAGGTGGATAGTAGGGGGAGAAAAGTAGTGATGTCAGTAGATATTTTGTTAATTAAGAAATGAGGAATTGAGCAATGCGACTTTGAGGTAACCTCTTTAATGCTAGTATTAGATTGTGTTCACTTGTGACTTTTAAGGAGCAAAAGGAGCAAAAAATGCATTCATTCTTGAGACAGGTGGTAAGGACATAGCATATTTAAATACATAGCATATTTAAATGACAGTCATGTTCTGCGGGTTTGGTTTTGGTTTTGGTTGAATGCTGGTCTTTGTTTTTCCCAAAAAACTTTCTAGATTGATTTTTGCTCCAAAGGAATTGTGTCATAGGATTTCAATGACTGGAAAATATGGGGAATTTCCAATCTCCTCCATTGAATAAGGCAGATGCGATTCTTGACTGGTTTTTGTCCATTAAGAAGTAAACCTTGTGAGACAGGGTTGCTGTGAAGTGGGGATTTTATACACAGAGAGCGTGAGCTGCACACACACATACATACTAATGTGTCAGCTCTTATATTCTCTCAGTGGTTTTCATAAGCAGGGATTTGATAATACCGTGAAGCCTTCCTTCATTATTGTTCAATGATATTTTTTGTTTTCCTCTACGGTTGCAAAATGAGCCTTCTCAGTCATGGTTAACCTTATAAGCAGCAAAGCACACATAAAACCTAATTTTTAGAACCTATACTTTGAATGTTCCAGCTGTTACTGGATATGTTGGCCATTCTTTTAAGTACAAAAGCCATAGCTGTGAAGTTAAGTTAATTGTGGTATGTTCTCAGATATACAGACTGTAACAACCAGCAGCACTGTGCGGCTGACGGCTCAGAGAAAGTTAAAAACTACCACAAGTAATAATGGTCACACTTTGCCACAATTCAGACCTCTTTCATTTCATCTTATTTCTCAGATCTGAGTGCTAATGCCTTTTCTGTCTTTGTTTAACTATCAAGACAATAAGAACTGTTTGGATTGGGTCTTTCAGTTAAGGTAGAGGGCAGTGAGAGCATTATTGCAGGCCTTTTTTTTAGTGGGAAAGAAAAATAAAGGAGCTGGTGTAGTGTGGTGAGTGTATGTGTGTGCATTACAAGAGGTATTTTTTTGATTAAAGGTAGCCAATAACAGGTTTCTTAAAATTTTAGTGGAACTGACTTTAAAAAAAAAACTACTCACAGGTCATGCTACAATTTCTTCTCAGTGTCACAAGCATGGTTTACTCATTACTCTGAAATGATGTCAAGACTGTTTAGAAGGGACACTCATTTTTCCCCTGTCCCTTCTCATGGCTGTCTAGATGGAGTTAAAATCTGAATGACTTGACCTTAATTTTAACTTGAAGTCTAAAGGACGATGAAGTACTGTGTTTTCTGACAACTCCTAAAGAGTCCCGAGGTCCTCAGAGCTAGGAACAGGGTAGCTGTTTTTCACCGGCTGCTTCATTTGAATTCCTGGGCTAAGCCTGGGAGCCAAATAAACAGCTGAAGCTGGTTTTTATGTCTAACACCTGATACATATGTCCTGCTTTTTCCCCAAGGGTAGTGACTGCTTCTTATTTACTGCTTAGGAGTGGGTAATTAATTAACAGGAGTGAGAATGTGCATGCTTGACTAGACACTCAAAAAGCACAGAACTAATTCCTGGGTTTGAATAACATTATTTTAGTATATAAAGCAGCCTTGAACTGGAAGAGTTCTATTGTCAAAAGTATGTGTTAAAAGTTTTATGTCTATGCTGTAATTTATTTTTATTACAAATAGGTCTTGTCTTGCTCAAGGATATTTAATCTCTACCAGTAAAAGAATATAATCTTTGCCATGGTTATTGGTGGCACTTTGCTGCATATAGTATTGGTATTTTTTTTCACAAGTTATCTTAGTAACCAGTGTATGGAGATAGGTACATGAACAGGATTGAAGAGCTTTTTGCTTAACTCTTTAAGACGGTCTTGGTGGAGTATATGACTATTCAGACAAGTAGTCAGGACCATCAGTTTGCCATGTGATGTTCCCTTTGTACTTAAAAGAGGTTAATGATGGATATATTTGAAATATATCTATTAGAGCTATGTCTGCTACTTGTTTACCAGTAGAATTTTCTTCTTAACTTATAAGAAAAAATACGCTATGACTGGAGTTCTTACTTCATTTAGTAGAATTCTTGGTGACATTTTACTTGAAAGCTACAGTGTAGAAATTCAATGAAGAGTCTTTCTGTAGGGGTGAATCTCCTTATCCTGAGCATATTCAAAGGCTACTGCTAATTAATATCCAAGACACAGGAAGTCATGAGTCTGTGGCTGAAGACCAAAGTTCCACCAGAATGCTCTGAATGTTGGTTTTAGTTAATTAAGCATAGTAAGATGTTGGTTTTAAACCTCATTGTTCTTGCATGATCATGTTTCATGGTTGCACTCTGCAAACATTCTCTGGAGAGCTATATACTGAGAGCTTGTCTGTGACACTTCTCTGGCTGTGTGTTTCCAAACGGGCTGCTAGAGTGTGCATGAAAAAGCCGGGGTGAGCTTGCAGGGCAGCAGGTCAGGCACCGTCAGTCATGGACTTGTGATGTGAGAGTGCTCTCTGGGTTTGGCGGGCCGTGTCGGGTTCCAAAAGGATCCGTCGCAGATGTTGCAATGGTGTTTATGACATAATATTTCTTCCCAACACAGATCACTGAAAGTGGCCATCAGTAAGTGTATGCATGGGGAACATTTGCATGTGTGATTTCATGAGGGAGGCAAGTCAACCATCACATGCTGGAGGAACTTGGCCAAGTAATATACATAAAACTGCACTCTGTCTCAGTGCTATCCCAGGAGGGCCTGCATGCAGATGTTAGTGGGGCATTTGCAAAATGAAATCCCGTCGAAGAGAACTAAATCAAAGCTGCACTGCTGAGACGTGAAGCTCAAGTTCTTTGTGGCATGGTTTCCTCAAGCAGTTTTTATAAACACTTCCTAAACGTTTTATGAGCTATGAAAACAGTTGGGGAAACTGTGGAGCCACAGAGAGGTCACATGCTAAGTACATTGCTGGAAAAAATTCAGTGAAGTTTGAGAACCAGCAATTCTCTGACAATATTATGGACATGTGACAAACCTCTCTTCATTGTCTTCTGCTTAATTATTTTCATCAAGACTTATCTGTTGGTATATACTTCTCTAAAGAAAATTCTGTACTCACTAGACACCTTAATTTCATGGGTTTTTTATTTGACACCATAAATTTTCCTGAATGAGAACGTGAAAACTGATGGGTTTCTGCCTGTGCCAGTGTATGGTCTATATTATGGAAATATGGTTTATTAATAAATAAAATTCTTTTAAAAAGTGTTATTTTCCTATTTGATTTATGTTTGTAATTTCCGTAAATGCCAACGGCTTATATTGTGGTCTCCCACTCTTTAAGTTACTGGACTTTCTGCTGACTTCCTTTGGGTTGCCTTACAATATTCTTTGATGTGACCGGACAGAATTTATTCAGTGTGCCAAAGCATTCTCTGTGTTCAGCTTTAGCTGTCTTTCTCTGCTGTACAGGTGTCTTCTCCTAGACATCTCATTGATGGTCTGCTGGTATCACACAGATCCATTTCACTGAACTGTGAACAAAGATGTGCTCTCTGACAAGTCTGCAGTGCTTGGAGGCCTCCAGCTCACTCTCTTTCTGCAGTATGTCTGTACAGGAAACCTTGGCAAGCGTGGCATACTTTATTTTAATAGAGAATAAGCTAAAAGCATCCAAAGCTAAGCACTAATCTGAGAAAATTGGCACAGTGCTCAGCTGCCCTGTTTTCTTGAAGATAAGGCTTTGAAATGGTGGTAAGTAAGCTAAATGACAAATCAGCAAATGTTGGCAGTTTCAGGAGCAGAAACTATTAACTGTACGTTAGGAATGGTTTATATTCATTAACAGAGTTTAGACCATGGAGGTGTCCCCTCTAATTTTTTGCCTTACTGAAGAAGTAATGATGTTAGCTGTGGACTTTCTTCACCCATAAAGGAAAGGGAAAGCTGGAGGAGGGTGAGTAAGTGTCTTTTGGAGTGATGTCAGGGGAGCTTAATCATCTTCAGATTGGTGCCTGTTATGTCAGTCTGTTAGTAATTAGGACAGACCCCACTTGCCATGCAGGATAGCTTTGGAGTGCCTGCTCCCCACCCCTGAGGAGAGCCAGCGTGGGGCCTGACTGATGCACAGCTACCCTCCTGGATCTTTCTCTGAAGTTCAGATCACAATAAAGAAAATATTTGGGAAGGCGAGGGGGAAGAGCCCACCCTTATAACATCTCTGGGAGGCAAAAAGGCTGTCAAAGAACTCTGTGCAGCTATTCAGGAAGTCATATATTTTAGGCAATTTGGTCTCAATATTAAAGCTGAAGCTGTACTGAAATTTTCAATAAGTGACTTCTGAAAGAGCCATGTCACACTATGCAGAAAGATGAATATGCAACAAACTGGGTAGAGAGGTTCAATTTTCTTTCACACATAAAATCTATTTTTTTCTTTGATTATTATCAAACATGGATATGAGTGAGAAAGAAAAAGGGATATTTGGTCAATATTCTCCTAATTGCTTTGCTTCCTGTATGTTCCTTTATTAATTTTTCCAATCACTGTAGTCCTTGAGACTTTTGCTCATTTAACAAGCAGCAACTACCACATATGGAAACAAATGTAAACATATTTATAAAATCTCTCTGACTTTCTCCAAGATATTCAGGCTTTTCCTCAATTCTTGCCTATTGAAGAGATTCATAAATCAAAGGAAATAAGATACTCAGTGGAACCTTGCTGAGCAGTTGGAAATCTCTAGTGAATGCATATGGGACTGAAGCATTTGGGAAACAAATTTTTGAAGCTGTGACTGTTAAACTGAAATGTAATGTTGAAGGTGAGCATTCATGCTTAACTGATGTCAGTGTTTAGTATCTCAGTAGCATCAGCTCTTTCCAAATCATCCCCTTTGGGCCCTTTGGCAACACTGACACAAACTTTGAAGAGCCCAGCTATGCTTCAGCAAAAGTCAGTGGGGGCAGAGATCTGCAACCTCTGTTCATTTTCTGTGATTATTAGGCATTGATGTGAATACATGAAAACAGGATTTAGAGTAATTCTAACCAAGAAGGTTATGCACCTAATTACTTCTGAGATAAATCAGGCATTATGTATCCTTGTCACTTTATGCTTTTTGAGGATCTGACAAGATCTTTTCTTGTATCTGTGGGTATCTTAGTGTTTTTTTTAAATCTTTGAATTCAGTTCTTAAAACTATGGAAGGCTCATAGGAGCTCTCACAAACATTTAGGGACTCTATGTTCTGCCACACCCATAGGAGTCTTAGTTTGAATGTGTTTCCAGGGCATTTGCAAATATGATGGGAATGAAGAAAATGAGTGAATCCTGTAGTGACAGAAACCACCCCTGGAAAGTCTTGCTCTTCTCTAGAGCCAAAGAAAATTAAAATCATACACCAGTAAGTCTTTGTGTATCTATAAACAGCCTGGCTGCTTGGATCCCATCATGCAGGGAGAGGCAGGAAGCTGACAAACGTGAATGATTTAGTGAGGATGGAGTTGTTCAATTTTATACAGAGGGTAAAGGGGAAGACAAAAAATAGTGCTTGAACACTACTCAATTTTAACTTAAACTGAGTCTTGAATGTACTCCCGTTGACGTCAGTGAGTGTTTTATCATTGGCTTCCTGGGGAGCAGGGTAGTGTCTCCTGTGTAAACAAGAGAAATGTGGAGGTTTTTACTCCTCTCTGTTTATCAGGTTTATTTGTGGTCCTTACCATAGCAGTCTGAGCACCTACACTAATGTGACTGGAGTCATTCCTGTGCTGTGCCTGTGAGTCAGATGTGGTGGTCTCCTACTTCAGAGGATGTGAAGTGAGACACAGCAAGTTTGTGATGCTGTCTCCAGTAGATTGCACAGAAGGAGTCTGGCTGGCTCTGCTTGCCTTTTTGAGAATTGGAATTGGCAGACTACTGTAGTTATCCTCAGTAGAATTTAAATGTGAAAGCTGAACTTGGAGGTGAGAAGCCCTGAATATTTTCTGCGGTAAATTCTGGACTGCTTGCTTCATTGCTTAACTGTTGACTTCATCGCTTAAGGAGCTCAAAGCTCCTATTCACCCCAGCACAACCAGGATTTCTCCCTAAAGATTTCATTCAAAGACCATTGAAAGAGATTTTTGGTCTGTTCAATTAAATGTGGGTCCAAACCCCTCAGTTCATTCATCAGTTGGCTGCGTTTTTTGTTCTAAGGCTGACATTTGCTTCAGCTCTTTTCCAGCATATTTTAGATTGAAAGGCAGTCCGTACCTTGACCTCTCTTTGAGGCATCAAATTAAGGCAACTGAGACCGAGTGGCTTGGATACTGGAGTGAGAATTGGAAGACCTTGGCTTTGCTTTTAGATTTTATTGCCTGTTTTAAACTTCGGGAGAAGTTAACTTCTGTTTGTTTTCTCTCCTGTAAACACTGCAGATGTCAACCTTTTTGCAGCAGTGTTGTTTTGGTGGTGTTTTCTTTCTCGCTAATAATTTATTTTTGTTGTGATCTCCTCAGTAGGAAAGCGCACTTGGATCTTTTCAAGTTCAAATTCTTATAATGCATTTAGCAGGACCAGAAAGCATAATCTCAACTGTTTCTTTGCTAAAGGTTATTGAAGTTTGCATTCAGTGGAGACTTAGACCACAGAAAGTAATAGTTTTAGGTGCTTTGTGGAGTTCCAAGCCGTAAGAGACAAAGCCATAATGTGACTATATCAGCATTTTCTGGTTTCCATAAAGTCAAAAATAGCACAAGAGTCAATCTTTTTTGTGACTTTTCATATATTGACTTTTTGGGGAAACCAGTAGCTTGCAAACACTTCAAAATGGCCAGAAAAGAGGAACAAACTACTTTGGAAAATAAAGAGAGTGATTTTGTTTGGTCACTAGATGAGAAGTTTTTATCCTACAAGCTTGTATTGGCTGAAAGGTCTACAAATTTTATTTACTTGCTATGTTTAATACCTTGGAAAGCACCGTGACAAAACGTAGAGTTCATTTAATGTATGCTTGGATAGAGTGCAGACATGACATTGCTTTACAGCCTCTTTGTGTATATCTTGATGTGAAACATTTATGACCTTTATTTACAGCTCCTTGCTATTTGGTGTTCCAGACTTGTAATTCAATTTATATGCATCTGAATCATAAAGTACTACTCACCACTGTTCAGTTTTTCTTGCTCAGATTTTCTTTTGCCAGAAAATTTCATTGTGGAATAGCCTTTGCCAAGCCCTGGTAGCTGCAGAGAAGCTGCTTGGGTTGCTTGAAGGGATCTCTGGTATAACCTTGGTGGGGATTTTTTGTCTACATGAGGTGGTTTTGGTTGTAGTATTGTTGTTTTCCTTGGGAACTAAAAGTATTTGAAACTGGTACAGCTGATATTCTTAGCTACTTGGTTGTTTTTTTTTTTTTTGGAAGGAAATGGGTGCAGAATGAAGGTGTTATAAATTCATTGCTCTTTTATATGGGCTTTGACTGCTTTACAGTCCCCATGGGACAGTAAAAAATGATAGGGTATCAAGTTAGTAAAAGGTATTAAGACAAAATATCCAGTTGCTCTCCAGCCCCTCCATGAAGGAAATATTGTGACTTTCTATCTGAATTTTCAGCTACTATAGGCTATCAAGGATATGATGCAAGTGTAAATTTATGAATGACTTTGAAGCACCAAAAAAACAGACACCCTTGCCTCTCCCACTAAAATTACCGATTTTACTGGGGAACCATTTGGTTGATTCCTCTAAAAATCCTTTTTAAACCAGAAAGCAGCCTCACCTATCCTATTCCCAACTTTTTTAATATGTTGGTCAATTAATGTCTTAATTGAAAGAAGACATTACACAGAATTCATCTGTTTTTTAGATTATATGCACATAATTTATAACATATGCTGAATTCATAACACTTATGAGTGAACACTTTCAACTCTTAAAAGCATTTGACACTTAAATTAACAGTGTCTCCACCATAATCCTGCCTTAACCACAATATTAGATGTTTTGCTTAAAAAATGCGTACTCTGTTTAAGACAGAGACACCATCTGTGGTCTAATCTAGGTGGAGTAACTTTTAATAGAAGAAATTAGTTTATTAACATAGATTTTAAATATATGAAAGGAAAAATATCTAGAGATTAGTCCATATTCCTCAAGAAAAGCATTTTTTTTCTGTTTTGATACTGATATCATATTTACTGAAAGATGGAATAATTCCACCAGAATCAGTAGTGGAAAACTCATGCTGGACCTTAACTGTTAGAATTCAAATATTTAATCCAAAACCAGAGGATACTTTTTAGGAGCAATTTATTTAAGTTATGTGTAGTGAAATAAGGCTCAAGTGCTTCCCTTTTTTTTTTTTTTTGAAAAGTGAAAATTGTATCATAAATGTCAGTTTTGTATCATAAATGTCAGAAATACACTTTTTTGAGTAGTAATTATTCCCATAATAAACATGGAAAAATTATGAAATGTACCCTTAAACGAATTTTCCTCGCTAAAGCAGTGAACACTCACTATCCAAATCCTAAGTGAACAGCAATGTTGTCATTGCCACCTGTACCTTCACAAGGAACAGAAAAGGAGGAATTCCCCAGCAAAGGTGGCTGGTTTCTGGAAAATGCTTGAGAAAGATGAGCAGCCAGACAAAATGAAGAAAACTTGCAAAGACAATGGGTACAGATGTTTGTGGTGTGGATTATATATTGTTTGTCATTCTTGTTCCTTGCCTTTGAGACTGTGAGTGAGAGTTGGTCTCTTGAAAGCTCTATCTATCACTACAAACACTCAGGGGTAAATCTCACTATAACTAGGAAGGAAATTCTGCAGATGAATGTTTTGGCTGGATGCCTTATGAAGAAGGCATTAGCTGAAATATTGGTCTACAGAACTTCCTTTCCTCAGCTATGTTCAACCTGTTAAAGTCCCTGCTCAGAAAATACCCAACCCACGATTTGCTGAAATTAGATCTGGAAACCTGGTAGTTCTGTTTGACTTGGAGGATGGAAAGGTTTAAAGACCTGAGGTAAATGGGGTATCCTGTTGACTAAGAAAAAGCAGTTTACCACTATGAAGGGCAAATTTGGATTTTTAAAAAGAAGTGAGAAGCACTTACAGAAAGGTGTTTTAAAAAAGTAGTGAGAAAGTAACAACTGAAGACTCACTCAGTCATAAGACAGAACCTAGAAAGAATGGATAAATTTTCTGTTTAGTTTTCTACTTGCTTTTCTTCCTCTGACTTTGTTGAGTGTTAATGCAAAACCTCAGAAAATAGAATTTCCTTGAAAATGTTGTGACATTGTAAGGTTCTTTTTTCCCCCAAAAAGACAAGTTTACTAAATAGCATGTGGATGGAATAGTAGTGATCATGGGGACTATTCCTTGCTCCCAGATCTGACAGGGTGCATCATCATTGCTCCTGTGATTGTTTGGTTTCTGTAAGGTCAGATAAAGAAATTAGAGATAGGAATGATGATGGCTGATTATATTCAGAGGTTAACTGAAGGATCATACCATTTCCTTAACTGTAAGAGAAATTATTAGTATGGAATGCTTTTCAAAGGAGCCTCCCTTCCTGTATGGTATTTAGTCCAAGTCTCCTCCCCATTATCTATTAATACCTGATCTTTAAATCTAAGCCTCATCTCCATTATCTGTTAATAGTTTATCTTTAAATCCAGTGAATACCAAGCTCATTATTTTACTGCCCACCCAATCTGAAAGATAAAGGATGAAGGGAAGTGAGGAGAAAACCTCCACCAGCCAACCAACAGGGGAAAAAAAAACCACCACCACAAAAAGAAAAAAAAATCCACCAGGACTGTGGTTACGAGAATGTTTGCAAAGTTCTTAATAACTTCAGTGACATAAAGCATTCTCTCTGCACTCACTGCAGGTGCAGTATTCCAGCTCCCTGGAGAAGCTTGTTTTTAAGTCTTTTCTCCTTGACTCTTTCCACTCAAGTGAGAGGTGGGAGGCACAGCTTGAAAGTGTGTTCCCCTAAGATTCCCCCCCAAAGGTACCAAAAATATTATGTCTTCAGGTTTGTCAGATGTTTTCCTTGGGCTTTTCCTTAGGAAGTTTACCATAAGGTAGGACACCTGCTATTACGTGCAATAGCAATATATCAGAAGGTGCATGAAATGTAATGGAAAGAGGAAGGAAATGAAGAAAGATTTGAGCTGCCACCCGGAATAACTGATGGAGCAGTCAGCTGATTTCCCTCTGCACAAACAGGGTTTTCTTCAGGAGAGGGACCATTTGTCCCTATAAACTCTGGCCTTCTAAACTTCCTGTATGAGCTGAACATCACCAGATCTTGACGCTCTCCTGTGGATCTTTTCTATCCTTTTTTTTTCCTTCCCATCCACCTTGTATATCAGGAAGTAATGAACTCTTCCTTCTCTATCAAAGGACATGGGCATGGGAGAACTGGTGAAAAGGAGTATAAGAATTCAGAGTTCTTAACGATGACTTGTAATGACCTACAGGTTTTCTCCCTTGATTATTCCATGTATATTACAACAGTAGCCCTTTTGGTAAAGGACTTTTTGCAGTGAATTTTCTTCCCTTTTCCCCTGTAATAAGAAAAGAGTACTACATAAAATAATTTTTTTGCTTTAGTAAGAGATACTGATTTTTTTTCAGAGGCTTACTGAAACTGTGAGAAATGTCAGAGAAAGATAAAGAAAGATAGGACAGAAAATTTCCTGTAACCTTTGGTCACTGCAGGCATGAGAAGATAAAAAGATGCTTAATAATTTATCTATTAAATAGATAGTTGCACATGAGACTAGCCCATATTTACAAAAGCTCTGGTGTTTGGTGGTTAGACTTAAGAAAGGCTTGCGTTTTTTTCTCCTCTCCCTGGTCAGATTGATGCTGACACTGTTGCCATTGGCAGCTTTCTTAGGCTACAGAAAGGAGTTTAGCCTTGAAGTAAGTCTTTGTCACTTGAGCAGCAGCCTTTCTCTTTGCTATGGCTTGGCAGGTTATTTCATTGTCTTGCAGGC
Organism: Leptocoma aspasia; assembly: GCA_013399835.1. Taxonomy (NCBI): domain Eukaryota; kingdom Metazoa; phylum Chordata; class Aves; order Passeriformes; family Nectariniidae; genus Leptocoma; species Leptocoma aspasia. The sequence goes on along the minus strand of VXAX01003655.1, from coordinate 266,361 downwards.
TAGAGAGTTTTGCTACCATTCTGTGGTATCTAGATTTGGAAAACAAACTATTTTGAACCCTTCAGCATAAAATCTCTAGGATTCTAAGGTACTCATACTAATTCTTAAAGATTACTGGAAAATCAATGCAAACAATTTTAAAAGTACTTGAGGCAGAGTTGTTAGGAACTCCAAATAGACAACCATTACATTAAATTGCAGCTGGGATGGATTTCACTCAAGTGTGGAAATATCAGATGAGGATAATCTTTCATTTGACTATTAATCATTTGCCTGCTTTCCTGTGTCATAGACTGCAACACCTCATTTGTTTCAGCTCACTTAGCTTATCCCTGCCAGGATACACACACTCTGTATCTGCTACCCAGTACGCATTAGGTGGCATTAGGACTTCTTTTGAAGGGTGACAAGGAGTGAACAGGTGAAAAGTTAAGTAGTTATTGAGCGTTAATGTCCCTGGAAAACAGGATAGTGAGCACAGCTCACCAGAAGCTTTGTCCAGCAAAAGCTGTGTGTGGCCTTGTGAGCTACTTACATCCCCAGAGGCCGCAGATGCAGGTTCCCCAGCCAGGCACTCAACACAGTGAGGCTGGGCTGCTGCACAGCCAAGCCTCCCCCTCTGCTCACCCTGGCTCTGCTGCCTAACTAAGCGCTGCCTGGATTTGTGCTTGTGGTCACTTGCCAGCTTCAGGCTGCTAGGGATAGGTTTAGAACACTGCCAGCCTAAGTAATCTGCTTTTAGCCTTGTTTTTGTTTGGTTGGTTGGGTTTTTTTCCTGGTATAGCAATAGCTCTACACAGCAGATGCTCAGAAAATATATCACACAGCATTCCAAAGGGTCTGTTCCCCATCTTTAGAGCAAGCTGAAGACAACAATGACGGGACTTCAGGGTGCTGCAACAGAGGCTCCTGGTCCTGCCAACCATCAGAGCGTGTGTGCCAAGTCAGCACAGCCCTGCACTGAAGACCATGCTGCTGGATAATCTGTGCTGCTGCTAGCTAGGTTATTACAGCAGGATGTTTTAGAATTCTCCTTCTATTTGTCTATATATGCGGGGGGAAATAATATTCAAGAGATACACAGCATGCTATCTTGTGATTTTTGACATTGCTTCCTTATTAGTGCCATTTCATTTCTAAATTTGAGATCCTTCTTTAAAGAGCTGCAATATTTTCAACAACCTTCAAAGAATTTTGCAGATATTTTATATCTGTAGAAGTTTCCATAGCATAGACAATAGGTGAAAGCAGCCATTATCTTCCCATGCTGAAGCAGACATTTTTAATAAACTGATGCCAGAATGCCTAGCTGTTTCCAAAGCTAAATTACAAAGGAAAAAGAAAAACCCAGAAAACCCAGTAAAAAAATCTAAGATGTTTGCAAAGTGGAGTAAAATACATGGCTTGTGTCCACTTAGGCTGTGTTCTTCTGTGTACCTAGATAAGATTTTCTTTTTCAGGAGAAGTAAGGGGGAAGTCACTTCATCAATACTTATTAATAATTATTATTATAGATAATAATATTAATTATTATTAATTATTATCAATACATACACACATATGACTTTTACTGTCAACATATTGCTTCTTTATATGGACTTTTCTTGCATGATTGACAACCTTGTAAACTACGCATCCTGACTTTTTCAGGCTTTTAATTCTTAAAGTAAATGTTAATGCTTTGTATTTTTATCCCTTTATGCCAATGATGTAAGTCATATAATATTCCATGTATCTGGAAACCTGTTCTTCAATTTCTGCCTTGAAAGTGTCATTGCTGGCATTTTTAGAGTGGAGTAGAAGTTTATGGTAGGTTTTATATGTGACTTTTGAGGCACAGGGCTGGAGCATATCTTTCTGGATGATTTAAATAAGGATGTAATACAGAGAAAGGCAAGTTAAGCTTCTAAAAATAAGAGGAAAAGTACATATTAAACTTTATTCTTGCCTCAGTGAGGTCTACGCCCTGTAGCAAGTGATTGATTTCTCCAGCTGCTGGAATCTGTCTGCCACCAGTCCTAGGTCTGTGCCCTGTGTTGCATCTCAGGCACTTCTTACCTGTTGCATCTGATTGCCATCAGCAGCTCAGCCCAGCTCCTAGCAGAAAGCAGGTGGGTTTGGTGGTGTTCTTACTCGCCTGGCTCATTAACCTGCTCACAACAGTTAATCCAGACACCTTGTGCTCTGACCTGTGCTGGTTTGGCTCCTTTGTTGCTGGTAAAACAGAGGGAAAGCAGCTAATGCCCATTCCTGAGCCAGGCACTGGCAGATGTTGCTGGTGACTTTGCTTTTCCTTGGCCAGTGAGGACTTCCAAGGCTGTGTTCCCCTGTTTACCATATACACATGCTAGAACAATGGAAATCTGGGAAGTTACATGTTTATGTCAGGAGGTGTCTGACCACAAACGCTTGAGCCTTTAGAAAGGCCGTCAGGAGCATTGTGTTTTCAGTTTTTTGTGCCAGCACAAGCTTCATATCTGATATTATTGAGTAAACTTTTTAAGGCATGGGGAACTACAGGCTAAAGAAGTGCCTGTGCACTTGTATATCCTCAAAAAGTTCAAAAAAAGGATTCTCCACTCAACAGAGTCTGAGATAAGGTGCTTGCCTAGGAAAGAAAATTTAAAGTGACAACTTATTTTACATTTTTATGATTGACAGGTGGAAGTTTCATTCCAACACTTAAAAAACCCCATTGTTCTGAAGTCACACAGGTATCCTTTCCAAAAATATCTCTTACTGACATTAATACTTCTACCCACATTTTTGGAGTCTCGAGACACTTCTGTTATTTATTAATTAATGTTGTACTGGGATGTGATGCTTCTTCTGTATCTCCCTCGCTTTTCTCCTCCCTAGGTTCATGTAAATCTTGATGTTTTGTAACTGGGGAGAATTAAATCTGCTATTGAAATGGGCTTCCATCCATCCCTAAGAGTGCCATAAAAGTTTAATGTCTTTGTTATTTAGTGTGCTGTATAAGTTAGGAATAATTTTCTGTTTTTCACAACACCGGACAATTTCTTTAGTTCTGTAGGATTCCTACTCCCTACAGAGTTCCCATGTCCCCTAAATAAACTGGTGCTGTCTTGTGGCTACAAAACTATTCTTCTGGAGACAGACAGTTTCAGAGAGTACACAGTGTGTGTGGTTAATATTCACGGCACATACTTCATTCATAATTTATCATTAACTTACTCAGTTTAATTTCTTCCCAGCGGGTCTGTAACACACCAGTGTAATCCAGTTTCTTTCCCCTGCAGCTCTGACCATCTGGAATACTCTCGCCACATGTCTTCACCTCAGCTACACTTTCCCATTTCTTAAAACATGTAAATAAATAGTATCAGATATCAAGTCCTAACATTAGATACCCAATAAAAATGGCTTCGATTTCAGAGTGAAGGGAATTCCTGAAGTTATCACTGTGAAATCCATAAGCCTGCCATGATGGCCAGCAATCAGTGAAGAAAGCTGCACATCTTGTGACCTGGAGTCACAAGTCCTAAACAAGGCTTAGGTTTATGCTCTTCTGTGTTTAACATTTCCATTAGTATGTTAGTGAACTTTGAAACACATCATCCACTCATCCACACTGAAAGTGCATTGTTGTGCTCTGTGGGGCAGCCTGGCAGCACGTTAGAGGGATTTCCTTTGGCTGCAACTAAACAAAAAAATGCATTCTAAGCTGCTAGTGGGCATTGGGTTCCCAGGACCAGACTGCTGGGCACCAGAAGTCGCTGAATGTCCAACAGTGAGGATATCTCATCTTCACCACCAGCTGCTTCTCTTTATGGATATATTTCTACCATGCTGCACCACTTGCTTAGTCTATTCTTATTCCTACTAGTTTGTACCTTATGGAGACCTTTCAGTGTTGCTTTGAACATTGAAGAAAACTTGGATGAAAATATTTAAACCTTATCTTGTTCGTCTAGCGGAAATAATTCATGTTGGTACCAGTGTTTATCTTCAAAACACTACAATGTTCACTTGACTTCAGAGCACAACTTTTTTTTTAGCACACCTTATCTTTTTTTTCTCTCAGCAGGACTAATGTCCTCTAGGGCATTAGATTTCTCCTCAGCTGGTAAACATTGGTTTGATGACAATGTTGTAAAGACTTCCGTCTATTTTTCTGGTGAAAGGATTAGTCCTCACATTTGGCAGTGGACCTAGAATTAAAAAAAATTCGTCAGAAACATGTTATGAAGGATAAACATATTTAGGCTTTGGCTTAGCAAAATCTGTGACAGGTGCTGTACTTTTTCACCATCTGTAAATCATATATGGTTATGTAATTATGTGTTTTGAGGAATAGAGTCTTCCTCTAGACTATTTGACAATTAAATTTGGTTCTTCAAGGTCTTTCTTGCTACAAATGCATAAATCCTACTAGGAATTCATGCCACCACACCTGTGTTTGTTCAAAACCCATCAAAGACTCTTCTTTTCTGTGCAGTTCACCCTGCTTGGGTCTCCTCCCAGTTTTCATGTTGCATGGATGTATTCCAGGTCTTTCCTCCTCTGGCTTTCAGAACAAAAGGTTCATGTTGTTGAAAGTGTTGTAGTGGACCTGAAGAGGCACAGTCACAGGGCTTCCTCAAGATGAAGTAAAAACTTGTTTGGATACATTTGGGAATTCTATTACAATATTGGCCAGGAGATTTCATTCTTGAACTTCTGAAATATACCCTGGACTCTCCTTCAATAGCTAGTAACAGTATTCTTAACTTGTACCTCACTACCTTTTGTTTCCTCCCTCTGGCTATAACTTTGTCAATATAGTATCTTTATTTCAGGGCTGGTTTTTGCACATGTGGAATTTTATTGGATGATGACACATTTGGGGCACACTTTGCAATGTCTCTGTGTTTCTTGTAAAAATAGAGGCAAAAATAGGAGTTTCTATAAATGAGAAAAAGAGATTTTTGCTCTCCTACCTAACTGGAATTAACAAAAAGGGGCTTTTAATTAAAAATTTGGCACGACTGTTTTCAAGTGTACTATGTTTCAGTACTAAAGCACTTAAGCATAAAATATGACATGTTGCAAAGGTACAGAAGAAAACTGCTGGGAGCCTATTTTCAGAGGATATTTCAGCCAACATAGACATGGTAATGCTTCAGGGATGCCTGAATTACGGACCTTGGAGCAGCTGGTGTTTAACAAGAACCTTCAGCCACAAGTTTTGTTTCAAATTATTCTCAGTCTAATTGAACAGGTGAAGGAGGTTGTCCCAGGGAGTGACCACACATTGAAGTGTGAAGACACCCAAATGTTCTCACATACTCAGCACTGCTTAGCTGGAACAGGGGGAAGACTATCAGAGCAGAGTTATGGGAACTTGGGTAGGACACAGCATTAAGAGGAACAATCCAATGGACTTGATGGTACACAAGTAGAGGAGAAAACAGATGGCCTACAAATGCCAAGTTGTAGCCAGAGGAGGTCCTCAGAGATTGGTAAGAGTAGTTGGGACAGCACAAGGAGGAGCTATACTGGAGCTGCTATTCTGAGGTTTCAGCCTGCTAGTAATGATTGCATGTTGCCTTAGTCTGCAGAGGAAAGCATGACCCTTTGCAAGGGGGATCAGGACTGTTTTTAAAAGGGAGAGCTGTGGATGCAGCTGGAAGAGGAAGTCCAATGGTTACTGGCTGCTCATCACATCCTTCCTCCCAGAGGTTTTCACTTTTTCACAGCTGCCAGCTAAGTTGGTCATATGGATGACCCCACACCTGGTTAAGCAAAAAGGATCTAGGCTAGGTTAATTAGTTCAAATTGTATGTCTTTGGTAATCTGTCTCATGTTGATTGGAAGTAGCTGGAGAATTCTCCTACAGGCTGACCAGTGGGAGGGTAACTTCTAGCAGCAGCAGATTGTAGGAGACTGTAAACTCTGCAGGTGCGGTGCTACTAAGAGAACTCAAGCAATTTGATGGACCAAAACTGCATCCATGTTTATTGACAAAGTAAAGGAGATAGGTAAGAAGTTACTAAGGCGGTCAGGAGAGGGGTGGGTAAGAAAATAATCATTACAGGAGGAAAATGGAGGTTAAAATCAGGGGAAATAACACATATTATGTCAGGGCAAGATTTTGATATGTCCCCTGCAGGGACAGCTCCTGAGCCTGTGAAAATTGTGGTGCTCTTGTGACTTACTGTAGAGGCGTACATAATATATATGTATATTTTTCTAAACTTGGTTGCTAATGTTGTCTATATGAGCAATAACAATTGGAAACACTTAGGGACTTAATTGGAAATGCAATAAGATTTAGCTCCTGTCATCATCTGAAAACTCAACTTTCAGACTGAATTCTCAGCATCTGACTGTGGTTAGAAGTTTCATTACTGTCTACCTGCTCCCCTTGCTGGTTGTGGGAAGCTGTTTCTCATTCTTAGCCTGGCCTGCAAAGCCACCCCAGGTTCTAAAAAAAGCATGCAAAGTAATCTGTCTTCTACCTAGTCATGGCTGTTCAAGTCCTAATTATCTTCCAAGTTTAACAAGCCACAGGAAAGGAGAGCCAGCACTGCTTTGCTCCATGTGCACACCATGGTGGGTTTGAATCATCGTCGTGCATCACAGGGGAGATGAGCAGAGAACTGAATGAACCCTGTCCTTTCTCTAAAGCTATGAATCTTTTGCAAACTTTTAATCAGTTTTTACCCTGTGATTTCCCCTGTCCAAAAAACTTATGGATTAATGTGACCTATTGTATTTATTTGCATTGGACCCTTTTACAAGAAAAACTATTAAGAGGAAGAACTCAAACTCAGTCCAATTTGCCATGTATCCGGAGGCTTAACCAAAGCTATTATTACATGAAAGAATGGAGGAAATTAGGAACAGGGCCTTCAGAATACCAAATGCCAGTACAATTTTTTTTCTCAATTTTCTTTCTGACTAATTTACTCTGTCAGGAATTTGAAAACAATTAGGCACTAAAAAGAAAAAAGGGTGAAATAGTTCTTACCTAACTCTTGTGTGCATGCTAAATACTTCCATACTGTATTGCAGGCCTTTTCTGAACTGTAAAATAAAAATAATTTAAAAATAGGTAATATGAACTCTAGTGGTGCTGCTGGAAAAATACTGTACTTGGTTACTGAAAAGCATGATAAGAGTCTCATAAATAACAGAGAGGGCTACAAATGCTATGGAGAGATCTCATTTAGATTATATTACTCAGAAGAATATGATTTTTGAAAAGAAATATTTGTTTGGGTGACTTTTTCCAAAGGCAAAAGATGGTGAGAAATGTTTTTTGAGACCTAGGATATTTTCTTTTGTAAGATAATCAAGAGTAAGTTAAATTAGATGGAAATGATGGTATCTTGAGAGCAGGTAACCTCTTTGTTTCTAATTATCTGATTTATTGGATAGTGACATTGACATTTTGCTTCAACTCCCATCCCATTTTTTGCAGACCATGCCTTGTACAATCTCAACATCTGCACCTTCTTTGATCATAGCAGAAAGATTGTGGACTTAATTTAATTTAATGTAATGGTAATTGTAGAGAATTTCTGCACGGATAATAATGAGAGCTGGTAGAAGAATAGATTGCATGTTAAGAGTTAAAAAGATGCAGTCTGTTTGAATGCCTCTGCTTTTAAGCTTGATGAAGTATGTGAAAAATCTCATTTCTAGCAAGATTTTAATTACATTATGGAAATCTGCCTCTTTGTATGAAGTTCAAGCTCGATATGGAAAAGCAAAAGAGCCTGGGAGCTGCCAGCACAGTCCTGACTGTGATATTAGGAGGCAGCGAGTTTAAATTCTCATGTAACATTGTGTTTATTCCTTTACTACAAGAGCAACCAAGTATTTCTGTGAAGACATAGATACCCCTCTTCTAAATAAGCCACAGTGGCCTCTGATGCAACAGAATGCTTCCTACCTGTAGTCTTTCTCTGCTGCTGTTTTCTGGAGTGCTTTTGTGAGTGTGTGGCCTTTGGAGCAAAAGGAAATGTCAGAAGTTCACCTGTCAATGAAACTTTTCACTCTTCATTAACTAAACATATGGAGTACCCTTGATGCAGCTTTGATGCATTATTTTTTGTGGCTCAGAGGAGTTGGTTCTTTAGCCTTTGGCTGTTAATTTTGAGTATTATTACTCTTCTCTTTTGGCTGGGTGCAGCCTGCTGTTGCCAGACATAGTGGGTTGCAGGTTTCCTGTGAAGAATTCTAGGAAAAGTAGGAAAGACTACACATTGCCTCAGCTGGCAGTGTAACAAGAGAAAACATAATGTGATGGTAAGGCTTACTGCAGTGCCACTGTGTGCTGAGGACTGTCATTTTTCTATCCCTGGATGACTTATTATACATCCATGCTTTTTGTGTGTGTATGTCAGGAGAGACTTCCTTATAAAGGCAAATGAGCATTTTAGGGCTCATTTCTACAAACTCTTATTTTTAAATTATGGATTGAGAGGATGCCCTGAATAGATGATGCACTACAAAATGAAACCAAGACCTGCATCACCACAAGGGTCACCATGTGGACCCAGTCTCTTTGCTGGGTTAGCTGTCTGTGTTGTCACAAGAGTCTTTATATCTGAGCGTGGTGCCATCCTGGTGGTGATGCCTCATAGCATCTGTGTCTAAATGCCAACAATCTGCATCTGAGTGTGGATAGTAAAGGAAAGACTCTGACAAGTCTTAATTGACTGCTAGTTTGTGTATTTTTCATTTAATGTTCAGTAACATTTTGATTGCTGTTTTAGCAACCAGTTTATAACTCTTTATCAACCCAAAACATTGAACTGAGAACAGTGGTTACTCATTGCTGACTAAAAAGCAGAGCCTCCTTACAGATTTTCCCACTCTCCTCCTTTCCATGTATGGTGATGGGGGCTGCCTTTTGAAATTTAATCTGTAGGTATTAGTAGCCTCTGTGATCAACAGAGATCAACAGATCAGGTTGATCTGTTTTTTAAAATATGAAGAGAAATGGTTAAAAAATGCAATAAGCCCAAGAATTAAGAAAGTCTGTTATGGAGCCATAGTGCTTCTTAGCTGATGAACATTACTGTTTTTCAGCTGTTAAAGTGCCTGTGTTTTGTGGAAAGAAAAAAAACCATGTCATCTTGAGTATTTGCACATCTGCACATCTGAATGATCAAAATATACTGCTGACTTTGCAACCCACCTCCAATGTCTGTTTCAAAATTTCCAAAGAAAAAGTGCAGACAATGTTATCCCCAAACACTTGCTATTTTTATGGTCTATAATGCTCCAGATTAAGATGATTTAAAATTCTTGGAAAAAGGTTTTAATTGTTGTGGCTTCCACAATAATGATATTTATTGCATGAATTCCTAGATTCGACTCTTAAAAGCTTTTAGAACCTTGCCAAGTCACCATGGAAAAAAAAGAAAAAGCTTTCTAACCATCTAACTACATCAGTGACAACTGACAACTATGGGTCAAAGAATAGAGGGACGCCTGGGATCAATTATTAATGTCTGAATTTGATTTTAATCATCTTTGCATCTGAGTGTGGACTAATTTCTTTGTCTTCTGACAGATGTTTTCATTGGCTGCTAAACAACACAGCTCTGATTTATGAAAGGTCATAACAAATTGTTGCAAAGAGGTTGCAAGATGTTTCTGCAGCTAATTGAATAAAAAATTATTTTCCTTCCTCAAGGTATATCTGGGAAAAGCGTGTGACATTTCAGCTTTAAAAAATATATTAATATAGTGCCTCCAGTAGTGTGCCTTGTGAAAATCTCCCTACTTCTCACTTAGCTTGTGTACATGATGTGAATTGATGTGTGAGCCCAGTAAAAGTATAAAAAGGGATAAAGCAGAACTCACAAGGGCCAGAAGTCTTCCTGAGTGGTTTGGTATAGAATTATATTCAACAGGCATAATTTTGCTGAATATCATCACCGGTATTTTTTAAAAACAGCCTAAGGAGACCAAATAGTGTATTCCAATCAGAATGAATTTTGGGGTATTTTCCTTTAAATTCACTCTGATATATGTCTCAAGAACAGGGAGTGTTGTGTGGGTTCCAGCCTGTAGGGAGGAAAAGATGTTTTCTGTAGAATTCTTGTAAGTAGCAAAAACTTCTGTTTTCCTCCCAGTGCTGCATGATGGATAACTCTTGCACATTTTGCTCCTTTCTCTAAAGACTCTCCATTTCCATCAGTACATTTACTCAGTAAAAACAAACCAGGAGAACCCAGGAGAGTGAACTGCATGATTAACATCTGCCCTTTTTTTTCCAAGTTGACATGGGTTGCTAATGAAGTACTATAAAATTATTCTCATTAACTAAAGCTTTTGCTTTGTCCACACACAGAAGAAGGAAATGTAGATGGAGGCTTAATGCATTTTTAGAATGGTCTGAAATAATCACAGTCTGATTGCAAAGGACCCTAGTCACTATCTAAAATACCCATTCTATTCCACAAATCAGTGCATAAATAAATATCTTAGGGCTCAACAGCTCCTACTAAATTGTTTGTCATGTAGGTTGTTTGTTCTGTTTAAAGAATATTTGCTGGCTCAAGTAAATTAGGAATAAGTTTTATAATTTCTTCACTGTGTTTTCTGTCTTAAAATATTTCCTTGAGAGCTTCCATAAAGGATTATATGAATGATTTCAAATTTTCCTTTAGCAATCTTCTAAAACATTTGGTTTATTTTCCTCAGCAGGCAAAGTTCAGTTCTTTACCTTGCACTAAAGTGTAAGGCATTGACATGATACTGTATTTTTTAAAAATGGAGTAGTTCTGCCAAGTATAGGAAGGAGAGACAGAAACCTCCTCAATCTAAATTCACCAATTGGAAAATAAATTGTTTCTGAATAGCTCTGATGGAGAAACAATCCTTAAAAATGGAAAATAGTCTTTGTTCTTTTATTGCATTTAGTTTACAAGATGAACAAGAACCAACAGGGCAAATAGCAACTCTTAAGCGATTCCATTTGCTTTATGTTTATAGTTCCACAAAAAAATACAAATCCCTTCCTTTGGGAGGATTTATATAACTTCTTACTATCCCTAGAGCAGCTATATTATACAGGATCTCACCCTTTCTTGGCAAAATTTGCTGTGCCTTAGTCCAACAATAAAACAAAGGGTAAAAGAAAAAAATGAGCAATTTCTAGAGAATTTGACCCTCAGTTAATAAAGTCTTATTCTAAAAACCCCTTCCAAAGTTTAGAACTCCTACTCCAAAATCATAACTAAAAGTCATGTTAGATATCAGTTTTCACTGTTGATCTATATTTTCCATTTATTTAACAAAATTACTTATGAATTCAGGGGTTTATTCTTAACTTACATATTATATTATTATTAGTAGTATAATTGCATGAATTCCACTATTTTGAGACTTCGTAATGGGCAGCATCCGATGTGTGGTGTAAAATCCTGGCAAACCTCCTTTGACTTACTGAGCAGGGTCTCAATTTTGAGGTGCTAGGTCTGGCCAGGTTCTCTTGCTGAAACAACTTCACAGGTGCTGTGTGGGGTGACTGCCCACCCTGCTTGAAGGGGACTTGGAAGGCTGATGGTGATCAGCCTCAAGCAAAGCAAAGGTGATGCAAAAAGCCATGGGTAGGGGGTGTGGCTGACCTCTTCCTTTCAGCCTGTGACATTCGTATGGACGTGTAGCATCGAGGAATTCACAGAGCCTTTTCAGCTGTAGCTCAGAGTGCTGGAAACAGCATTATTTCTTTAGTATTGATTACAACTGAAGCTGGCCAGGAGGCTGGTGGTTTTCCTTAGGTGCAGATCTTGTAGCTGTGATCCATCTGTGTGATACCTTCAGACAAGATAACTCCATGTAGAACATAACCATAAACCTCTCCAAAAATGAGCGGGCAGCAGTATAGTTTATGAGCACCATATGTTAATGGTGCTCTGTGATATGTGTCATCTGCCTTGGGTTTGAGTGCTGTGTGAGTTGGTGATCTGTATTGATTTGAAATCCATCACATTTGAAACATTTCTGAGGCTGTAAGGGAGAAAAAATGTTGTTGTCAATGGTTTTACTCCTGTAAGTATCATGTTCTTTGAACTGATGCCTATTAAATGCTCTGACTCTTTCAAAACACTCCTGCTCATTCCCCAGGGAGGAGTTAAGCTGAGTTTGATGAACCAGTAAGCATGTTACTCTTAGGAAAATTTTGCATCCCAGTTACAGAACAGGTTCCTCGAATTCCCACAAATTTGTCACCCACATTCAAGATCTTACAATAGGCAAAAAAAACTCAGCTTCTGTTCAAAGACAATTTATCATTAGTATAATTAAAATCTTAATTGTCCCATCAAAGGGTTATTATTTGTCCAGTTGCAGTAATAGTGACACTTATACATCAAAGTAAATGCAGACAAAATGAGCCATACACACATTTTCTAGTATGTATAGAATCATATAAGTTTTGTGTACCTCTTTCTCTTAAGTTATACTTTCCACTGGCACTCTGGGTCTGGAGGTCAGTATTTTCAATCTTGGCAGAAGTGGTAGTTTCTGGTGAGTTGTCTGCATCCTGAGTATTCCAAACACATCCTTGGGAGAAATCTTTCCCCTTCACTTTAGGATCTGTTTGCAGGCATTTTTGCATGGTCTGCACCTATCTCATTCTTGACTAGCTTGTATTTCCACATAGCATTTGAATTTATTCCATATGGTGGTTTTGACATATATTTGACACTTGTTCTTTGCTCTCTTGGTTACCCCTGGCTGATTTCACCCAGCTCCCAAGGATTCACCCCTCTCCTGGCTACTCACTGACCATTGGTTGCCAATAGCTTATAGCCCTGAGACCTCGAGGGTAATCCTGAGTCCACACCAACGTGGCTAAGCTTCTGTCCTATGCCCGCCCCCACATTACTTTTTTGTTTTAGGATCCCAAGCAGGATTTGGGATTGCCATTTACCACCTTAAAGGGAGCCTCATGCCACGCAGTTAAGGAAAGCTTATGTTTATCTTCAGATGTGAAAGTGTGAGGACGTGAGGCTCATCTCAGTGCAGAAGGGTTTCTGGTACAAAAGGTTTTAGAAAACAGGGTGTTTGGTATGTCTCAGTTGCAGGACTGTGGTTTAGCAGGCTATAGACCAAATACTAAGGAACAGCCAGTTTTAGAAGCTTCTCAAGACTGTCTTCAGCATGCCTTGCTGCCACCCAGTGCTTCTTAGAGTGTCTTCTCTTTGTGTTTTCTGTAGAAGACAATAGCAGTTCTGTGATCTGCAGAGATTTCCTCCCACCTGGGGGAGGAGAGTGGTCCCCATGAGTCCTGTTCCACTAGTTAGACCAGAAAGTGTGCTTTGCTTAAGTAAAATACTTTAGCCAAAGCAATCACCCAGGGAAAAAGTGAGGCTTTCAAAAGCACTGCAGTATTATTGATTTTTTTCCCCATTTTATTATATTTTGAACAAAATACTGATTTCATGGAAAATTTGATTAATATTTATAGAAAAACTTCTCCTTGAAGTAGCTTGTCCACCATCTCTCTTGAGGAGAAAAATCTGAAAATTAACTGACCATGTTCATTAGGGAAATCTCTTCAGCAATGTTTCCACTGGTTTAATCAATCTGGTTTCCAGCACAGCTTCAGCCAGAATGTGGTTAGCCTGCAGTTATTGCAGCTGCTGCTTGAGAACAGCAATAGGAAAGGATTTTTGGTACTTAGAAGACCAATTTGATAGTTTTGAGACCAGGCTAAAAGTCCCTGTTCTACTCCATTTTTCCAAAGTGCCTCATTTCCCTATCTCTAAAATGTGAGCAACAATACTTTTTCTTTCTAGCAATCAATGTTTTGTGAGTAAAACCAAAATTATTAAGTATGCTAAAAATTTCAATGGGAGAAGAAATCATAGAATATATTTGATTGGAATTTTTTTATTATATTTTTTTTATTTTCTGGGACAAAATCCCACCCAATTTTTTATTATCTCAGCAGTCTTTCTTTTGTCTTTTTTTTTTTTCTCCCTTAAACAACCATTTCATCATTACAGTTATGATCAAACTTGGACCAACTACGAAGAACCTATTACGACAGCAAAGTTATAAAAATTTTAGAAACCCAGGACCTGGAATTCATCGCCACTAAATTATAACCCTTTCAAGAAATACTTTGAGATACATGGGAACTGATGAGACTGCTCTTTAAAGGATAAAATCAAAGATGATGAGTTCTATAGGCAGTATTGAGCTAGTTGTCAGTAATTAGCTTCAGATGAGATTGTTGTCTTTAATGTTTCTTGACTATCCTTGGATGAGTTGGAGCATACGATGAAAGTGTAATTACAGCCTTTGATATTTTGGTGGATGTCTCAATGCATCCTGGAAATACTCCAACAGGTTGTTTGGCCAAGTGGTTTGTGGGGTAGCTAGTCCTATACAAATAAATAAAGAAAGAGAAATTTTTTTAATTGTTCATGCAATAAATGGTCTCTTCACATACATTTTATGATGTGGTATTTTAAGTGCATCTAAGCAAAAGTCAATCTAATGAAAGAACAAATGCTTTTTGTCTTTTATGTGGATTGTGTTACTTGTATGCTTATTGTGTTTTTTTAAAGTTCAGGCTTTTTGATGCTAATTATTAAAACAATGAGTTCAGTGTGTCTGGAGTGGAGGAATGAGCAGTTTGAAGAATACAGTCTGTGCAAGTGGATTTTGATAGGATGCATGTTGGTTTTGTGCTGGTGTAAGTACTGCCACTCAGATTACATCTGCACAATTGCTAATCAGGGCATTAATATTTCTTTTTTAAAAATTACATGTAATTTCAGACATATTTTTTTACAGTTTAGTGGAACAGCAATTCTAAAATAAGGTCTTGAATTTAAAGGCACTCATCATTTGAGATTTCTCTGTCAGATTCACATTTAATAAGGTTTCAAATAGAATATAAATTTGGAAGTGTGGACTAGGCCTAGTAAGCTGTAGAAAGAGACACATATATTTTAGAAACTGGGAAAAATTGTGAGAAGTAGAAACACAAGTAGCTGAACTTCTGATGGTATCAGGCAAAAAGGAGCAGGGAGAATTATCTCAGATTTTCTTCTGGAGAAGGTCTATGAAGGCAGGGAAGAGATAAGGAATGTCTCCCTGGGTGAGCTACCTTAGAACAGCATCAGAATATCTAGGAGGTAGATGCCACCACTAAAACCACAAGTGGGCAACCATCACCTTCTTGTGAAGGGCAACTTCAGCTCTTTGGGGGCCAGCAGATGAAGATCTGCAGACCCCCCTCAAACTTATTTTTAATTCAGGTACAGTAAGTTGGAACTGTGAACCCACAGGGTGCCAACAGATTGCACTGATTTTCTGGAGACCTTTGCCCATGACATGTTTTCCTTGTGCTGCTCTTGATGTCTACAGAGGAGGGTGGGGTGAAGGCTGTGTGCTATCAGCTGTTTTAGGGATTTTATAGGTGCCCTTCCTGTGATACCAGGGATGTTAAAAAAAACCATGTTTGCATGTTGCTGTGGCCTTGCTTTCTGCATCTTTCACATCTTCTCACCGTACAGGAAAAACACTCAGTATTTAATCAGGTTCACGTAATGAGAACGTCTGGTCCTTATTACAATAGGCAACTTTGTGATAAATCCCTTGACAATGGTGTTAGTATTAGAGAATCATGATTTGTGTTGGAAAGGATCTAAAAGATCATCTAGTTCTAACACCCTTGCCATGACTATGGACACGTTCCACTAGACTGGGTTGGTCAAAGCCCAGTCCAACCTGGCCTTGAACACTCCCAGCCAGGGATGAGGCATCCACAGCTTCTCTGGGCAACCTGTTCCTGTGTCTCACCCCCCTCAAAGTGAAGAATTCCTTCCTATTTGCTAATCTAAACTTATTTTCTTACAGTTTAAAGCCATTCACCCTTTGTGCCCTACCACTACATGCCCTTGTAAATAGTTCCTTTCCAACTTTTCTGTAGAACCCCTGTGAGGAGTTAACTCTGGCTGGATGCCGTGTGCCCACCAAAGCCACTCTCTCTCTCTTCCCTCCTTAACTGGACAGGGGAGAGAAAATATAACAAAAGACTCATGAGTTAAGGACAGGGAGAGGTCACTCACCAATTACCATCATGGGCAAAACAGACTTGACATGGGATTTCGTGTGGTCTTAAGCTCAGCACATGAGCAAGTCTTTCAGTATTAACAAGCAAAATGACCATCTGTATGCAAATGTGGCTTTAGTCTAATGAATTACCTGTGTATTCAAACCATACCTGGTTAATTAAACTTACCAGCCTTAAATAAATTAATACTAAAACTCCACTCCCTGCCCTTAACTGAAAACCCATGGCTTTCTCCTTCTGTTCCTTCTCCTACCTTCTCTACCACTGATTTTTCAGTTAAGTTTTGAATACAATATTTGTACTTGTGAAAGATCTATGTACAGTAAGTGAAAAGTTATGAAATTAGTTTTCTTTGGGTTTATCTTCCTTAGCTATTTCAAATTATCATTATCTCAAACATATTCCAGATCTTTGTCCATGGGTGAACTGATGAATGTAAAAACATTCTGGTGAGATGCAGAGGAAAGAATTAGGGAGAGCAATCTACAGGTCAATTTTTTATGTAGAAATTACATCACTGAAATATATATAAAATGTCATTTGTATATGAAGAAACTTGCAAAGCTCTATAAAACTTCTGCCGTGTGATTTTTAAGTACTGCATTTAATTTAGCATGGGGAGTGAGGTGAACAAAGAAATTAGTAGCTGCAATTTTTTTGTAAATATTTCAGTTAATGAAAACAGGTATCCTTTTTTATACAGTTTAGCTCAGTATGCTTTCTTTAAATGGGGTTGTCTAATTGAGGATAAATGTGTGCTATTGTATTTTTGTTTGTTCATAATATTACTCTTCCCAAACGCGCAAAACTAGTTGTTTGAGCACACAAGTGCTGATGAGCAAGACACCTCAAATCTCAAGTAATAAAATCAAGGAGACAATGCAATTTAAAAGACAATGCCTTAGCTGAACACTTACAGCATAAATAATAATTTAATTCATAGGAAAAAGAATCTTACAGTAGGTGCACACATCAATATTACATTTATCTTTTTATGGGACTGGGGGGGGGTCTCATAAATGACTATGTTTTATCTTAGCAATATATATAGTGGTATATGTGCTGGATGCCTTTCATTTTTTCTTGCCTCTTGGTCTGGAACATGATAAATTATGCACCCTCTGGTATGAATTCTATTTGTGTGTATTTGGCATAACACAAGAGTCTTAGAAATGAGTGAACATTTCTCTCACATCTGGAACATGTCTGAATTATCACCAATAACGTTCTCACTACAAATGGCTGAACAAGACAGTAAGGCACTGTGTCAAATTTAGTCCAAATCCTTCTGCCATTAAATGAACAATAGCTAAACACTGAAGTTATACAGCTCCTAAAGTTCTATTTGAAAACAAAGCAACCAACAAATTCAGAATAATGGCTAGATTTTGACTATGAGTTGGTTTGATTTTAAATTGGTTTCAACAAAGCCTTATCTGCCTTGCTTAAGCCCATACCTAGCAGATTATATGTTCTGTAACAGCAGCAGCATTAATACTCTGGCATATATTCTGGTTTGTATTCTGCTAAAAGGTGCCTGAGATATGATGGCTGTGCTTAGCTGAAGTCATTCAGCCCATGAACTTAGCATCTGAAAAATATTCCCCTCTCCAGACGCACAGCCCATGCCTGCCGAGCCCTTCTGCTGCCCTGGGAGCAGGTGGCCAGCACATTGGTGCAGAATGTCCAGCCAGCTGCTGGCTTCAATTAGGATCCATTCAAAGCTGACTCATCTGTTACCATGGAGCTCTCATCAACCTGGCTGCTTTCAACCCAGAAGTGTTAATGTGTATTTACCGCAGTGCAGTTGTCAGTCATTCACACCAACACCCTCATGGCAAGGGTTTGCTCCATAGGGTTTGCAGAGCTGCTGAGGGGATGGGACTGCCTCTTGCAACCTGCAAAACTGAGGACCACGGTTTTGTTTTGTGCATCTGTTCCTTTTATTTTCCATGGACTGAATAACAATTTACCACCCAAAGAGATGAAGGGGTATATCCCGTGCCTGTTGTGTTTGGATACCAGCAGAAAGATGATATGGTCTGTGGTGAAGTCTTGTGGTTTAGGAAACTGTACTGCCTGTTTTATTTTTCCAGCAGGGAAAATCAAAGAAATAAATAGAAAATAAGTTATTTTTTTTAAACTTAATTCTTCATAACCAATGTTGTACTCAAAGTACTTCATGAATATGCCCTAATACTATGCCCTCCATCGCATCCCCTGGGTGGTTTGTTGCTCTGTCCCATTTTTAAGGAGCAGAGATATTGGGGGCCAGTTGATTTTGTGGGCTTTAAAACATTCTCTGGAAGCCTTTTTACTCCTGCTAGCATCCCATCTTTCTTGTGTGGATTCATCACAGCTGTTTGTGGCACAGTATCAGCTGCTACTCAGACCCTGTAGTTGAAAGTATGTCCTTCTGCAGCTCAAAGGCAAATTAGTGCATCAACCTAACTCTTCTGGGATTGAGGGGCTTGATTACTGTGCTTCTGCCACAGAGGTGATTTAATACCTTTTGGGTCTATGTGGACCAGGGTTGATGGAAGGTCAAATCCCAGCTCACTGAGAAACATGCAAGTTTTCACTCTGTTTTTTCCCCAGTTTAGGCTCTGGTGACACTGATGCAATCCTCACCTTTTATTTCCCTTTCCTGTTCCCCACTTCTGGCTCTTGTAGGTTTGTCTAGACTACAGATATGGATGGTGTGGGAATAACGGGCAAGTGTGTATGTGTGTGCACACACACATTTTGTGTCTTGTAAACTTTGTGTTACCTATGTGAAGTACTCCTGCCTGAACGAGCAGCTTTAAATCAAAACAGTCTGTGAGAGGGAAACAACAGGAAATGAAAGAATGGCTAAGATAAGGCATTCAGCTTCCTCAGCTGGTTTAATAAAAGTGTCACTGGTACCTCTCTTCATATGTGTCTTGCCTTGCTCATCAGAGTTGGAGCAGTGTGGCAGCTACAAACCCATTTAGAAATGGCTTTAGGAGAGAGAGTTACACAGTGAAAGAAATGTTACATGAGCAAGTATCCCCACCTACTGAACCATGAGAAACACCACAGCCTGTGGCTGCCTGCTGTGCCTTTATGCCCGGATGTCATTTTTGCTTCTGCTCGTCGTGGAATTGAGGTGGGAGTCACTTACTACAGGCAAAGTCAAAGGACTTGTGGGCCTGTACTACTGCAGGGGTTGTTGAGAGTGCAGGCTTTGCCTATTGATGCACCAGGTTTATTCATCTGTTGAAAGCTATCAGCAGTTTTTCTGCTGGCTTTGAGGGTCTGCCTGTAGCCCTGGTTTCATTTCTACGACACCTTTCCTTTACTGGCTCCATGAGAAACAGCATTCAGATCTTTTTTTGTCTTGTTAGATCATTTGCACACATGCACACACAGAAAATACTGTTTTCTCATTGTTTTGCTTGAATCGTGTCTGCCATGGTTATGTCCCTGTAGGTCTGGGTCTTGGAAATATAGAGGGTGAGATAATCTAGTGACTCCCAATTAAACAAACAAGCCATGTTCAAACCCAGAATTTTTAGCCATTTGTACTTATGTTAGGGCATGAACTTTAATATACCTTCACAGGAGCATAAAACTTTTTAAGCCTCTGCATTTCTGCTGCAAAGGAAAAATGCATTTCTCCAGCTGGCTTTGTCTTCTGCATTGTGTGCAAGGATGGGAAAACCCAAATGCTGCTAACACAAAACATTCCCTGTGCACTCACTTGTTCCCCTGGCAGCAGGATGAGAGGGGGAATGAATTGCATATGATTGGCATTAGTCACACTGGTTGCTGTGTCCTACTGGAAGGTACATGGATCTGAAGAGGCCATTGCAGGCCTCCTCACAGAGTGGGGCTGCTCACCCAAAAATACAAGGAACTTCTCTCTGCCTCACCTAAGAGAAACAGCGCTAGAACTAAACTAGTAACTGCAGAGTAATTAGGACTAATAGACAAAACTAGAACTGTTTCTAAGTCTGACTAGGTGCTGTTTCTGCATTTCCCTTAGTGTCCTTCTACACCACCTCTCCTGTTCTCCTCTCAGTAGAGCAACTCTCCTTCTAGAGACTCTTCACTGTTTTTCTTCAGCTTGCCTTGCTCTTTGGGTCTGCTTCATCCCAATGTAATTATTATTGTTTAACTGCCCTCTCTGGTTTTCTGCAGAGCTCTGCTTTCTGTCCAGGGCCGTTTTTACTCTGTTTGTAGAATGTCTTGCACAGTGGGGTCCTCTCTAGTGGTGGGGCTCCAGGGCTCAGTGGTAATGAAAATAATAAAGGCATGATACCTCGTCATCATTTACTTTTATGTTTTTATCAATACTAGTGTTATGTAATGAGGAAAAAAGTAGACCAATGACCATGTTTTAATACTGTGATTCTGGATTTTAACAATTAACTGGCAAAAGAGTTATATTAATTCAGGTTATGGGGTGGCTACTTGGCTGGCAACATGATCAGACTAAAAGAAGCCAACCTAATGACATCCAGATGGTCCACAAAATCATTGGGTGAGCTGAGTATGATTATACAATAATTTCTTCTATCTTAATTAGCCTATGACTAAATGTATTCTTTGGTGATCTTCCTTATTGCATGGTTACATAAAAATTCCTGGAGCTGCAAAAGCTTTTTTCCTCGTCAAGGTATAAATCACACCTAAGCATGGCATTGTCATTCTGTAGGTGTGGCTGTCAGTCTGGATTCTTCACCATGGTATGGTTGACTTGCAACTGCTCAGTGTTGTGAAACCAGCTCTTTGCATTGCTATAGTCAGGTGAGCTGACAGGTTTATGGCTGTCTTTTCCTCCCAAAGTGCCCTAGATTAGGTGTTGTGAATTATTATAGTAGCATATCTAACTCAATATTTAAGAAGCCATTAAGCCATTTAAGAAGCAGGATTTGGGTTTTTTTGTTTGTTTGGTTTGTTTTTTTGTTTGTTTGTTTGGGTTTTTTTGTGAAATGACCACGATGGTTTGTTCTCATCTTTCAGGCTATAGTGTGTTATAGTAATGTAAGCTTAGTATTCTTCAGCAGTTAAATCAAAAACCTGAACTTAGTTCTAAGCACATGGAACAAAAGGCAAATAGATTTTAATTACAGGGCTTTTCAGTTTTGTGTAAATATCACAACTCAGTATTTTCTGCCCTCTAGGTGGTATTTAGATTTTCAAGTACCTGATCTAGAGTACCTTATTAGTCAGAGATTGCAGTGTAATTCAAATTTACTTCTAATATTTCAAAATCTCTTAATCTCTGTGACACTGCAATCTGGAGGAATTTTATTTTAAAGTTCATTTATATATATTATCTGTTACATGAGTGATATGGGGGACAGACAAAGGCAACATAGACTCCATGATTCAGAAGGCATAAAAAGCATATATTAATAGAAAATCACACTTCTTATAGAGAGCATAGTGAACCTAAGACCTGGTTGGTCTTTTGGAAACTTCTTTCACACTATTGGTCAAGAAAGGAACAACTCCTTCTTGTAAACATCCTGCACAACACCAGGTGCAGGGGATAAGATAATAATTGTTTTAATTCTTTCTCTGAGCTTTCCCAGGCCGAGCCTGGGAGAAGCTATGTCTCTCTGTTACCAGAGAGTGTGAGAATACCACAATTATCTGGATTAAAACACACTTTATTTTAGATAACCAAGAAAATGTACAAACATATTTATGACTTCAAAGTATGCATTATTTAGCTATGTATTTCCATCATTCTGCACTGGCCCTCAAATCCCCCAATAACTTCATTTAGAAATGAGTGCCCATTGACTCAGTAAATCTTTGCTCTTGTGACTGCTTAAACTGTCAGTGTTTATAATGAAACCGTGTATTTGCACATTTGGGCAATACCTCAAGAAATAATTTTTTGTAGTTGTGGTTCTGTTTTTTAAAATAAGGAAAAAAATCCAACAGTTTGGTTAGACACGATATAGAAAACAATATATGTTGTTGAATGGCTTCTTCATCTCTTTGTGCACCTAAACTTGCTACCATCTAAGCAGAGTACTGTATGACACAGGACTGAAAAATCAAATTCCGTGTATTTGGGCTAGACAGATACAGTAAGACTGAAATGGAAGAGGATAGGATGTGGTGGTCAAAAAAGGGGAAAAACTCTTACATTTTCTTGGGGCTTGAGAGGAAAACCCTCCCTGAGGCAAAGATGTGGAATGACAGTGAAGTGATGAAAGTAGGGCTGAGTTGTGAGTTTGTCCCTAGCCATGCTATCTGGATATGAAAAGGACTGAGAGAACATGAGGAGATCCCAGAAAGCTTCCTGAAGATGCACAATCTTCTTCTCAGCAGGACATTATCAGTTTTTATCTGGACTATGACTGCATAGTCAATTTTCTTTTATGGTGAGGATGGTGAAACATTGGAACAGGTCTAGAGAAGCTGTGAGCGCCACATCCTTTGAAGTGTTCAAGATCAGGTTGGTTGGGGCTCTGAGTAACCTGATCTAGTAAAAGATGGTCCTGTCCATGGGACATTGCTGCCTCCATAAATACAAAGAAACAGGGAATCATGATGCACAAAGAACCAGCTTCTTCAGGAGCCTGCTCTGCAGAGGATCTCTGAATGCGTGTTGTTCCTCTGATTTTCTGTGAAAAGCTGTTCTCAGCAGCCTGCAGGTGATGTGGACAGATGAGGCCCTCATTGCACCCATCCAGCTGTTTTGGCTGGGTGTGCCAGCACAGCCCCAGGCCCAGGCTTGCTGAACTGGAGGAGAGGAGTTCACATGGAGTGAGAGGAATATGCACTGGGAGAGGAATGTTTTCACTTATATTTGCCTATGGCAAGAGGATCCTGGAAAGCTTTTCTCCCCTGCTAGTGCTAATCACTCAGACTGCTTGCAGAGGAAAACTCAAGTCCCTTTAAACTGTTGTTTTGTTTTGGTTTTTTTTTTTAAGAGGCCAAATAAGCTGCCCTGTTTTCTAACATTCTAGCACTCTTATTTGTTCTGGTAGCTCTGTTCTGGTTTAAATAAATTTTTTATGAGCTTGGCTGACCATAAGTGTACACAGTCTTCCAGAAGAGGCCTTGGCAGTGTCTTCTACTGAAACACAAATATTTGTCCCTGCTGGAAAATCCTCAAGGTACATCCAGGGTTAGATGGCATAAACATGTGAGAATCTCCCGGTCTTTGGAAAATGTAGCCAGATCATTCTTTCCACTGCCATTTCCATTGGTAGAGCTGTCCAAGAGAAATCTAGTAATCCTGCTCCTGGTTTTCTTGATTTTTTTTTTTTCTTACTTTCAATTCTTTTGGTATCATGTCTATCCCTAAAATCACTGTTTTTTCCCATTGGATAGTCCAGCCCTCCACCACATTTATGTAATTGGAAGACTCGCTAGCAAATGATTTCTGTTTATAAAAATGTAACCAAATGAAAAGAGTAATCTCCAAGACTGAACTGTTGAGGAGTTACACTGGTAACCTCTTTTTAGCATTATAATATCAGTACTTCCCAACAATTAATAGTCAAGTCCACTATCTCTTTTATAGTTCTGGTGCTAATCTCCACTTTTAGCAGCTGAATTAATAACTTCCCATATGGCAACATATCAAATGCTTCAATGAAGTCCAGTGGATTACATTTTCTGTGGTTTTTTTTGTGTAAGAAAGGAATCACCTTATCAGATAAGATGAAATATGTTAGCTGTATGAAACATGTTTATAAGCTTGGCTGAGGAGCTAAAGGGACTGTACTACCATCTGTGAGATTATGACTTACTGATTTGGGAAAGTTCTTTCTGATCTTTTGGATAAGAACTACGCTCAAGTAGAATATTTTGCATTTTCGTTGTTGCTGTTGCCTAAATATTACATGTAATCTGCTTTTATTATATTGTTGAAATTTACCCTTACTAATATTAGTTGTCTCCTTGCGTTGATTGTCATGGAGTTTTTAAATTTGGATATCAACTGGCAATATGACATTAACCACTAGTTGAATGGAGGAAAAATATGCAATATTTTCAGAAGAGCTTCCTTTAGTTTACTGTGCAGTAAGAAAAAGTCATTATTATTATTACTTAAACTATAAAATAACTACTATAAACCACTTGACTCCAATCTCATGGTTTAGCTTCTCTGATACTCTTTCTAAAAATTAGATTTTTCGTGTAGATTTTCATTCACCTGGTCTAGTCACCATACCACACAATTTACTACTTAAGTGTTTATTAAGAGGCAGAGTCTTTGCTTTCAGGCTCTTAACAGAGCATTTTAACAGGGAATATCAGTCTGTTAAGTCTCAGTAATAGAGAAAACTTCAGTCGAAAAATTAAAAGAACTTATTTCCACTGTGTATCTGGGATTCTTAGTAGCTGCCTGCAATTATCAGCTTAGCAATAAACCAAATATCATATTGCCTATTCTTTGAAAAACAAGGGCTTTTTTATAAGGGTCTGAACAGAGTTGCGTCCATGTAACGTAATGCAAATAAAGGAAATACTGCAAGTATATTGATCCTTTCTGCAACAAAAAACCCAGAAAACATCCTATCACACTTCAAATGAACAAAATAAAAATTCCTTTAAATAAATGACCACCAGGTAAATTATCTCTTACAGCAATAAACCCACAAACTGAAGTCAGCCCTGTGACCAGAAACAATTTTCAGTCACAAATATAGTAATGCTTTTGCTTGCTAATGCCATTGTGATACTGCTAATGTGCGACAACCAACAATGACATTCCAAAGAAGAATGGAATCATTTGCTATATTGTTGAAAATTAGTCTGGATGAATTAGATATCAATGATTGTCTCCCTTTGTTTTTCATCCATGATGAAGTGATATAATGTTTTTCAAGATGCTAAATCCCTTTTCAAAAGGCTGTCAGATTTTCCAAAAACTTCCCTTTTTTTTTTGAGTAACATTCTCAGTTTCATGGGAAAACAGTAACGGTTTGCACAGAGAACTAAAACTGGATGCAATAGACTTATTCTTGCAAAAACAGCCCTTAACTCTGAAGCACCAGCTTCAGCAAAGGAAACATTGAAACTCCTTGTACACATGTTAAGTGTGAAAACCTATTTGGTTTTTGCAGAAGGTTCGCCCTATATCCACCTCTTGAGATTCAGAAGCTGACATCTGTTTTGGTTCCTTGACTGAGTGTTTGGTTGAGATACAATCAGTAAAGAATATTATTCTTTATCATTTATTCCTAGTGGTAGTTTGCTGAATACAAAAGCACATGCACTTGTCCATATGACTAAATGCTAAAATAGTTAAATATTGAACCACAGAGAATCATTAAACATGAACAGATGTAATATTTAGAGGTAGACCTGCATATTTGAGGCTGGAAGGTATCTTCTTGTGCGTATGTGTATGTATGTTTGTTATGGGGAGGCAAATTGTACTTCTCTGGACAGGTTCCTTGCCAGATGTTTCTTACTACCTCAGATGATTGAGGAACCAAAGTACATCTGGCTATTAAAATATCTTTATATGGTTACATGATTTATTTGGAAAGCATGGTTGAAACTAGTAAGTTTACAACTATGTGAATAATTCTTACCAGTTTCTGGATGGAGACAGTAAGCTTTGGAACTTAAACTAGACAATATTGCTGATCTGTGCGTACTTACGAGATGTGTTTGTTTATTTTTAAGATTATTACATTCAGACAGCCTTCTATTTACTTATGCTGTTTTGGTATTTTTGCTGAGAGTCAAGAGACTTAAATAAACCCAGAGTCTCTATGGATTATAGTTATGTACTGTTTTATACATGCTGGAAAGCCATAAGCCTTCAGGCTGAGATAACTGCATAATAAACATGTATTTTGTGAAATAATACCTTTAACACATGTTGCATAAAAAAAAAAAGAAGGGGAAGACAGTTCATCTCTGTCTGCCATAACAGACTTCTCTCAAAAATAAATTTAGAAGACCTACAGTTGCTCTCCCAGGTTTTGAAAAGAGATGATTTTACTTGATGTTTCCATAAGGTAGCAAGGAGCTCTTTTGATTCTGTTCAGTGAACCTAATGGAACTTTGAGATCCAAATGCTAACAATCTGGCACTCATAGGGAAAAGAGGAGGTGTCAATAGGAACATGGAAAAGATGCTTTGTGCTTAAGACCCTGAATTTTGCTGTCAGTGATTGCCATTGATAAAACATCAGTTATTGCTATGTTTTGTGTTTGCAAGGATGTAATTAAATTCAATATTCTCATAATTATTTGGCAAGTGTTTGATCAGTAGCCAATACTTCTTAACAGAGTGGCTGAAAAGATGGCCCACAGTTTCTTCCACTCGGAAATACCCACTGCTTCAGGTGCCAGCTCTGGCTTTGCAGGTGTCTAACTTTCTCAGCTTTCCTCAGTATGTTAGAAAGCAGAATGCCACACCATTGTCACTGAGCAATTACTGATTACTGTTCCCTTTCTGATATCTGGATACTATCAACAAAATATCCTGTAGTTGCACTGTAATTATATATTTATATATATATATAATTATTTATATATATATATAATATAATCTGGCACTTACCAGCTTCCATAGTTTTGTATGTAACAGCATCATTACAGCTGCAAGGGTGTTATTTTGCCTTGCTCCAATAAGGGACAAAAAAAAAAGTTGAATTTTATGTTATCGGTCAACTTAGCTACAATTCTTATAAAAGGCAGGTCATCTTAGCTACAATTCTTAAAAAAAGGCAGCTCAGCTTTCTTTTTTAGGGCTTAGTTCCCCCTACAGATTCAGGTAAACCTCAGCACAGCTGTTCAAATAGAGATTTTCTTTTAAAGTACTTCTTTAGAAACACAACTTCTCTTCAAGATGCTGGCTTAAATATTCGAGGAAAAAACCATGTCTTTCTGACCTTATTTGCTTTTGATATTTTATTTAACTTTTGGCAATAATATTTGCTGTATTTCTTTCCTGTCCTTCCCCTTTAATTTTGAAATGCTTTTAAGAAATTCTAAGTTTTCAGACAGATTTCCTGCCCTGCAGATTGATTTCTAATGAGCAACTTAAAAGGTAATCTTTTCCTGAAAGAAAGGTGAAATTTTACTCTTTTGCATAAAAATTTTCTCAAACTAGAACCATAAAAAGTAATCCAAACTGCCCAAAAAGTGAAGTTTGACATTTTATTGCCAAAAGAGAAAATACTGTACTGAGGATATTTTGTATTTTGACCAATAGGCTTTTCTGAAATAATGCCCAGCTCCAAGTTGACGAATATACTTTGCCTGTCTCATGCTCTCTTTCTCCTCTATGGAATGAGTTTCTTGGTCATAGTACAGTATTTACACAGATTACAGCCTCTCTTCTTGGTGAGAAGAAGAGATTTGCCATGAGGGTGCAGAGCAGCCTGGGTAAGAGTGCGGCAGGCAACTTCCACAGGGCACAGTCACATATATATGTGCAAAAGATAATATTTCACCAGTATAGTTTGACTTCAAGATTTTAATTTTATATGCTTTCTAGTGGCCTGTCAGTATTTTCCCAGAGAAAGAGGATAGTTTTTGCAGAAATGTGTCTATTACTTGGAAAAACATATTTCTGTCAGCAAGAGTTCTAAGGCCAAATGAATATTTCTCCACTGACAATGTCAGTTTTTGTGTGTCAGTTTCCAAAGCAGGCAGCTACACAGGTAATCCTAATGACAAGGAGTATCCACACAGATCCACCCTGAGCTATAGCTCACACAGGCCTCTCCTACCAACAGGAGATTACATTTGATATAATGTTTTCTTAATTTTAGTGAATTTCAAGATTTTCCTTATTTGTTCTTTCATATTTAAAGTGACTCTTCCTGGTCCTATTATTTTGTTTGGTTCATCTGGATGTAGAATTTTTCTGGTCGTTTGGGTTAGCAATCAAGGTGCATGTTTTGCAAAAACAGAATTTGAGATGTGTACAAAAGCTATGGCCAGATGGTGTTGAGAAATCCAGGATTGTACACATCACCACTGCAACTCTGTGGATTTTTGGCAAGGTGATTTCAGAGTGGAATACACTTGGAGCTTCAATCTAGGTTTTACAATTTGTGTATTTCTTCTGAAAGTGCCCTTTGATTGATGCCAGGAAAATAGACACCATAACCTCTTTGTTTCTATTTGTTTCTTTATAGAGTCCCTTTTTTCTTTACGTAATTTTCACCGGTATTTTTAATTTACCTCAGTGTTCTCCTGTCATCTTGATTCCTGGCATTGCAGTTCTGTATTACTGCGTTCTGGAGCTTTATGCATGAGCATAACTGGAAACCACATTTTCCCAGGATATTATTCCTACAGAAATATACATACCCATTCTGTCCTCCTTTTCTGTGTATCATCTTGCACCTTTTTTATTTTTCTTTTTTTTTTCCCCTGTAATGGTGTAGCAATATTGCCAATTTTGATTTGGTTCCTTTCATGGGAGGGGAAAGGAAGATCTCAGTGACCTTATATAAACATCTATGCAGGAAAGCAGCAAAAACATCACTCTCCACATTTGTGTAGCTGTCTATACCCCAATTCCCCCTGATGCCAGCACTGTATCTTATAAAAAGTTATTTCAGCTATACTGATGAAGAGCAACTTGATTGCCAGTATGATTACCTGCTGCACTAATACACGCCTAAACTCATTAACTCTGGTTACTTGGAAAATGTTATATATGTACACCAGGTTTCAGATGTGTCAACATTTGGTGGTTGTGTTTAAAGCACAAAACCCCCACAATCCTACAGGTTCATATTCAAATGGCTGCCAAAATGCTCATTTTATGAATGACTGCTAGGCAGTGGTATAAAATGTCAGCAGTATTTAGAAAAGTCTGAATTCAGAGAAGCTGGTTTAGTTCCTCATGCACTGTTTACGTCCATGCAAGGTGGATACTTCCTCCAAAACATTTGGTTTGACTGGGCTGAGGAAGCAACAGGCCAAGACGGAGTAGTGACAGCCCCAGCAAGTATTTGCACATCAGCCCTGCACTGATGGCTCTGCCAGGAAGACCGGGACGAGGACAGCTGACCCCTGTTCCCCAGCAGTACCCCATCAGAAGAACCCCAGCTTTCAGCATCCAACCATTGCCTTTGTGACTGCATCATTTTCTTCCCCACCGAGTTTTAATCCCTTAGGACTGGAGAAACTTCACACCATGCGCAGGCATGGGCTCAATTTAAACAGCCCATTCATTCCACGTTGTAATAACCTGCTCGTGCCCTGCTCGTTTCCAGTGAATGGAGAATTGGGACATTATCAGTGACTAGTGAGGATGAAAGGAAATACTTCACCTCAGCTGTGGAAGTACCAGCATCTGTTATATTTTAGCTGTTATCTTTGGCTGGGGACCTATAACTGATCTCACAGCTGAGACAGGAACCATATGCAGAGAGAAATTAATTTTAACCCTCTCCTTGCCCATCACTCATGGGTGCTCACTGTATATGTTAATGTGAGAGACATTAACACTTCCTTATCAGGAAATGTCACCTAAGCAAAGGGTTAATTACTAAATACAGTATTGCTGGTGAATGACCAGGAAGAGATGCTTTCTTTGTGTCCTCACACAGCGGCAGTATGACCAAAAGACCAAATTATTTGGTGTCTGACATAACCTATGGGTAGCTACACCCTGCTTGTTTCCAGCTCTGGCTGTGGTTTCACTCAATGTTTTATCTACTCTGAGGATGTTTATATCAATAGTATCAATGACTAAACCTATTTAAAGGAAATTTGGGTAAAAGCGGATTTGTTAGTTTTGATGTTACATTGGTGGTTTAGGAGGTGGCTGAAGCATTCAAAGTTGCTAAATTAGTGGTCCAAGGGTTTTAGAAATAATAAAATCAATGGTTTCCCAGAAGCCACAAAATTATTATAGCAGTATGTTGACATTGCTAATAATTTCTGAAATATGTGACTGTCCAATGGACTACGGAATTCAAAAATGAAGGCAAAAAATCAGGATGTTTTCTGGTTAGAGAGACCCAGAAGAACATTTTATGTTTTACTCCCACATGTTTATCATAAATGTTTATCATTTTCCCACACCATATAAGCAAACAAATGAAATCTACTCACCTTCAAATCACTTCACAATTGTCGGTCAAGGAGTTTTCTTTAGCTTTAGCTTCTTAATGTATAGCTGAAGCTAACACCCAGCTGTACCATAAGAGCTTCAAGAACTGATTTGGGACAAAGAGGATAGGAGGGGGCAAAACCCAAAACAAAAACAAACCTGAAAGCTCTTTACAAGGCAAAACTAATTATCATTGATAGGGATTTCTTTTTTCTATTGTAGTTTAAAATCAGCATTGTATGCTATCTTGAGGTGACTCCGTACTACTCTGTCTTAAATGGTCAGGGAAAAAATAAAAAAAAGCCAAAGGCAAGCCAAAGAAAATATTAATTTTGAAACTATGAACTGATATCCACAATGAAGTAACTTCTTTGGCAACCACCTGCAGTTGTGCTTATATTGTTCATGCTTAAAGTGAATAGGGAAAGAGAAGATTTTTGATAATTGGGATGAGAAGCAATGATATGAAACACACTGTAAAGAGGTTCCATGTGCAGTGGATTAAAAAGTAAACTTGCTATCTTTCCAGTATCATGATTGACACATTCTTTGGCTTGACAGCCTAATCTCTGTTTGTACAAATGCCAGATTAGACAATCGGTTCTTGTAGGTTTGTAGCCCTTTGCTACCACTCACAGCTTCAAAAAAACTTGTAATGCTGTTTGATAAAGTTGTTTTATTGGAGGATAATACTAAGAGTTCTCAATACACTTTCCCTTCATGTAGCTCTAGAAAATGTCATTAAAATTTTAAACATTATACAGCCTATGAAACTACTGTTAAATAAAGCATTACCCTATGCATCACACTATTCTTTTCTGTTAAATCTTATGGGAAAATGTGCTTTCCAGGTGTGTCCCTAATAAAGCAATTGAACACACTATGTGGCATGCCAAATTGCTTTTTGATGATCAAAATTCATCACCAGTTCCTAGCATTTAGGAAATAAATTAGGCAATTTCAAGTGGTACAAAAGAATCTTTCTCTTGACACTCCTAGTGTAACGTTAGAGTAGTAAATAGCTGTGCCTGCCTTTCAAATAGGTTGTCCATAGCCAGTTTCTACCCACAAGACACTGACCACAGGGGAAAATGGTTTTTTAAACTTATATTTCGGTATCAGCCATATATGAAATTTAGCATGTCAAAGAAAATTTGATTTCTTCAAATACTATGGTTATTGAGGATTCAGGAGAAGTAAATATACAGAATCTGAAGAAAAACAACATATCAACCATGAAAATAGGCTAAGTAGCCAGTTTCCTGCACCTCTATTTCATTTTGCATAGGTAGAGGAAATTTTTTATTTTTCCTAATGTTGCCAAGTGTTCCTGTTTGAAGGTCCTTTCAAAAGAGATTGATTCTTTGCTGAACTTTCGAGTTTGGAGTTCCCAGACTTTTCCTCATTTCTTGCCTTCCATCCTCTTTGCTAAAGAAAAAAGAAAAGTTACAAAAATTAATTTTGTTTTTTCAAAACTTAATTCAAGGTTTTCAAGGCTGAATTTTTTCAAGGATGCATTAAGGTAGGACACATTTAACTTTGGCTAAAATGATTGATTCACCTGCCAACCAAGCTCCTGAGGAGGGTGATTTTTTGAGAAGATATTGGACATAAATAATGAAAGCAGAACTAGCAAACATTTTCTCTGCTGACACCCCAGCAGTCTGGCAGAGAAGACAAACTGCTGTACTGAAGTCCAGACAAGTCAGGAGCAAGACAGAGACAGAGCCTCTGGATAGAAAGAATATTGTCTTAATTCCTCCTAATGATTATTTTTAAATGGCAGGAAATTTTAATGTGCCTTTGTAATTCAGCAAGGGAAAGAGGCTGCTGTGTAGAGGTATTAGTGTGACAAAATGTTATTGGAAATCCTTTCTGTCCTTGCCATTTTAAATGACTTTTATAAATGGGTCTATGTAATCAAAAAGATTCTCTGAGGTATTGAGAAAGAAGGCTCAGGTTGAACCTTAAAAGGTACCTAACACCATTTGAAATCAATCACAGTTAGGCATGTACATTTCCTTGAATTCTTAACTGTGCCCCATCCTGATTAGTCCAAAAATTGTGTCAAGGGAGCAGACAAGGGTTTAATTTCAGCTTATATTAAAGCTAAATAAATAACATAACTACTATTTTCAGATATGTTTGTTCCCTTTGTTCACTGTGCCAATATACAGCTCAGCTAAGCCTTAGGATTAAAATAAGTGATCCATGGTACTAATTAACAGATTTATAAATCATTCTGTATGATCAAGCCATTCATAGCTTTCCTGTCATATACAGGAAGGCAAGTGCAGTTGCCAGAAATGTATTACAAGTGTAATGAAAGCAAATAGAACAAAATGCTGAGAAATCAAACAAAGTCTTATTAAAAATAACTTCAGTCATGTTTCCAAAAAAGTAATTATTTGCACAGTTCCTATACCCTACAACACCTGAAAATTTGGTAATGTTTAACATATGTCAGATTGTAGGTCCAAACCCAAACTCAATTGTTGAAGTCTTTGCCCTGGAGGAAAACCATAAATCAGACAGGATATGAGAAATGGTGACTGATTAACACTGCTCAAGGATCAGGAGAGACAGAGGCACTTCTAGCTGGTAAACTTGGCAAAGATGGTTAAAAGTGCACTGTAAAAGTGGCTCTGCCACTCATTGGCATAGTGGTGCATGTCATGGTGCATGGTGCATATAAATTGTTAACTCCAAATGATCTTCAGAAATTCAGCCTATTTAGTTTAAAACAGCTCTCCAGGGCTAAGTTCATTAAAAGGCTGAAGTATTTTAAACTGTTTCAGTGGGAATTTTTGCAGCTAATCTCTGCAATTTTCTCTTTGAATCTAGGGACTATGGATGCTGGAAATGTTAGATTGTTTTTGAGATGGAGATTGAAAGAGAAAACTCTACTTAGTACTCATTAGACCACATCTGGAGTACTGTGTCCTGCTTTGGGCTTCAGGACAGAAAGGTGTTAATAGACTAGAGCAAGTTCAGCTAAGGGCCACCAGGACGGCTGGGGCAGTGAGGCAGGAGCCCTGAGAGTGGCAGCAAAGGGACCTGGGTTTGCTCAGCCTGGGAGAGAGGCAGCCCAGACGACCCCATAGCAGCCACTGCCTACTGGGAAGCTACGAGGAAATGCTGCCTTAAGGAGGTGTAAGGCAAGAGGAGGAGAGACAGAGGGCATAAATTGAGAGGGGGCTGGCTTCTATTTGACACAGAAAACCAAGTTTTTCTATGGCAGCCAAGCACTGGACCAGAGATGCCATGTGGTCTCCATTCTTGGATGAGACCAAGTTAGAGGAAGCCTTGGGCAATTGGTGTGAATCCAGACCTGGGCCTGCTTTGTGTGTCAGGATGGGTTGGGTGGATGACCTCCCAAAGTCCCTTCCAGCCTGAAAGGCTCTGATCCTGAGTGAGGACAGCAGAAGAAAGAGAGACAGCAAGTAAAGGGTGAACAAAATGACCTACTAAAACATATGTACCTTGCTGAAACCAAATAGCTTAATCTATTTATTTTACTTAGTAACCAAAACTGCAGAGTGACATAGTTGATTCTGACCATGACAATCCCCAGGCTACCACAAAAATTGTAGCTCTACAAAGTTTTGCAGTGTGTAATGTTGTAACGCCTTGCACTTGTGCAGAACTCCCATCCAGCGATCTCTAACCTTCTACAAACTTGACTAACGAAGACTCCGCGCAGTCCTTTGAGGCAAAGGATATATTGCTGCTAATTTAATTTCTGCAGACACAGCTTGCAGAAGGCTATCATACCTAAAGTCGTACTGGCTTTGACTGTAAATTTTTGTGGTGTCAGAGGAAGTGGAACAGATCAGGTGTACTGAGAGCACAAAATGATGGCCAGCTCTCCACTGAGCAGGCATGGAATATTCTTCTCTTTCTCTCTGTGCTGGAGCAGCTGATACATTGACATTGAGCCCTGCTTACTGCTGAATATTAAGTGTGGGTCTCAGCTTCCTGCTCACTGTCCTTGAAATTGGAAATAATTGGTGGAGCTCAGTTTATTTCCCACTGATGATTAACCAAGCCAGGTTAGTGCTGTGTGGAAGAAAAAAAATTAAATCTCCTTTTTGTTTGGAATCACAGAAAAATGGTCCTGATACTTGGCCCGCAAATGACTTAGAGACAAAAAATCCATTGGCATGATTTTTTGAAGAATAAGACTGATTAAAAACATAGGTCTGTGTAGATACAGGATGAACACAGCTCCATTCCCTGCTGCTGCTTCTGGCTAACTTCAGGCAGATTATTTCTTCTGGAGCTGGATGAACACAGGCAGTGAATGAAACTGAAATTCATTGTTCCACACCTCAAGTTAGTGTCCTAACCACCAGCCTATTATATTCTACTCATGCTGGAATAGAAAACCACAAATAAGCAATGCCCAATTTGGCTGTGACAAAATGAAATTTAATTAGAAATGTTCCAGTTAGCACTAATCATTGAGCAGAAATGCTGTATAACCAAATTGTGAAATTATTAAATGCTTGTTGATGATGATATATAGAATCAGCACTAACCTGACAGTGGAAAGGTAAGTAAAACTTGTTAATTGCTCCTTGATTTCCCCAGTCAACTTCCATTCCCTAAGAACGGCTCAGTGGTTTGTGCAAGATTTTTTTAGGTCTGCAACTACCTTTTTTGGAATGTAGCATGCAGGCTTGTCTTTTGTCTGAGTTATTTTTGTAGTCCACCTTGAGTAGGGAAAGAAATCAAGTTTTTCATGCACTTTAACATTTTAATTTATTTTATAGATGTGTTGTAATTTGCTTCAATTTGCTTTTTTTCTTCTTCTCATAGAAGGGAGTATTCTACTGACATCAGTGTAACAGCCCTCAATTCCTATAAAATGATTGTAAGCCCAGGTGAAACCAGACTGATGATTTCTGTGGGTGGGCTGGCTGGAGCTTGTGCTGGTGCACCAAGGGTGAAAGTCTTTGGGGCTGCCCCAGCTGAGAGCTGTAGACATTTTTCCATCTCATCCTTTCCTTCCTCTCATTTGCCCAATTATTAGCCTTAGCCCCAGGCCCTTGAGAAAAACCCTCATTCCCAGCACGAGATCATGGTGCGGCACTCTTGCAGGGAGCGTTACCATCTGGTGTCAGCAGTTCTTGCTGTCCCAATTCTTGGAGCAATTCATATTTTCCGGACACATGGGTGGCAGGATTTTTTGTGGCTGACTTCTTTTGTCTCTTTAAACACTCAATCTTCCTTGTGAGCCTCATGGGCAGCGGGCTCCCCAGTCAAAGGGTGGAAACGTGGAGGGGGGCTTTTCCACCAGTAAGCTTTTTACAATGGCTGTCCATTATTCAAAATAAGGCCGGCAGTTTTATAAGGCCTGCGAGTACACATTTCCCAGCCTGTTTCTTCTTAAATTACCAGGAATGCAAAAATAACCAATAGCTTGACCTCTTAAATCACAAATTGGATAGACTTACCATTAAAGGACATTGTGAATGTGTTTCCCATTATTTAGTTCATTTGGTGTGTTCAGCAATAAGCTTTTGGATGGTTGGGTCTTTTTTTTTTTTTTTAATTCTTTGCAGGAATCATTTGATAACTTTCTTTCCTGGAGTTTGATTAGGTCCTCTGGACCTGCAATAAGGGAAACTGAAGACTTTATAATGAAGGTTGGGTGGAGCTACAATATTCTTGCCGTAAAAATTAATAGGTTCAAATTTAAAGTATGGGTATAATGAATAGAATGACCTTTATAAATTAGATCTATCCATCTTTTATATTAAGAGCCTGGAGACAAAGATTATACAAGAGAATGTCCCAAACTGACACATGCTGTATACAGTTTACCAAAGAGTGTTTTTCTGCCTTGGAAGGAAATAATTTTCTGGGAAATTTCTGCAAAGGGTGGGATCTGTAAAAATGCTGCATGTGTGTCTGATTTTATTTCCATTTAAATTGATTATAATGTTGTGTACTCCTCTTTAAAGTCTTGCTGACCAGTGTAAAATATATCTTATTGCATTCTGTAAAGTTCCTATTTGTCATTCTTGTATATTTTTAAATTTTAACTTTTAAATTAAGTATTATCTTTTAATAGATTTATTTATTGTGGACATTGAATGATGTCCCCATTGCAGTGGAGATTTTACAGAGTGTTTGTGAAAAGCTTTTTAGAAGAGTGTTTACAAAAAAAATTATGTCGGATACTGGGCTTTTTTGGAAAAATTTTCATTATTTTTGTCTTTTAAATCCTCTTGCTACTTTTGTTTAGAGTTTTCTCATCTTCAAGCGTAATAAATCGCAAATTCAACAGGAAGGAGTTTCACTGGAACAAGAAAGTTTCAAATATGTTATTGTTACTTCATTACAGATTAATTAGGCTGTATAAAGGGAGAGACAATGTGTGTCCTCCAAGTCATACCTGTATTTTGGGTATGAGCTGGGAGAAATTAAGTGGCTGCATGCTGTTCACACTGTGGTAGGCTTGGTCCTCTGCACGCTGCTTGTAGGTAGATTGCGATCACATTTTTACTGTAACCTGCAATGCTCTGCAAAAACCTGAGTTGCCTTTGCTTAGTTAGACAAGTACTAAAGTGTTTGCAGAGTTAAAGCCTGCTGTCATGCTTGTCTTTCTTGCATTTGTGAGTAGGTTGAGAGCGTAAGTGTGAGGTCCCCAAATGACAAGGACAGCCGCCTTTCTCCCCATCCCAACTTTCATGGAGGAGACGTGGTCAGCAGCTCTTCTAGGGCTGACAGGCTCAGAAGGTGTCCTGGTTCTGGCCAGAACAGAGTTAATATTTGCAGTAGTCAGGAGGGGGCATGGTTAGGACATGGAGGTTTTTCCATAGCACCTAAAGTTATTTTCTGGGGGTGGGGAAAGGGTGCCCGTCCAGTCGCTTAGTGGGAAGTGAGCAACCAGGTGTTGTAGGGCTCTGTGTGGAGAACAAATTGCATGTGGATCATTCCCCTCCCTTGTACACTTTATTATTTACACTGTTGCTGTCAGTGATCACTTTCTTATTTCATTGCTGTTTCCAGTAAATTGGTCCTATCTCAACCTGCCCTCTTTACCCTTTGTGCCTCCAATTCTTCTTTCCAGCCCACTGCAGTGGGAAGTGAATGAGCGGCACGTGGCTTGGAGTGCTGCAGTGGGAATGCTAAATTGGGGAATACCATTCCTAAACCATGACAGAAGGAGACAGATGGCTTCATCATAGCTGTGACTATGATTTAAAATTTTTAAACTCCTACAGCTACAGTTTGCTAGAAGGGCAGCAGTTTGGCAAACTTCAGCTAGCTGACCAGGCCTTGAAAGTCCAGTTCATAGGAGTGAGGGCAAAATCAAGTCTTGATATCTAAGGATGAAAACAGTGTACCTTTTTTTTCATCTGGGAGAATATCAAGTGGCTTGCTGTCAGGCAGAGGAAATGAAAGAGGGATGAGACAGACAACTGGAATTGCAGGTGTTTCTACTGGTTTTGTGATGAGACTGTCTTGTGCCTTTGATTCCTTAAAGGGAGCAAGCAACTCTTACTTCATTTCAGTGTATGGGAAGGTAAAATGTGTTTCATTAAAACAAGATTCTAAATGTGTTTCATTAAAATAAGATTTTGAAAAATACTTGGATGATGACTAGATTCTCAGAGATAGTTTAAAGAAATGTGCACAACATTCTGTGAACAGATAAAAGGTCATCTGTAATTCTTTGGATATATTGCCTGTTATATGCACTGTCATACTCTGTTTAAGGTCTTATCAGTAAAGCATATAGAATAAAATTGCTATCACTAATAGAACATTGTTCTAAAATGGCTTTGTCTGTCAAATGAAAGTCAGGACCAGGAAAGGTATTTAACTGTGCATCTGCTTTTAATGGAGATAAGTGAGCAAAACTCACATAATGAATGTTCCTAAAATGTTGTTGGGCTGTTCCTAACTTTTCTTAAGCCAACAAATTTATGGACATTGTAGAGCTGATAAATCTAAAGGTTCAGGATTCCACTAAAGTGGTCCCATAGGTTGAAACACTACTGATATCTTACGGAGTGAACGATTTCTATATAATCAGTCTGACCAATTCATTCTAAGATAATGAACAGAGGACACAAATCTCTGAGGTACACAGTGGAAAAAACCAGTTTATGTATATATATACAGATAAAGGTCTTTTGCTGTCACAGCATTTTCACTAGGTTTTCCTATGTGTTTTTTGTCAAGTAATTTTAATTTTCTATTTATTAGTAATTTGGTTAGTCTCTTCACCCTTGTTATTCAGTGTGTTCCCATTGCTTGAAGTACAGCAAAATGCAGCACAAAAAGATAATCTGTGACGCTGTGAATATATCATCTTTGCAGAGAAATCCTATGTACACAGTAGAGGAAAGTAATAAAAGTATATTTGCGTACAGGACAGCAAGTGGTCTCAGCATGCAAGGAACTTAACCCTTGTCAGATTATTTTGGAAGAGCCATCTGTAAAAGAGGGATATGAGTCTTGTGATATGCATATACTGGAATCCCATGTAAATACCAAGGTTTCAGTGCAGCCTGGATATTCAGGCACTAAATCTTACAGGGATACCTTTTTTGGCCTGTAATAACTCAGACCATAAGTGGAACTAGAGATTACTGTCCATTGCTGAGGACAGGGTCTGTTGAAAGTAACAACACACAGTTAATTAATTCCAGGTCTATGCATTGATTCAAATTTATCACACAAGGTCATATATAAACATGAATACATCTGTATTATATTCAGAAGTATTTACTGTTCTGAATTTTTTCTCTGAATAGCATCATTGCCTATAGGAGTTTGCAACATACCTGACTAT
The DNA here is from genome assembly GCA_013399835.1 of Leptocoma aspasia. Taxonomy (NCBI): domain Eukaryota; kingdom Metazoa; phylum Chordata; class Aves; order Passeriformes; family Nectariniidae; genus Leptocoma; species Leptocoma aspasia. The sequence goes on along the minus strand of VXAX01003655.1, from coordinate 227,455 downwards.
ACCCATTTGCACCAAGTTCTAAAGAAGAAGGAACTTTTTGCATCACGGTCCTCACCAGGTTAGTTTCCCTTCTCAAGAATGATGGTAAGCTGTAGTAAAAAAATATGCTTATGTTATAAAAACAAAATCAGATATCATTACAGTATTGACTAAATACCTACAGACAGGTTTCTCTTTTTCAAAAAAAAGCACAGGGGAAAACATTGCAAAAATAAGAAGTAAGTGGGTGGAAAAGGGGCCAGGGCTGTGAGTAGGAAGGCCGAAATACAGGCACCAGGAATTAGATTCCTGTTGTATCCAAAAAAAAAAGAACAAATGGAAATGAGTTTTTAGGGTCACAATGACCAAGTGCGCTTCAAAGCAGGGCACTGATTGCCTGGAAAGAGTAGAAGTGAAAGCCCAAGGGTTATCTGGTGAAGCAGTGAATTTGTGTTTCAGTCTGAGGAGATAATTTTTGTTAATATCCCTGGTGACCTGTGAAGCTTCTCTGTCAGTGGAAATGACAAGAGGGAGTGGATGACCTATAGCACCACCTGTCTGCTTTTGATAGCAGATGCTGAAGCACAGCATCTTGTTGGAGAGAGAGAGGTGCTAACTCACATTTTTGCCTCCCAAAGTTATTCCAGCCAAATATCTGTCATTATTGATACATCTGTCATGCTGATCCTTGTGAGTAAGAGCTAATGGTGGGTGTTCATTTATTTTATGGAACTTGTTTTATTGGTATGTTGGATTTTTTTAAAAGAAACTACTCAACAATTCCCTTTATAGCCAAGCAGCACATTAGTGCATAGAGTAATAGTGCAATCAAATCCTTCTACAAGGAAAGCAATGCTGCTCTTTTTCTAGGAATTTAGCAGCATCCAGTAATCACAGTGATATATGCTAGGTTCATGCATTCTCCCAGGGAGAGAAGGTAAGGGAATAATAACAGATGCTAGGCTGGGTATCGGTCTCTTGTGATAATAAAAACAACATTGAAGGTTTCAGGTGGGAAAGGCCTAAATGTAGAAAGTGTTGGAATATCTGGTTGAAGATTAGTCTTTAAAACCTCACGTGGGGGAAAGGGAGGTGAACTCTTTTCCATAAATCATCCATATACTTAATTTGATATCAAACATGAACCTTAACATGTGTCATATAATCTGGTTTAATGCACATGGGTCTTATTAAAATTGTGTGAGCCAAGGACTGTGCTGATTCTGACAAGTTTGAGCAAGTCTTTTGCAAGGCAGCAAAAGCACCTTAATTTAAAGTGCTTTCATTTAGAGATAGAATTTAGGATGTTTTTAGCAATTCTAGCAGTTATCCTCACAAAGGTGCTGACCAGGATCCTGTTGGTGTAATTGAAAAGATTCTTATAGCTTTGCAAAGGGAAATTAGTTCCCTTAAATGCAAGTGGTTATCTGAGGTGTGGTGATTAAACAAGGAGAGAAACCCTCCTGGAGCACCTGAGACTCTGAGTCTAAACCCACAACTGCTTCAGACTGGGAAACAGAGCTGGATGCTGTGAACCTCTCCTTCCTCCTCCACCCCCCCACCGCCCCCCACTTTGTTTTCTATTGTTTTCCCTTTTTCCTTTCTTTCCATTTTTCTTTTATTTTTTTCTTTTTCTTTGTTTCTCATTTCTGTTTTCCTCTTTCCTTCTTTCTTTCCCTGGCTTCCACATTTTTCCTCTTTCTTTTTCGCTTTCTTCTTCCTTTTCTCTTTTTTATCACTGTTTCAGACCAGATGTGAAGTCCTTGGATCTGAGCCAGGAGAAAAAGTTCTTATTTGGAGTAAAATACACCATTTATGCTGTAGTATCTGATATTTGGGACCAATATTAAAAAATCAGCAGGTTGAGCAGACCACTTCCATTGAATGTGGCTCCCTCAATTTAGAATTATCAGCCCTGCTTCTCCCACACAGTGTGGGCTCCAGGCTTTGCTCCATCAGCACACTCAGGAGATACCAGTAATTACAGTGTACTTCACAGGCTGGCAGAGGAATGAAAATAGAGGGGGGGAAAGCAAGTAAAGGAGAATTTCTTGAAAGACAAGGCAGCAGCAAAGTATGATTTGAAGCATCAGCTAACAGGCAAGCCTTAGAAAAACACAGAGATTTACTACATCTAAGTATATGAAGAGAATCCATTTTTATCTAACTGAATTTATATTGGGGTTTTTGGTATCACTATCAATGATCTATATGGTGTGAGTTAGGCCACGCTCTGGTCATTGCGAGGTGTGGTGTTTGGATTTTTTTCCAGTTCAAAATGTATTTGGGAAACTAAACAAAGAGATATGCAAGGAGTTGTGATAAACTTCTTAGCTTGAGTGAAATATGAAGACTCAGTCTGCAAAATATTCTGAAGCACAAAATGCCTGTGAAGTAGTTGTGAAGATATATCAGTTCATAAAAAGGTATCTGTAACAGCTTAAAAATGAAGTGAAAGCAGGAATACAGGAACTGCAGGAATCCCTGCAGGACGAGAAGTGCTAGCTGCGGTTGAATTTAGGAATTTTCAAACTGCCCTACTCCAGTCAAAGGACAGAAATAAAGGCATTTTTATGCTGACATTTCACAGAATTCCTACAGGAACCCTCATTTAAACAAACAAACAGAAAAAGATTATGATTCTGGCACACTAGAAACATCTTAATCTGACCTATGAGAAAAGATTCCTGAAGAATCTGGAAATGACAAAGATCTTAATTTAAATGTAGGAAAATTCTGAACTTGTGTGACCGAGGCACAGGGAACTCAACACTTTTAAATGTGTTAAAAATACAGATGATTTATTGCCATAGTTAGATGTAAGGAAACGTTAATCTTCTGGAATACCAGATCAGTATTTCTGATTAAACAAAACAAATACATAAAAATAAGGTTTTATCTGCATGATGAATTTGATTAAAAGTAACTTTGTCCTGTTTGAAGCTTCATTTTTTAATTTTACTTCTCACATCTTGAAAGCATTTCAATCCTTACTACAAATGTTTTGTGGCATTGAGAGTGCTGTGTTTCCCAAGTGTTAATCATAGGGACTAGTTCGTCTTGTGATGGGATATGATCCAATAGAAGGAAGAGGTACAGTTCCACGGAATTTGGCACCAACTGAGTCAGGCTTAAGGTGTTGCAAAATCAAACCTTCAGCAGACACTGAACTGTGACTTTGAACTGGGAGAAAAAAGCTATATTCTGATATTTTTCCTCTGGCAGAACAATTTTCTTTGTTCCATGAAAAGTTACTTCATTGGGACTTTCAGTAGAGAGAGGTATTAACATCAGTATTATGGCAATGTCTTACAAATTTGATCAAAAATTACACATGAAACAATGGTATGTTTGTTTGCTTTCATTTGTTTAGGTTTTTTGGTTTTGGTTTGGTATGGTTTTTTCTTTGGTTTTGCATTTGTGTTTTTTTTGTTTGGTTGGTTTTTTTGTTTGTTTTGTTTTTTGACTTTTTCTCAGAGTTAAATCCAAGACATTAATTGTTCTACTTAATGGCTTGAAACTTCTTCGATCATACCTCAATTACTATTGCAGGGAGTCTTGCAAATGTAATTCAGGGGACTTGTGGGGTAATACCTTAGTGTGGTTCAAAAAGGCTTAAATGGTAGCATTTGGGTACAGTTATTTTTTCATAGTTTCTTTCTGCTGAAGTATTTTAATTGAAACTGTAATAAAAATAAGTGTATTGTACTTAGCTTTAAGGTCACTGCCTTGAATAGCTGAACAAAGTATCCGTATTTTCCACCAAAGAGACTGAAGATGAAAATGTCAGAAGATGAACATCTGTATTAGAAGACATTAATTTTAGCAACTTCATTTCTTTTGAGTTAGTAAAAAATGTAAGTTCTTCTAAGTAGGAGAGAATATTTGTTTAATAGATTGACCTTTGAAGCAAAACTGATGACCTTAAATATAGGACGCATAGTTTCCTCAATTAAAGGAGAAATATGGCAGGTGACTTTTTTTTTCATTAGCTCTATGAGTCTTTCATTCAACATAGTGTGCTGCCTGCTGTCTTTTCCTGTCTGTGTTCTTCATACCCTGTCTAAAGGATGGACAGCCTCATTCTCTTTAATTCCCTCTCAAATACTCCATTCAGTGTTACCATACATGACTCCCTCCCTTTTACTTGACTGGCTTTGCAAATATCTTTCTTCCTTGAGTAACTGGACACATGCCTGCATTTTTGGTTTAGACACCTAAATTTGCTAAAAAAACTGAATTCTATTCCTTATCTGAAAGCAACATGCTGCAAGACCAATGGGAGAATTTTGATGAAAGCACAGAAAATACAAAAATGAAAAGTAAAGTGAAAAGTAGGTCAAGAAGTTATAAGAAAACTTATGTAAAAAGTTCTTTCTTTTTGATAAAAGATTTGAAGCACACATTATTTCCAATATATCTAATTTGGCTTTTGAAAGGGGTTTTTGATTTTGTGAGGGGTGTTAAAACTCTCTTAGTAATTGTTGTCCTTATTATATGAAGCACAGCCACTGATGAAATCTTGTATAGTGAAGATTATATATCGATATGAAATTATATGATCACTAACAGATGTAATTCAGCCCCAGTACTGTTTTTCTTCCATACTGCACTTAAATATAAGGAAATAAATATGATGCTGAAGGTATTCTATTCTACAATGGCCATTAGAGAAAAACAAGCCTTGCAAATTTCATTTCATGATGTGAAAAAAACAAACAGCAGTGATCGCCCGTTTGCAAAAATTTGTTCAGCCACTGGCTTTGAATTCTTTTTTCTTGCTGACTGTGTACCCAGGTAAGTCTATTCAGTGGAGGAATTCCTAATTTTTGTACAAGAAAACTCGAGAAAATTTCCACTGAATGATATTTTGACTTCACTAGAGCTGATTTCATTGATGACAGAGTTTAGTTTATCTAGAATATTAATCACACAGAAATAAAAAAGGAATAAATGCTGTTGATGGAGGTAGAGAAAGTAAAAGTTCAAGTTGATCTCATTTGAGCTGACTATTATTGTTGTTGTTGTTGTTTTAGAATAATTTGGCCAGGAGTTTGAGTTGTACAGAAATTCTGATTGTGTAAATGTGCAATTTAAATTCTGAATATATACATCTCTCCTTGAATTTTGAAAGGCATAAGTTTCACTTAATGTAATACTTACCCTTATTAGCACTAAAATCATCGACTTCAGTTGACTATAATTTTAAGTAGTCAAAAATGCTTTTATTTCAATATCTCACTGAAAAAAAATGTGATCTGTAGGAGATTAATGCACAATTTAGGGAGTCATACTGTAGAAGCCTTTTGGAAAAAAATATTTAGATAAAAAAGCTGATAAAGATGAAGAAAGTTACTCTGGAAGTGTATGTTATAGGAAAGGGGAGAAGTGGAATTTGTGATTGTGGATTTTTTCTTAATTCATATTCATGGTGTAGAAATATTTGTAAAGCATAACATCTAGGTAGCTCAGAAATTTTACAGCAGAGTAGAAATCTCATTGTATTTTTAAATAGTGTTTCTTTCTAATGCTGAAATTAAGGTATCATAATATTGGCTTAGTAAAATCCTCTGTATGGCGTTTTAACCAAGGTAATGCATGCTAAATACAAATTTAAATGATTTTCATATCTTTCTGTGACACATTACCAAAATAAAAATAAATATCAAAACAAAAATTAAAACCAAACTTCTCTCTATAACTATACTTTTGAACAATTCTCTTCTTGTATATGCTTAAATGGTTGCTAGTTAGAGGGATTTTTATTTGTTATTTATATGCAACATGCTTTTTTGTAATTGTTTGTCTAAATAATATCAGATACAGTTTTATATTTTCAGAGGGGTAAGCTGTGGCATACATATATCATCAGTTCAGTAAATTTAACTCTTATTTTATTGCATTCAAAATTGTTCAGCATGTGAACCAGGGAAGGCTATAGATTAACACACAATTTTGCTGCGGATGTGCACGGCTGAAGTCTTTTCCACATAAATTCATTGCATGCTTTCTAAGACAGTGCCTTGGGCTCTTCCCTACTCCAGCCACAGTTTCAGTCCTGTTTCTGATCTTAGACTGAACCTCTGTTGATGACTCACTATTGATGGAATTTTTATTTTACTTAAAATTATCGTGCGGGGGGAATATTGTCAATTCACATGACCTTAAATTCTGACCTGTGGTTTATGTCCCAATGTTAGTAGTTTTGCTTGAGGCGCAGAGTTTGAGGACTAGACGGGTCTCAGCTGAGGACGGGAAGGAAGCATTCCTATGCTAATTTGGACAAACTCTTCTCCATCCTTCTGCTTCTCTAATTTAACTTACAAAAATGTGATCGATAACCCTTGACTATCTCACGCCATTTTTGAGTAATGCTGTACTGGAACACTAATTTTTAAAAAGCAGCATTTAACCCATTTGGGCTCTAGATATGGACTCAGGTAGCAGCTCTGTTGGCAGAAGTTTGCTACAAGGCTTCCCTTTACAAACCACATGTTGAAGCCCAATTGAGGCTTTGCACAACCACTCATTGGCATCTGTAGAGAGCTCCCATCACACCACAGAGCACTAAAGTGGTGTTTTCTCTGAACTTGGTAGGGGCACTAAAAAATGCTTTTCCTCTAGTTGCTTCTGCATTGGTGGTGTTTGCAAATTTGGAACAAAAAGCTTTTTTAGGATTTGATCCAAAAAGATAACAGATTATAATGCTGCTTTAAAAAAACCTAAAACCTTTTGTAATGCAGTTGCCAAGTTTGAGAAAGAGCGCAGTTAAACCTATTTAAGTCCTCTCTCGTATATCATTAGAGATTTACCATTCAAAATCTCTCCATTAATGTTATTTATGGACCATTCAAAGTAATATTATTTTATGTTAGGGGGAAATAAAACTTTAGGGATTAAATATTTTACTTGTCAGTGTTCATTCCAGTAAATGTATTTTTCCCTAGCTAAATCCTAGAGTTCTTACGATAATAGTTTGCACTTGTAAATACTTGTATCTGTGACCCTGATCACTCTTTTCTCATCAAAAATGAAATAATTATATTTCAGAAATAGTTCAGCCAGCCAACCTTTGCTACATTGTCCCACAGTTCTGTTTCAGTTTTGCTGTAACCTGAGGCTGACATTTCATAGTAAAATCAGGAACAGAGTTATGAGGAATTGACTCCTAGAAGATGCTGGCTATGACTTTTTGAAAGCAGAAATAAATTTGGTTTGGTGGTATCCCATTCACACTTGATAAGATCCTGTAGGTGCACAGGTTCAACTATGGGTAGTCTGGTAGGAATGAAAACAATTTCTCCTTTCTTCACAGATTTTAGAGTAACAGTGAGTCATCATGCACCATCAGAAAGGTGGTTTTGTACAGAAAATCACTTCTTTCATCTCCACACCTCTGTTACTGGCACCTCTGCTAAGGATTGAGAGACAGTTTTGGTTGTGGTTTTTCATAGGTGATGGACAAAGATTTTCTATGTCTGCCAGTCATCCTGAAGAGAAATGCGGGTTTCTGCAGTCCATGGGATATGAACAGCAACCTTTGTGCACGTGATATGTTTAGGAGTTATTGCATATGCATGGCATAGCCTTTGTGCAGGTAAGTCTTCCCTGTAAGGCTGTTCTAATGAAACCAACAAATCCAACCCAGAACTGAATCTATTTCACACCATGGGGGTTGATTTTTGGAAAACCTGGTGCGTGCTGCACCCCTGGCACCTTGCTGGTTACTTGTGTGTGAATCACAGTGCTGGTCTGTACCTGAGCAGTGCTGAATCCTCTAGGGATGGGTCTGACAGCCAAGACCCAGTCAATCATCACTGTGCCTACAGTTTCAAGCTTCATTTTTTGCCCATGGTGCTGTTTATTTGTCCATTCTATAGTGCTCCACACTTATCAAATTAAAAGAAACGAATAGGTCAGAAAAGCATTTCCAATCTACATCTGGAAACAGAGGAAGAAGACAGTTTCTGGCTGATGTCCTTCATTAACCACATAAAGTAAAGCACCTATTGGGCTCCAAACCCAAAAAAATGTGAGTTGCTTCATGGATGCGCAGTAGATCTGTGTCAGTGCACAGCACAGAAACAGAAAAATGGAAATTCTAGATTGATTTTATTTTATGCGGGTTACTGGGAGGAAAAACTGTCCTTGAGCTGGATAGGGATTTTTCATCTGTTATGTTACTATATATAAGATATTTTTTTTCCTTTGCATACTGTGAATGTATTTTGCATCATGGCATATACATTTGTGTTACTGTGGAAACACAATAATATTATTTTTGTCGTCCTAGGAAACACAGACGCAACACCTGATAGTGGTTGTACCAATTTGGATGGATGTTTGTTTTCTTTTCTGTCCAAAAAAATCTTCCATTCCCTCCTGTACCTGAAATAACAGAGGTTCTTGTGATTATTAGCATTATCTTTAAGTATCCATTCCCACAAAATAAGGCAGGCACTTCGTGCATGAAAGTATTCAGTCTCAGCAGTATGGGCTTTCCAGTTTATGGCACTGGTCCAGGTAAGTCACTTTTGCCCTCACTTAACATCAAACTTGTGAGAGGTCCCACTGAAATCCATGGGACTGCTCATGTGCTCAAAGTTAAGTGCATGTGTAAGTGCTTTGCTGGACTGATGCCGAACTAAAAGTACATGACTGGCCCATGGCTTAGAGCAAGTGCTTGAGATTCTGAGAAAGTTTGTGGCTATTGATTTGGTTTTAAAATGGAAGAGGATGTATTGGCTATCCTTGAGTTTCTGGGTTGCTAGCTACTCAGTCACAGAATCACAGAACAAGCTGAGTTGGAAGGGACCCACGAGGCTCATCGAGTCCAACTCCTGGTCCAGCATGGGACACCCCAAGAGTCACACAGTGTGCCTGACAGCACTGTCCAAACTTCTTGAGTTCAGACAGGCTTGGTGCTGTGACCACTTCCCTGGGGAGCCTGTTCCAGTGCCCAGCCACCCTCTAGGTGAAAAACCTTTTCCTGGTATCCAACCTAAACCTCCTGGGACTGAGCTTCAGGCTATTCCCTCAGGTCCTGTCACTGGTCACAAGAGTGAAGATATCAGTGCCTGTCTCGCTTGTGAGGACATTGAAAACCAAAATAAGGTCTCCCCCCAGTCTCCTCTTCTCTAGGCTGAAGTTTTAATCATTTTGGGGGAAAAAAGAATTATGGACTGAATTTGAAGGGAAGCTGTACACAGGGAACTGGTTACCTTATGCCATGGGAATGTACGGATTTGTCATGGTTTAACCCCAGCCAGCAGCCAAGCCCCACACGGCCACTCACTCACTCCCCCACCAGTGGGATCGGGGAGAGAATTGGAAGGGTAAAAGGTCAAAACCTCATGGGTTGAGATAAAGACTGTTTANCACAGAACAAGCTGAGTTGGAAGGGACCCACGAGGCTCATCGAGTCCAACTCCTGGCCCTGCACAGGACACCCCAAGAGTCACACGGTGTGCCTGACAGCACTGTCCAAACTTCTTGAGTTCAGACAGGCTTGGTGCTGTGACCACTTCCCTGGGGAGCCTGTTCCAGTGCCCAGCCACCCTCTAGGTGAAAAACCTTTTCCTGGTATCCAACCTAAACCTCCTGGGACTGAGCTTCAGGCTATTCCCTCAGGTCCTGTCACTGGTCACAAGAGTGAAGATATCAGTGCCTGTCTCGCTTGTGAGGACATTGAAAACCAAAATAAGGTCTCCCCCCAGTCTCCTCTTCTCTAGGCTGAAGTTTTAATCATTTTGGGGGAAAAAAGAATTATGGACTGAATTTGAAGGGAAGCTGTACACAGGGAGCTGGTTACCTTATGCCATGGGAATGTACGGATTCGTCATGGTTTAACCCCAGCCAGCAGCCAAGCCCCACACGGCCACTCACTCACTCCCCCACCAGTGGGATCAGGGAGAGAATTGGAAGGGTAAAAGGTCAAAACCTCATGGGTTGAGATAAAGACTGTTTAATAGGGAAAGCAAAAGCCGCACACACAAGCAAAACAAAATAAGGAATTAATTCAGTGCTTCCCATGGGCAGGCAGGTGTTCAGCCATCTCCAGGAGAGCAGGGCCCCATCCCATGCAGTGGTTACTTGGGAAGACAAATGCCATCGTTCCAAACACCCCTCTCTTTCTATTTCTTCCTCCCACGTTATACACTGAGCATGATGTCATATGGTCTGGAATATCCCTTTGGTCAGTGTGGGTCACCTGTCCTGGCTGTGTCTCCTCACAGCCCCCATGCTCCCCCAGTCCCCTTGCCAGTTTGGCTGTACAGAAAGGCCTTGGCTCTCTGTGAGTCCTGCTCAGCAATGACAAAAACATCTTTATGTTATCAACTCTGTGTTCAGCACAAATCCAAAACACAGCCCCATATCAGCCACTGTGAAGAAAATTAACCCAGCACAGGGTTGTTGAGGTGGTTTTCTGGGTATTTCTGCAAAAGTTCAGATTTGCCTTTTCTGCTGCCCTTCTGTGGGAAGGGAAGCACAGGCTAGCACAATTGTCACATTATTTTATTACAATGAAGCATTTTGTAGCTTTTTGACCATATGCAGTTTTACACAAAGTTTTGATTTTTTTTGTTCCGTGTGTCTCCATAAAATCTGCTTTCACAGAATCCTATGATTGAAAATTATATTTATTTTATAAAGAAACTTAGATTAATTTTATAATACTGCATGCAAATGTCAAATGAGTAAATAAAATTGCTCAGTAAAATCAGGTTCATAATCTGTTACACATGGTTAAAGAAAAACTTTTTTCCTTAGACCATAGATTTATGTCTTAAGCACTCTTCCTGATTTGTCCATATATCCTTCCTCGTGTTCATTGTTTTATAACTATATTTGAATGCCTGTGGCAAAAACAAAAGCCAAGCATTTCAGCATGTAAGAATATATTTAGTCTATATTTATATATGGACCAAAGTTCCTGGAAGAAAAAGTTGATAGGTTCAAGCATGAGTCCAGTACAATGATAAATTTTGACTCCCTGCGGATTGCTTAGTGCTGACAGAAAAAATACCTTGGAATTCTGCTGACCTTTTTCCCAAAGGACCTGGCCCCAGTTACTCCTAGTTACTGGCTTCATATAGTACTGTCAGTAAGAATAACTGCTCTTCATTCTGTGCAAAACTTTGTAACTTATCCAAAGTACAGTGTTTGTGCATGAGATAGAAGTAGGGAGGGGAGAGGGAGCGAAGAGGAGCGTCAGGACTTGTACTTTGAGTAATTGTTAATTTTACTTTTTGAAAATCACTTCTTTTCCTGTTTTCTTCTAGCATTCCTTTCCGTACAATCGTTACTGCTTTTTGCTGTATTCTAAGATGAGCGGTGTGCAAAACAGAAGGTGGACTATGCAGTAGCTGAAGTGTGATTCTTGGAAAAAATGGTAAAGTATCTCTGAAAAGAAGTTTTTCATTAGAAACAGTGTTCAGAGGGGCTTTCATTCAGATAAATGGGCTGACAGACAAGAAGGAGAAAAAATGGAGAAAACAGTTAATAAAACCTATAATTCTTAAGTTTTTTTATCTGGTGGAGGAAGGGCATATGTGTCTGATTCTTCAGAGACGGTTTGGGTGTGGTGGACATTTCTGGCTTCATTCTCACTGGACGTGGCGTTGGGTGTCAATAGCACGCAGAGCAGCACATCTGCATTTTCTGGCCTGGGATAGCTTATTTCATTACTACATCCGTTTGTGGGGAGTAGAGAGAGAGAGTGAATCTGCTCCTTAGGGAAGCAAATCCAGTGAAACGCTTGTGGCAGAGCTGTTCTGTGATCCGTGCACAAACTATATAACACTCGAACTGCGTAATTGAGAGCTGACTGCAGTTCTGTTCATATTAACTTATGTAGGTTTCTTCATTAATATGTTTCAACTTGATTGTGTGAGAGTGAAAAAGTAATCTTCAGAGGAAAAGCAAAGCATCCAGTGAAACCTGAGGATCTGTGCAATGCTCTGCAACCTCTTTACCTGGACAAAGGGCGTTCCAAGGACATGGCAAAGGGGCTGCCAAGCCTCAGGGCTGGTGCTTCCTGCAGAGTGGAGGGGACCTGCCAGGTGATGATTCAGACCACCTGAATTAAGGATTCAGCCCCCCCGCCCAGTGCTGTCAGGATCCCGGCTTCCTCGTGTAAGCGCTTGATTTAGATGCTTTACAGGAACTACACATTCCTCTATTATTTCTGAGCTGGAGGTTTGTTTCTGAAAATTTTGTATCTACACATGTCATAAATCAGCGTAGCTCGGTATCAAGTTTGATTCTGGATGACATTTTCTCGTGTGGACTGCAGTTTAGCACCAAGGCTAAATGTATTCTTATGCTTATGATGCATTGAAGTAAGTGGAAATCCTGACAGCGCTGAAACTAAGGGCAAAATTATTTGGCTTCAGTCTATATTCCAGTTACATAAAGATGAATTTAATCTTCTGTTAACTTCTAGGGGCTTGGGGTGTACATCCCCAGAGAGCACTTACTTGCTCTTCCCTGTTGACCACCAGTAACTTCTATCTGATTTTACTATTTTCTCTCTGTCATAGCTTAACATCTTTACGATGCCATCCCACTTTCCATCTGTCAAGCACCAAGGATCTCTCTTTGTGTCATTCAAGCCTCTCTTTGGAACAACTTTTCTCTGTGCAAACCTCTCCTAGTAAAACTGCTTTTTCTGTGGTCTTGTGCTCCTACCTCTTTGGAAACAGGGAGAGATTGCATGTATTATCTAGTGAGTGAGAAGTGATAGTAGTTTAGACCATAGAGTCTTGCCTCGTGTTGAAATATTAGATACAGTTACAGTTGTCTGCTCCTTTAATTCTTGTTTCTTTGATTTTCCACAAAAATTTGATACCCCCAAATATCAAATCATAATTCAAATGAACACATAATCTATAAAAAATATTATTGCAAGAAAGGATTGATTTCCATTGCATTCAAAGCAAAATTTTTTTGCTTGTAGTATGGACATAAATTAATATCCAGTGTTTTTATGATTTATAACCTTTTAAGTACCAAGAGATTGTGTCAAAAATATCACTTCATCCTTTGTAACATTTTAAATTTTTTTTCTTTACCAGTAAATGATGAAGATTGCAATATTGAAAACAATGTAAGCATAAAACTGAAAAAAAATACACTTTTGAACAATTCCTTCACTGGTCTTTCCCCAGCCTATTTGGGTAAGAGCCTTATCCTTTATCCTAAGGCAAAAAATGAGGTATTTGTTATAACATGTAGCAGAAGATACATGATCTGTTACATCATTGTTGACCATGCAAATAACTATTTCTACTCTGTAAATTGGTCTTCTTGATTATGGTAGTTAGGAAAACATCTGTTTCCATTTTCACATGTTCACTGATTTTTTTTTTTTAGTTATGAAGACCACCATTAATGTGTACCAGAATTTGATTAGGTATTGCTTTGATGAAAACAAATCAAATCGCATGCACGTACGTCTCACTGGCACTTGTTGAGGACCAGGATTTATTATTATTATGATAGAGACAGTGGGTGGGTCTGTTAGGTGAACAGACGTGAATACAAGAGACCCTAAAACTTTGACTTGGATATTTATTAAGATTTATATAATTTGACATGTCTATATTTTAACACAGTTTGTTAAACTATAGTATATTTTATGCAAGTTATGTAATAAAAATGTAAGCACATTTTAAAAGCTGATCTTCAATAACAGTTAATACTGGTAAGGAAAGGGGCAAGTTAAAATGAAGAAAAACATTGTGAAGTGATTGGGAAGTGATTTGGTAAATGATCAGAGAAATTAAGGACATTTTAGGAATGGGTTGTTGCTGAAAGAAAATTTAAGCAAATCAGTAGACCCCAATAGTCTCAAGCCTCAGACTGACAGGGGAACTGCAGATTGTCTTTAAGTTTTCTCTGACTGTCTCTGTCTTCTACAAGCTCCCATTGTCTCCTGTCCTGTCCACAAGCTGGGAATTAGCAAGCACAGTATTATCTCACCCAAGGGAGAAGCAACCTGACATTACCTAAAATGAAGAAGAGGGGAGCCTGAACGAATTAACAGCAATGAGCTGAAGGCTCGGTGCTTGCAGATGAGTTTAACAGTTGGGCTGGAAGTTATTTATAGCAATGCAGGTAGAGGCATGATCACCCAGGGATTTCATGGGGTTTAACTCAGAGAAGCTTGCTCTGGCCACAGGTTGGTCTGGATCAAGCATTTGTTTTGCAGGTAATACACACTGTCACAGGTAACTCGTTAGAGTGACAATGACCAGGATTGCTAGCTGGAGACAGAGTTCAGAATATGGTGAAGTGTGTGAAGGCACAAGTTGGCCATCCTCCCATCTCAGGAGCATCTCATGCTTTGTGGTACCTTGCCATGCTCCGCCTAATATCCAGGAAATGGCTATTAGCTGACCATTATAACTAAAATTAATATGGGATGAGAATAAACAATACACTGTGGGACTCATTATTTGTCTTCCAGATGCAGAGGGTGAGGAAAATATGGGAGTTACTGTTTACCTTACAGTACTCGTATTCTGATGGCCACAGTCCAGGCCCTGACTAATGGTTTTGAAATGCTGAGGACAGAAGTTAAACAGGCATCTACATCCCAGACCCCACTAGGGAACCTCTGATTAGCGTGCGGAGGGTGAGAAGCAAGGGAAGCGCTGGAACTTGAAGCCTGGCCAAGAGCATAAAACCCATAGGGCTTGTGGCTATTGCAGGTAATAACAAAGGGACAGTGTCCATAGGAGGGTAGGAGAGACGGTTCAGGGAAGGGCAAGCCAAGAAGGCAGAAGGCTGAGGAGTCAGATGGTCTCTGCTGCACTTTCCAGTCATGGCTTAGGGAAGGCACAGTGGCTGAGCAATGGATCTGCAGTGAGACATGCCCACAGGGGTGTCCCAGTCCCCGCTGCGCAGGACCGTGCACAGGAACGACAGTCGGGGCAAAGGGAAGCTCTGAAGAGCCGTAAGTGCCTGTTGAGAAACATAATGGGTAAGAGCATCAGGAAACCTGGCAAACACTGCTGGCAGTTTATTTTTATAGCTGAGTTGAAACAAGTTTCACAGGTTTCCAGAATGCTGCACTCTTCTCATACTGTCTGATTTCTCATTATGCTACATAGATTATCTGGGTCTTGGTGTGATTATTCTGTCTAAAAACGTAGTAGAAAAATGACATGCAGGAGTTTGGGACAAATGGAAGTCTGGGTTGCTTTAGTTTTTAGGTTTTCAAGAAGCTAAGTATTGTAGCTGTGCTATCTGAGTAGTGAAGAGAAATTCAAAGAGAAAAGGTGGTAAATTTCAGAAATTGAAGCATTTTATTAGGCCATGAGCAAAGAATTATAGCCTGTGCTGTGAGTATAGACAACTCTCCCATTTAAGTCAAAAGACTGAAAATATAATTTTCTACTTAGTGAGACCATGGTACTTTCTGTCAGAGTACAGCTTGAGAAAATATCTCATCATCATCAAAAGTCCTGGAGAGGAAGTTTCCTTGCTTTTCTTCTCTCAGAGCTGTCACTGATTGTGTTATTTATGAGGGACCAACCAAACCAGGCACAGTTTGCTGGTCACTATACAAAGGGTAGGGTAAAAGGCAATCTTCCTGCCTTGGAGAGTAGTATAAGAATAAACAAAATGGGGAAAAGTGGTAATACATAGCTATTAATGTTGTGATGATAAATGGTATGTTAATTATCCCTTTTTGGCAGAAGAATACTGTTTAGGGATTTGAAAGACAAGGAATAGGGGAAATTTGTAGTAAACAATAGGGAAAGAGAAGAAGATAAGGAGGGCTGTGGAGCACTGCAGAGGTGCAGGGACTGAGATGAGATTGGAACCAGCCTGGATTAAGCATCAAGAATGGCTTAATCCTTGGCTGAATAGAGAGAATATTTTCAGTTTCTGCTTTAACTTTTTCTACAGCTTCTCCGCTGGTGTCAGTGCCTGGTTGCTGTCCACAGAGTTTCTTTTGCAAAGCTTCTGTGGCTTCTGTGAGTCAGAGGAGACGCTGTCTGAGGGGGACACATTGCCCTCGACAGAGGGTGTCCCAGCCCCTGGCACGGTGCGCTGCGGGTGGGGAATGGGCTGTGGCACCAGGACTCCCCCCCTCTCCTTTCCTCCAGACTGAGCCCTTGAGAAGCTGCTCTCCCCACCTGAGTCAGGCTTTTAAGTGTGCAGAGTCTGTCTTGCACTTGAGTAAGAAGTGTGGCATGATATGCAGGATTTATAAGTGTTACAAAAGTAAATGGTCTCTTTATACCCAGGTCATTAGAAGTTTATCGGTAGGATTTAAATTCAAGTTGCAATCCTGAAGATATGTCTGCTAATGATATGACAGGTACAAGGATTGCAACAGTAATGTAACAGTTACAGCAGTCATAAGAAAAAATATTTCATGTAAATTATTGAAGAATTCAACTTAAAAGCCAAGATAATTACTCTTAAAGGTTACTCTAAAATGTTAATGTTTCTGAAAGTCTCACTTCATTCAATAGCGTCAGATATCTTAGACAAATTAAAAATGCCCCCCATTTCAGGACTGGTATTTTAGAGTTTATGTATACCAAATTAAGTGTTTTGTCTCTGCCAAACACTTACCTTGTAGAAGCAAGTACTGGAAAGTTTGTTTGTCTTCCTAGAACTGTAAATTCAATTCAACCATTATAACCATTTTAAATGTGCTCTCATTCAAAGACAAGATTAGTTCAACTTACAGGAAAAAACCACTGTAGAAATATAGCCCTTGAAATTTTTTATATAAGATTAAAGTAATTTAAAAGCTTAAGCCTTTTTATATTAAGCTCAAAATATGTGTATTAGATTGTTAGATCTGTGTTTTTAAATGCTGGCTAAGAACATGCCTTGCTTTAGAACAGCTAAGTAGTGTAAATATCTTTCTTCACCCTGTTTATTGTCTAGTATAGTCCAAAACCGTTTCTATGTATTGTGTTAAAGTGGCTGTCTTTCCTTTCACCAATCAAAACCATTTCCAAAATATTGTTTCCCAATTTGTGTCTCCAAATACAGATTTTTTAAATTTGTCCTTGGTTTTCCTAGCTCAGATGTGTTTGAAATACAATGAAAAGGTCTCTGAGGGACAAAAACTAATACAAGTAGAACTATACATTTTTTGTTAGAAACATGATGTCAGTCTTTGAAAACATTTAAAAGAGGTTGAATTTTTTTTTAAATTATATAGAAACGTGGTCCTTAAGGCTTTTTTTTTTCCTAATAAAACCACAGGTGCACATGGCTTCTTCCTTTCCTGAGGAGACCCCTCACCACGTGCTGTGTGATGGCTGGGTTGTGTCACTTCTCTCATCCCAGGCTGGCATGAGCTGATGGCTCAGCTCACGTGGCCACAGCAGCACGTGAGCAGCTCCTTTGAGAGGCACTTGTCAGGAGGAAAGAAGGAATGGACCTCTCAGGCTTATGTCCACCTTGGGTCTCGTTAGAGCAAAACTAAGACTGCAAGTCGGAGCGGAGCTGAGAACTCGACTTCCCTGGGAACGGGTCCAAGACCACCAACCACCAGTGAGAGCAGAGCCCTTCACCAGCACATCATCAGGACAAGGTGGAGTCCCTTGGTCATGGCTGGACTTGGACCAGGGTGCTTCAGGTGGAAGGTTACGGGGTTTGAAACTGGCTACACAAAGTGCCCTGTTCTTATCACCCTCCTAATTAGTGGATCTGTCTGGACCCTTCCTTCTCACAATCAACTCCTCCACCTGCTCAGCTGGCCAAAGCCGGCACCTGTCGTCACTTCTCCAAGCAGGCTGTTTTTAATTCACAGCCCTGAACTCTCCCATCCATCCAGGGTTAAATTGCTGTATTTTCCAGGCAATAGATAAAAAAATAAGATTGACGAATGAGTTTAGCATATGACCATCATGCATCAGTTATTAAAAAGAAAGAATAACTGGAAGGTCCATCTAGAGCTTGTTTGCCTTGTCCATATGGGAAATGGAATTTAAATTACCACATTGCTTTAGGAGCAGTTTGTAATCCCAGTATAGTGAAGTCATGTTTTCCATGGGATGGGAACAGCAGATAGTAAGAATTTCTGCAGTTAGCATGATACCAAGTGTGATGGCAAGATACTTTGAAGAATTTTTGTTGTAGATGAAAACATTCAGATGCAGAATCAGCAGTTCTACCTCCCTGGAAGAAGACACTGAGGAACTGCCATCAGCTTGCTTGTGTTTGCAATGTGTCTTCCAGGATACCCACAGCTTGATTCACATTCTCATTGAAAAGATGGAACAGCTTCCCAGAGACTGTAACAGGATCACCTTTATGCAGAGTATGAGGTTTTCCTTTCTTTTTTTTTTTTTTTTACAATACTTTTCTTGCCTTTTTTTTTGGTTTGAAAGCTTGTAATTTTTTTTCAGCTTACTGACAACAGGCATACTTCCTAGTTTAATGTCTCTGAACATAGGGGGCATGGACCACAACTTGAAAACTGTTGTAGTGTAAGGCAGGACAATGCTGTGTATTCGTCTGGCTCTAGGAATAGTTAACAGAATAATCCCATCCGAAATTTGTGTTTCCAATCATATACAGTAGTAAAAATAGGGATGGTAATAGACCTTTATCTGTGAATTTGTATGCTCTTGTGCTAACTGCTCTACAAATACAGAAGAAAAATTCAGTACCAGCACCAAAGGGTTTAGACTTCAGAGAGGCAGCTGCAGACTGGTGGGGGCATAAGTAAAAACAAAACAACAGGGCCATGCTGGTGGTTCAGCTGATGTCAAAGATGCTTGTGGGTGTCCTGGTTGTCTACAGAGAGTCTCTTCCAGGAGCAAAGGGTTAATGAGAGTCAAAACTCTGGATGAAAATTTACTGATTAGTTAGTGAGGGGGGCATCATCAGGCAGAGCCAGAAGGAGGGAGGGATGCTCAGGAGGGCATGATAGATGTCCCTTGAGGATCAAGACAGCACTGTTTTCTGTTAGAGGTTTGAAGAACAGGTCAAGAACCAGATGCAATGAGAGGCAGTTTATAAAATATTAATTAGGTGCATGCAAAAACCACACCACGCTAGCATGAGATATGGGAAGGTTAAAATATCGATAGTGATAGATCTTCAAATATGGATCTTAGGAAGTATTTGACCCACTCTTCCTGCTGTGCATACACTGCTTAAACCTTTCCCTCCCATGCACAAAAGGTACAATTCTTATTCTCTGTTCCTTACTCATCTGAAAGCTACAGGTGTGGTACGAACTCAGTGTTGAAGCTCTACCTCTACTCAGTGGAAAGAGAGAGGCAAGCACCAAGCACCAGGCAGTCATCTACAGAAGCAGGCTCTGACATGGGGCAGGTGAATTATTTTTTCAGTGTCTTTTGTCTGTATAACCTTGTCATGACAATTAACCTTCAGACAGTTAAAATTTGCTGAAAGGAATCCTGTGCCAGGTCTTCTCTTTGGCTAAATCCTTTATTAACTCCTGTACATTTTTAAGCCTTAAAAACCCCATATTTTAAAATGTAGTAAAATCTTCTAGCAAACCAGAAAAATATTATTATTACTATTGGTTTTTTTATGTTGTTGTTGTTATTATTTTTGTTATTACTTTTATTTTTAATACATAGTACAAAAGTTTTCTAGTAAACTTTTAAACTAAAGTTCCCAGGGATATTCCAAACTACTTTTTCTAGAGAAAATTTGTTTTCCAGTCCTTATATCAAATGGAAGGGAAGTTACAATCTATTTCTCATTACTAATATTTTCCTGCTAAGAACTAGAAACCATTCCTGTGACTTAGACAGGGAGGCATGGAGTCTACATTTCTTGCTATCATGTAAGGGAATTTTCTAAATGTCAGTATTGTAGGGGGTTGGTTTGTTTGTTGCACAAATGATGCAACATCAATATTGAACACTTGGTTAAGGACAAAATCAAAAAGTTGTTTGGCTTGGAAGGGACTTTAAAGATCACCTAGTTCCAACTACCCTGCCACAGGCGGGGACACTTCCATGAATCCTAGTTGCTCAAAGCCCCATCCAACCAGGTCTTGAACACCTCCAGGGATGAGGCATCCACAACTTCCCTGGGCAACCCATTCCAGTGCTTCACCACCCTCATGAGAAGGACTTTCTTCCTAATCTTGAAACTAAACCTGCCCTCTTTCAGTTTAAAGCCATTCTCCCTTGCCCTATCACTACCTGCCCCTGTAAAAAGTGCCCCTCCGGCTTTCTTGTAGGCCCCCTTCAGGCACTGGAAGGTGCTGTAAGGTCTCCCCAGAGCCTTCTCTTTTCCAGGCTAAACAATTCCAGCTCTCTCAACCTGTCTGCAGAGGAGAGGTGCTCCAGCAGCCTGAGCATCTTCATGGCCTCCACTGGACTCACTCCAACCGGTCCATGTGCTTCTTATGTTAGAGGCCCCAGAGCTGGACAGAGTACTCAAAAGGAATTTTTATTTAGAGGTATCCAAAAATAAAAATCACTGATAAAAAACCTGCTTTCTACCCTCAAGTGGAAGCAGTAAAAGAGTAAAAAAAAAATTTTCCATAGATTTTGCCACCAGTTCTAGTTCTGATTAGCTTTAAACTACAGTATTTGAGTGTCTCCACAGTTACTAATTTAAGTGTCAATGAAGCTGATTTGAGCTGTTGATCACTTTAGCAGTTTCTGTGCATGTTTCAGTCTTGCCATTTTCCCTAAATGAATTGAAATGCGAGTGGCTAGATGTGTCTTCTTCATGCAGACAGAAAAATAAATCCAATTTAAACCAAATTTTATAAGACAGAGATAAGACAGATGTATTTAAACATGAAACAAGCCACCTTCTATCTCAGTGATTTCAAAGTGAAATTACTTAGAGGGAAATATTATTTGATATCATGTGTGAGCTGTGTCTTAGGACAGTATTCTTGGCTGTTTAGATGGGCTAAGTAGGTAAAATACAGTAGCTCATTAAGCACATGAGTATTACAATGACCTAGCACTTCTTTCAAACATGAAGGGTTTTTAATTATTGCATTAGGTTACCTTCTTTCAGCCTCTCATTACTTTATAGCACGTCATCATCATCTTCACAGTAATTTTCTTTCTAAAACGTCAATAAACCCTCAACCCTTGAACCAAACCTCCTTATTAATCCATTTATAAACCTCCTCCATTAATCTTCCCTGCAACTGTTATCTGTTCCTGTAACGTTGTTACTCCTGATCACTGAAGTCTTCTCAGTTCTACATTGAGTTTTTGCTGGGTTTGCTTTTGTTTTCCAGGAAAGGTGACCTGTAACACAAGGACACTTGATAACATTGCTGAATGTACTGAAGTGCTGCCCCTCAGACCTCTGTAGGACTTCCTGCCTGTTGGATTATTGCTAAATCAGTCTCTACATACTCCCAGTGTTTGTATATCAAAGATCTATTTAAGGAAACACTTAGAATGGACTGAAATAAACAGGAATTTTAGCATTTATTTCAAGCTGTTACAGGCTTCATCTCACATTTCCCTGACAGTTTGTCTAGTTGATTTTTTTAGTGCTCAGTAGAAATGAGAAATGATCATTCAGTTCTGATTACTTTTACATTCCACGCAATTACTTTGATTTAAATTCTGAAACTGGGTTAGAGGTGGAACAAACAGTCTAATAATTGTAACAGTTTACCTTTCATAAAAAATGCAGATATGTGAATGTATAATCAAAAATAAAACTAGATTTGAACTCATAGATGAAAACTAATTTCCTGTGTTGTTTTTAGGACATGTAAAATTGCTCTGATAAGACAGCTGAAAAGCTCATTAACTATGTTTGGTCATGTAAAAATGAACCTCTTTGTCCAGATGGGAAAGGCAACACCAGGGAAGTTGACTCTTATTATAGGTAAGTAATTTCAACTTTTGTTAAAATGAATGCATGAAAAGCAACATTTCTTCATATGAGTGTCTTCCTGTTTGCTTGATTAGAGAGATTGTCACTAATGATAGTAACGACTGTCAACACACAAATTGTATGGACAGGTTTATGACACCATGATGGGAATTGCTTGTTTACAACCAAATATTTTCAATAAGTAATTTTCACATGGGTGAAATCCTGTTGCTGTAAATGCTGACAGGTATACAGCAGTGCAACGATTAATTAGTATGGGGGGCATGATGGTAAGTTATTACATATATATTTATATATTTATATATTATATTACATATAATATTACAGTCTTGGTGTCACTCTAGTATTCAGGTGAGTTGTGCTGACACACTTCTCTGGCTTTGGTTTGAATCATTAATATAGTCCCTGTACAATACAACCTGAGAGGTAAATAATTGCACTCTGTCATGGGTGACTTTTAGTTTCCAGCATCAGATTTGGAAAGAAAATTCCTTAATTTGATATTTTCTGCTTTTTGAGTATGTACTTTGTGCATTGCACAATGTGGTATTCAAATACAATCACATAAGGATACATTTCTACAAGAGCTTTTAAAATGGGACTCTGAACACATTTCGGAGTTGGTAATTGGATAAACATAAGGAATTCTGTATTCTGCTTCAAAGCTTCTAAGCATTTTGGATCTATGTTTTGAGCTGCAAATCTCATGGAAATAACTTCTGCAATGGCACTTATTATTGTGAGATTCTAATTGTTGTCAGGCTGAAGACAACATGAGAATTGTATTTTGGCATTTTCACATCTGACTCTACCAAAACAAAAAATCCAAAGATGCAGAGAAATCAAAATTAATCTGATGAATTCATAGGCTTTGATAAATTTTGAGTTGTTACTGGAAGCTGTAGTAGCAGAGGGAAGGCCTCTTGCTTCAGAGTTATTTACAGCCATCCTGATGAATTTCTAATGGAGGCCATCTGTGACCTGCAGAATGTTCCCTCCTTAACCATTGATCTCCACACAGGTTGGAAGGAAGCTCCGGGATAAAGAGCAGTGGCTTTCAAGTAGTTAAAATGTTTTTATAACTTAATCCAATAGGTCTCCAAATTTACAGTATTACCAGCTATCAGAGTGCTGCATTGTCAAGGACAGTTATCACTCTCTTCTGAACTTCACAGAAGAGTTCAATGTTTTTTGAAACAGAAGAGTTAACTGTCCTTTGAGAGCACATACATTAGGATTTTCTTTTAAGCACTGTTGCAATATCTGAAACTGCTCAGTTATTGAGAAAAAGATATTGCCCAAATAACTTTGAGGTGGATTTTTCAAAATCTTTGGGTGGTCATTGGATTCATTAGCGTGCTGCATTCCAAAATTCCTAGCAAATTTCTTCCAGAACTCATTGTGTCATTCAGTACTTTCAGTGTATCTATATACTTGATGGCTACGTTAAAAATTACTGTCACCAAGGAAAGAAACAATACTTGTGAGCCCTACAATTAAAATTGTACTGAATAATTGAATGCTTAATACTTGATTTAAAAAAAAACCCGCTTCCGAGTTTGAGTGAATATTGCTGAATAAGATACTCTCAGAAATAAATAGCTTATGAGGAATAGAAAATTGGAACAGCCATACCATGGTAACCGCACCGGTATACATTTCTGATTTGTTAACTACTCTTCAGCCAACTTTGATAACAGCAGTGGAGAATTACAGTACAAACTTTGCCAAAGACCCTAAAACTACTATTTGTGTCAAGAAATCTTTGTGTGGTAATGGTGTTTTCTTCCTTTTTTTCTAAATATTTTTTTTCCTAAAAAGGAAAGAAAATAAATTAAACAAAACCCACCCCTGTGCTTATTAAAATCTTAGTTTCCTCTAAAAGATTATTTCCTCTGCTTCAGGAAGTTGGCAGGCAGCAAACCACTTCTAAATCAAGCTGCAAGCTGGTACTGCAAAAAGCAGAGTTTATTGGTACCAGACATTTGTAAATAAGTAATTGACACTCATGCTATAACAATAAGCAATTCCAAAAAAAACCAGGGAGCTGCCAGAACAAACAAATTTGCAACGAGCTCTATCCAATGCTATATATCCATCAGGGTCAGTCCCATCTGTGGTGGTCAAAATAACAGCTCTGGGACCAGCTGGAGCTCTGTAAAGAGCAGTCGTCTCCTGCTTTTGCCTCTTCCTTCCTTCTGCACAGACTTTCGGGGATCCCTAGGCACAGGCAGGCTCTGAGCTATAGCAGTGTTATCCAAACAATGTGCCTGAATCCAAAGCCTCTGGAATTACTGGGATTTGGATACACAGAGGACCAAGGTGAGCGGCGTACTGCTTCCAGGGCAAATAGGCTCAACACTCCAGCTTTTGAGGGACCTGAGTCACTAAAACATGCCTCCCCTCTTTGGGTCAGCACTGTGGGGTCGTGGCTCAGGAACAAAGAGACGGCATTTGCCTTTCCCCTGCTCCAAATTATTATGTGGGATACCGTTAATGCTCCCAGTGTTTGCAATAGCATCTTACTACATTTTGAGGTAGCTTGCCCCCTCTACCCACCGTTTCAAGCTTTGGGCTGGCTCCCACCCTTGCCACCTCCAGGTTTTTCTGTGCTTTCCCCTTCCCTCCTGCATTTTTGCCACAAGCAGGGCTGTGTAAAGCTGGCAGAGCAGTGAGGGGGCTGCAGCAGGCATCTGGGGCTTCTTGGTGACTCATAGAAGCCATGCAAAGTTGAACCTAAACAAATGGTAAGACTGGATACAGGGTCTGTGTTGTACTGTAAGCACTCTTTGGTAGTGGTGAGCATGTGAAAAACTGTATTAGCTGATAAGGCACTTGAGCTGAAAGTCTTTGTTTATCTCAGTGAAACACTAGGATTTAAATGAGGGAGCACAGACCTTGAAGCTAATTCTGTTTCTTCACTTCTGTCTAATGCAGCAAAAGAAAGATATCATACCTCAGATTGGTGAGCAAGGTAAGAAACCATAACTTTATTA
Organism: Leptocoma aspasia; assembly: GCA_013399835.1. Lineage (NCBI taxonomy): Eukaryota > Metazoa > Chordata > Aves > Passeriformes > Nectariniidae > Leptocoma > Leptocoma aspasia. The sequence continues at coordinate 202,637 of VXAX01003655.1, read as the reverse complement.
TAAAACAGAATTATTGATTCCTTTGTGTACACTGTGCCCAGAGCAAAAGAAATCCAAAAGAACTGCTTTCCCTTTGTCAGGGACTACAGGTAAGGTTGCCTGGGTGAGGAGGAAATGTTTGTTTTTACTCCACCACTGTGGGCACTTATTTTCAGAACATGTGACTGACAACCCAAAGAACAAGGTTTCTTTATTTTTTATAAACGTGGTCTTGATATTACATAATTCTCCTAGCAATTAAGTTTTTGAAAGTTAGAGGATAGATCTCAAAACTCCTAAAAGCATGAGCTTAGGGCCTCTGTTATATGAATTTTTGCTGGTTTTGACCTTCAGGATCTCTTTCTTAAATGGCTTTCCTAGAAGGAAAGCAAACTTGAAGGGATGAAAAATACAAATTTTCTTTGATAGCACTTTCTTTTGCTAGTGGGGATGATGATGTAGAGCTCTAAAGTGAAAGCAGAGGGGGAAAGAATAGTTTAGGAATGTCTCTTCTCAGCCTCTGCCCAAGATATTGTATGGTGTTTGGTGAGGGCTTTTTTGCTGTTGCTGAGACAATGAGCTGGAAAGTCAGAATATGCAGAAGATGGCTTAAAATTCCATGAATTCTGGCTTAGGTGTCAGATGCTGGATGTATGCTGTTGAAAGTGTTGTTATAGAAGTGGATAAATCATTTTAATTGTTTTCATTAAGAAAAGGTTTAAAACTATAAATACTATAGGTTGCAAACAATGTGAGACAAAGCAAATGGTACAATAATAGATACACATCCATATTTATACTGTAAATCAAATATACGTAGTTATAGAGTAGAAATCAATTTTTTTTAGGAAAGCTAATAAGTATTTCCAAAGAAATGTTGCATTGCTGAGGCTATTCTAGGCTAAAAGGAAAATTATTTGAATTGTTCAGCAATAACATCTTGTGTACTTGTGTTATGACAGCAGATTTCTGAAATGTTACTGAATCAAACTCATTCATAATTCCCGTGATGAGTGACACAGTGAGTGAGAGCAATTATTCCCAAATTTAGCTGTTCTTTTATTCTCAGACTGATGTATATTTCCACAAAACATTGACTGACTGTCTTCTAAACAACCAAAGTTCAGTCTTACGAAACTGCTTGCATGCTACTCCGTTCAGCTATGTGGCTCAGTATTTGTGGTGTGCAAGGAACTGCCTGTGCCTATTGTTTTTGTTCCCAGATTAAATCTCTGAAGGCTTTGGCAGTCCCTGTTGAAATCATTGGGCTCTAAAAATGCTCACAACTTTATTATATTGATGTTAAAAGTGTTGGAATTTTCAAAGGCCTACCAACCAAATATTGCAAATGACAGTAGCTAAACCCTTTCATTTTATACAATCACTCATGTGACTTGGAGACCATTCCATCTCCCAAATGTATATCTGCTGGAGCAAAGGGTTACCAGAAACAACTAACAGGGATATCAAGACCCTGACCCTATTGCTCAATAACCACAGCTATTATTTTGCAATATTTATTGTGCCCTGCAGGAATTTTCCTGGGATCCAAACTTGGCTGGTTTTATTAACAGTATTTGCAGTTGTGTCCTATGGATTGTTTCAGGTCATTAGAGCTGAACGTTGTAAGTTGCCATTTCAGATTTGGTTGTTATAGATTTTGCAGGAGTGCATTTGCATGCTGTAGCCTCTAACAAAATGCTATGTAATTTGTTACCACCTTTATCCACATGAGTCCCTCTGGTATGTATCACCATCCAGGAAAAGTGTCTGGACACCTTTCCTACTTAACCTGATTGATTATTCATTACACAACCAGGTGCATTATTTTCAAAATGTATTCTTGAGTGTTTAGGGTTAAACTGACCGAGGAGAAGCATGCAGGTAGCTGTCACTTTAAACCAGTTTTGTAGAAACCATGTATGGGGATTTTAAGACAACCTCCATGTTTTTTACCAAAACTCAGCCTACACATAGACACAAGTACAATCAAATGTTTTTACTTGCATAGCTAAGATATACAATTTTTTCAGTTGATCTGCATGTCTTTCTGTAAAGAATTATTCTTCTTAAGCAGCAGGTAAGGAAAAGAATGTGGGTAAAATACTTGGGGAGGAATGTGAAAAGAAATTTAATATATTTAATCTTATTATACATTTTTCTACATTAAATTCAATAGGCTGCAAATATATTTTGCTACAAAGCTTTGTGTAAGAAATCTCTCTATAAGAAAATACATCTCATTAAACATTTCCTGTAAATAAATTATCCCAAATAACTGTGTTTTGCAAGAGCAAAATGGCGGGTAGGCCAATAAGAGAAGCTAAAAAATGCTGGGACCCCATTTCTGCAAACCCCCAGCTAATTTTCTTTTATATGTAGTGAGCACTTGAGCAATGAGAACTTGAGTTCCTCTTCTGAGTATGTGCTGTGTCAGTGTAAATAAAACTTGCAAAATTGGTTCCTGGACTTTTTCAGTATTTTGAAATTTCTGAGTCTTATTCCTGTTCCAGTGACATTGGCAAATGCTGGAGTAAGAAGAGTTGTTTCCAGTAGGAAAAGACGTGTGTGAAATACTCTTCTGCTTTAGACTCTTATGAAAGATAAGGGCAATGAAGCTGAGGTCTGTATTCTAATTAGGAAGGCTGAGTCAAGTAGTGTAGCTAAGCTGAAGCTTTAAAGCATCCCACTGGTGGAAAAATGTGTCAGGTAATGGTAATGTGGTCTTCCAAGTTAAACTACATACTGGCCTACCCATGTTGTGCAGAACTGAATAAACAGAAAAGTCTCTTGTAACATAGAACATGAAAATGGGTAATTATAAATGGGTAATTACAACTTAGCAGTAGGTCAATTATAGAATCAGACTTCTTTAAAGTAATACCAGTCTCTTTACCAAAGTTTATACAAAGGAATATTTGCAAATAAGTAAAATTTTAAAAGTTTGAAAAGACCTGGGAGACAAGTCAATGCGCAGAGGCTGTCCTTTTTTTAACCAGTACACAAACAACATAGGGTTGGCAGCTGTTTCCACAGTCTGTATTCTTCAGTCATTCCTGGCAGAACACTCCAGAGTGAGAGGACATCAGTTTCAGGCTGAATACGTGCTGGAGGCTGGTATGCTGTGACATCACATGATGTTTAACAAGTCATTTGTGGTCATGCCATCTTCTTGGCATCTCCATGCAGGAGAGGAGGTGCTCACAAGACCCAACTCCTCTTTCTTTGTTGTCTTGAGAACAAATCGATTATACTGCTGCAGAGTGCCATAAGATGTAGAAATCTGAGTTTGTAGCAGTATGCTTGAAACACCTCAACAAATGTTGAGGTGTTAAATTTATTATAATAACAACAGAGAAACAACTTCAAAGCTCTTCATGTTAAACACTTCAACACTTTGCTATTTCTTTTGGGAATGTCTATAATGTAAGAATGCTTAGGCAAGGAAAGTATATTTAGGACTATTGAGGAACTGCCTGTATATAATTCTTGATTCAGCATGCACACATATTTGCATCATCTGTTCAACCCAACGTATATTAGCAGTAAACTGAGGCAAATACAAGTAATTAAGTGCCTTACTATGACATTGAACTACATAAAGCATTTCAATTTACCCATGTATAAGAAACAAAACCCTGTTTAATGCCTCCTCATAGATAAACTGCTGCTCTCTTGAAATTTTGAAATGGCCAGTTTTCACCTTCTTCATAAGGGCCCGCAAAACATAGCACTCTTGTCCTGCAGGAGTGCTTCCTTGCTGAAATGTCAGCCCTGAATAATGAGGGCATGTGGACATTCACAGTAACTTTATTTCCATTTCTCATACCTGCAATGTGGCCAATAATGTGTTGACAGATGAGTCTTCCTGGCATGCACTGCTTCCTATAGGAGTACAATGTATACAATGTCTGTAGAAAATCCTTACCATGCTGGAGACCCACTGTAGCCCTAACACTGAACCCCTGAAACACCATGGGACAACACAGCAAGGTAAGTGACATTCATTTCCACTCTACTTTTTTGCATACTAACATTTCCCACAAACTGTAGAATTATTTACAGGAGAACCGTGTGGTAGATGAACTCCAGCTACACTTGTGTTTACCACCAGCTCAAAAAGAAATGCATTTGTTGTGACTTCTACTCATGCTCTAACTTTTACTTCAGCCATTCCACTTTCATTTGCAGTCCCCTTTTTCCACCATGCCATAATGCATTAAACACATAAAGCCACAGTCACTTAATGCTATCTTCCCAATCCTCATTCAGATCTTCTGGCACACATGAAGTCTTGATTTAGAAGAGGAGGTTGCATCTTTCCATACTTTACAAGACAAACCCTTGGCACAGTCACATCGTTGGAAAATCTCCAGTCCGTGGGACCCTTTCTTGCGCTGTTTGGTGCACACCTCCCCCTGATGCAACACAGGCTTGCAAATTTTGGTCCAGAAATGGCGAGCACAGCAGTGTCCCTCAATACAGTCTGATGACCGTAGGCAGGGATCACCTTCATGTCCTAAAAAGAGCAACCAAATTATTTTATCTCATGGAAAAATGTGAAAGTACAGATTCAGTGCAGACTTATGCAAATGAAACTGAGAAAAAGGAGAGGTGATATTTCCACCTGTGGCTATCTGAAGGATGTAAACAGAAGAGAAAAACAGTAATCAGGAAGGTTCAAGAGGGTAATTCATGAGATGTGCCATAAGACTTAGTAAGGAAAAATTCAGCTACAGGATTGTAAGCAGAATTGCAAGTGTTCAATTACATGGCTGTTACAAGAGGAGGATGTCTGCAGTCTTGCACAACTGGTAAAATGATTGCCAGTCCACATCTGATACAGAGAAGAAAGCAGATGCTGTTTCAATCCCAGGAACTGTCGGTTGACATTACATCACTTTCTGAGTCCTGCTGTGATCTCTCACAATAGACATTCACTCCCTGTGAAATTACTGCCTATTTCTGGTTTCCACTGCTGTATCTTAACAGCAATAGCATGATTCATGACATGAAGGAACAGAGCAGTCCAGTCCAAATGTGATCTTACCTTTTATGTGTGACAGCTTGGATCGGGGCCTTCCCAGGTTGTGCCATCCCAAATCCTTGCTCGCATAATGACCGCTCTTCTTGTTGCGCGGCCCTTCTAGAGCAGGGATGTGAGGAGTAAGGATGCTTTCAGTCACTGGTATGCAAATACCTGCAAGGAAAAGACAGCCACTCAGAGATTTGAGTAAGAGGAAAAGCAGCTAAGAGACATGCACTGACCAGGCCAAGACATGCACTGACCAGGTCAGGACGATGAAAGCACTGGGGTTTGGCCTTAGTGATGCTCAGCTCTAATCACACGTTCACTGTGGTTCCTGGCACTTAGCCTCACCACAGCTCTGCTTCACTCACTGCCAGACAGTCTCTCTGTCACTCTGGCTTTATGGTCTGAGCCCCTGTAGAGCTCCTTAAAGACATCTCTCTCCAGTCTCCATGGGAATGAAAACAGTATGGTTATAACCCGCCCCAGGGAAGGTAAATTCAGGATTCATTAAGTCTCCTTCGTTTCATTAAAATATTACTTCTGTGCAGTCTTCCAGTGAATCAAAGCACACTGAATGTAGAGCTGTGATTTTAGGCAGCATTTTTGTGTTTCTCCACCACAAAATATAAGAAAAGACTGGTAGTACCTGAGCCCTAACCATAGAAATACTATTAAAGAAAATTAGGCAGAGTGGAATGAAGTAGACAATTAAGCCTTCTTGGCTTAGAAAAAGAAGTGCTATCATCCAGGAAAAAATAACTTTGCTGGGCACACTCATAGAAACAGATGATGTCAAAAGGCTGATTTCCTGCAGAAGAGCCCAGAGCTGGCAGCCGTACCGTTGTTGCAGCGGTTCCCGGGGCAGCACATCCCATCCCGGTGGCAGCGCTTCTTCTTTCTCCGGCACATCATGCACGCAGACGTGGCCTGGTGAGGGCTGTGGCAGTACCGCCCAACTTCACATTCCTTGTCGTTACTGCAAGGATAGGCCTGGTGGGGAAGAGAAGGGCTTACAGTGAGGCACTCCTTTGCACAAGGAATGGATGCCGCCCATTAAAAAAAAAAAAACAAAAAAAAACCAAAAAAACCACCAAAATAAGCAAACGAACAAAAAACAAGAAAACAAACTACCACTGAAACCTCCAAAATAAAACAATAGCTGAGGTAACAATTCACGGGGCTAGGAGATGCAACTAGGGATGCTCCACTGCAGCCACACAGCAGTCTTTAAGCTCACACAACTGCAGGTCACTGCTTAAAGAATAAGAGCTAGAACCTGCTTGCTCATGGTTTCATCTTTCCTTACTTCAAACATATGTGGGCACAAGAGATTTCATGTTTTTATGGATTCAGGGATCTGATTCATAGGCAAGAGCTTAAAACTCCCCAATGAACAATCAACACAGTCATGAAAGCCAGTAAAAATACTGAAACACACCCTCCAATAGGTAACATTTCATTTTAAACTCTGAGGAGGCATTCTTCCTTTGCCAGTTGTCAAACACACTGGTTTATTATCAATAAGCTTGGCGTTGTCACAGTGAGTATCTGCAGCACACTCACACAAATGTCTGTAACTGCACCACTCATCCCTGGCCCACACCAGTGGGACTCCCTGGAAGTGAATAAACGTGACTGGTCAGCATTTCACTTTGATAACCTTTCATTCACTTATGGTCTTAGTATACTCCTTAAACTTGCCACCTGCTAAACAACACCCCACGGTATGCAGCATGGAATATATTATAGAGCACAAAACATCTTGCACATATAAATCCCTGCAAGCAGATGCATGGGTATACAATTCTTCTATATCCATCAAAACCAGCATTACCTCACAGGAAAACAGACATTAAAAAAAATACAAAAGCACTGCATTCTCCTGTAAAGATAAGGAAAACTTTGTTCCTACAAAAGAAAAAGAGAGGATTCTTGAAAGAGACATAACACACACTGCCACATTCCAGGGTGCTTTCTGCTGACTCCCACACAGCTATAACTATGCTATCTGTTTGAATCTAATTTTACTGCCTATAAAATTAATTACAGATTTTTTCCCCATTCCTCAAAATTATTCTTGAGGAATTTGTTTAACTAAAAAAAGATGACAATAAAATTTGTGCACCTTCTGGAAAACTATGTTTACCCTCCCTCAACTAGTTTTCTCCAGTATTTCAAATAAATAAAACTCTTGCTTTTCAAAACAATTTTGCAATTAATTGTTCACCCCCCCAAAAGAAACTCAACTAATTTCCAGTGCAGAATGATTACTTTGCTGTAATCATTGAAATCAAGACTTATATTTCTCTCAGGAAAAAAAAAAAAACTCTGAAATCTTTGAGAATTCACGTTGAAAGTTGTTTCTTTAGATGGAGAAACTCTTGTTTATCTATCTTCATGCCATTCTGTTGAGATTCACATAAGAAACAAGAGGTCTTCTAAGAAAACCAAACAAATTTCTCTCATGTCAGTAGTGGGAGGGGAAACTATGCCATTTCTCAAGTAACTTCATGAGTTATCTTTGTCAAAATTTACTTTACAGTACCAAAAGTGGTGGCTGGATATTTCCCAAGTGCTGTTGCCTCATTACTTCTGCCCTCTGAATATGTGTCTTTGAGAAGTTTTCCAGGGTGCAGCTGTTTGGAGTAATCCAAAGTATGTGGAAGTTTTTTAGCCCTAAGAATGGACATTTCCTCATAAGAATGAAATCAAAGCAGGCCAGATCTTTTAAGCTATAAGTGCCAATAAGAGATACATAGAAATACCTTTTTGCTACTCTTAAGGCATAAGCAGATTCTACTTATTCTAGCAAAGTGGAGCTAAAGCGCTCTTTCCTCAATCTCATCACTTCTGTCCCTCATTTTTCCAAAAACAATAAATAAAACTGACTTAAAATTTATTAAATAGTTACCATAAAAGTAAGACTTCCCTGATTTAAATTATACCTTACTAACCTATGGATCTTACAATGCAAAAAAAAAGCAATTTTATATAGACTTGTGCATGGTTATACTGAGTTTGGAAAATACTAACTCTGCTAGCTAGAGGAAATGCAAATGAAAAACAGATGGACTGGTTAAAACCTGGAGATGAAGGCATTTTAGACCCTTGTCTGTCATCAAGACCTTCATAACTGCATCTTTTTTCCAATATGGGCATGTGGCATACACCTGCAACTTGTCAGCAAGAAGCCTACTTGCAGTTTTATTTTGGTTCCTCAAATAGCTTCTTAAAAAAAATAGTTCCCTGATCCTGAATGGTGCTAATGAATGCTCTCACATACCATATCTAGTGATTGTTTTACTTTTGGCTTTTAAGCTGAGTGACATGGAAAAGATATTTTAAGATACACATCTAATTGCCAGCTCTACGCTCTGTCCTTGAGAATGGTAAAAGCAACAAACGACAACTTCAAAAATTGCTACGGAAATCAACAGAATCCAGCCTTTCTTCCTAATCTAGAGCCCATTTATAAATAAAAATTATACTTTTGAATTACAATAAGCCAAAACTGACCTACCTAAGGCAACTGACTGCAGTACATCAAAAAATAAGTCTGTTACATGTAGCTTAGATAATAACTAGCAGGTCCACTCAAAAGACCAGCTACCAGCCAGCCATACAAGAAACCCTCTTGCAAATGCCTGGTGCCACCAACTATTTGGTCTGCCAAAATCACTATCCATTTATAGCTTGGCTATCAATCACAGGGACCTTGAAACAAAAATGCCTATATAGCCTTGTGTCTGTTTCCTAGTCACTAGACATTCATTAGAATAGACATAATTCCTCCTCTCAGCAGAGTAATTTCTATTGCTGTGTAGCATTCATTGTAGAAACAGAAAAATAAAACAAAATAATATATTGTGTACTTAGCTTTGGCTAGCAGGAGGGAAATGCATCCATAAGTATTCCTCTGTTGTCAGTTGAGTCAATCTAGGTATACTTCTTTAAAATACAGGGTAAAGAAAATGTACTTGTAAAAATGTGCATGTTAACTATTATTTATACATAAGTCAAGGTTTCCAAAATCTCCTGCACCACAGTGCCTGGAACTGTGAGAGTCTTTACGTTCAGAGAATTGCAGAGAACATTTCCTATATACAACACAAAGACACAGATCAGTCCCAGATGGAGAGGGAAAAAGCAAGCTGTAAACCAGCTCTACTTCCCCAGCAATGATAACTAATTCTATAAGGCACATAATCTCTTCACATTCTTCAGCTATACGTATCATTTTCTGGTTGTAAATCTCCATCCACTAAACACAGCTTTGATATCATGGGAAACCAGATGAAACTGAGATAAAATACATAGCACTCCCTGAAGCTGCATTTAAACAATCTTATTTTTTTATCCTGCTTACAGGCAATCAAGTCACCCATAGCATGACATGAACTAGATTTGCCTGTGATAATGAGTCACATTTTCAGAATGTGTTGTCTGATTAAGAGCATGGTTTGCTGACATGGTTTTTCCTCAGCCATTCCAATTAGTTTTTTATCCTTGTATAAAAGATGCTGTTGGATTACTTGTCCAAAACTGTACAGCAAAGGGATTTTTGCAATGTTGGAGGATTCAGGCTAGATGTTGAAATGGGTGTTGCTTGTGCTGTGCCAATATGTCACCTGCATCAGTCCGCCAAGACTAACCTTTACCAGTCAGGCCACAACAACACAGAGATCTTAAATTTTTCTCTTGGAGAGAGAGAGAGAGAGAGAGTATTCCTTTCCTTCCCTTCTGAACTTATATTCAAAATTCCATGAATGCATGATAGAAATACTCAAGGAACATTATGCAGAGGATAGAAAAGAAAAGTTGGGGATTTTACAGTTGAACAAGTCCTTCCAAGCACTGAAGATCTTCCTTTTTTTTATTTACTTCCCAGGAAGGCTGTGTAAGGAACTGACTGTCTACATTTTGTGACTAGGTGGGTAATGTCATTCCCATGATTTGAATCATGCAGCAATGAGGTTTATGTTTACCTTTGTCTTCCCCTTTTGACAGAGCAGCTTTTAGCCCCTTATTTCAGTGCAATGACACTTCTTTGATATTTTTGCTGGAATCATTTGCTATCACAGATATTTTATAGGCATCACAGAGTTTCACTGCAAGCTGTAGCAATATTAAGTGGTGACAGTGTTGTGCTAAGAACTCAAACAGTTTGAGTCTCTCTGTCTGGCACTATAAAACGTGATGGAGAAGCACTCCAGGGGAGAGTAAGACGGATGCTGTAATGTGCTGAAGGGTGAGGAGACTGATGGCAAACATAATTTATTGAGCTTTGGGAGATAAGGTCTTGAATTTCAGCATGGCCTCCAGCAAATATTTGAAGACAATATTCCCAGCCAGTGTTTTATTCACCAAGATCTCATCTGTTCATATTATGAAATCTCATTTGTTTCCATGCTGAAGTACTCCACACCATACAAGCTACCCAAGTCAGTGAAAGGCAGGAAGAGCCACTGGCATTTTTACCTAGACTGTGTCATCACTTACCCAGCACAAGCACTCAAGACTCTGCTGGCCTCAGACCCACCCTCAACGCTGAGAGGAGCAGTGCCCAAATAGGTGTTTTGATGGAACAGATATCAGCAGGGATTCCCTAAGAAGCAATTAGCGTTTTTTTTAAACACATCATAAAGTCCAAGTGCAGAGTCAGTCCTGGCAGAAATCATGGCTACCACCACTCCCAGCAGAAGGAACAGCATGGAGGCTGTCCATAGCCTTTCACTGCGGATGCCAAGCAGCACTCAGCAAGACCTATGAAGTTTCATGTATTACAGAAATTACAGTACCACTGCACTCACTGTTCTGCACACTCTGCCAGATTTGGTCCATACAATCATCCCCTGAGATATGTGGGGACTGAGCGAGACAAGAGGAGAAAAGCCACAACCAGTTGTACAACCAGGAATTGAGAGCTCTCCAGAGCTACCATGTCAGTCCTTCATCCTCCTCTTTCACTTGGCAAAGAAGCAGTACCTATATTGCAAAGGTGAGACAAGGGACTCAAGGAAATGGATCCACACATTAACCCATGAATGGCCTTGCTTCCTAGGTACCCATGTATTAGAAAACAAATTTAGGCTCTCAGTCTTGTACACACTATCCCTATTTGTTAATATCCTGTGCAAATACCTGTGCCACTAGGCTGTCCTACCACATACTACAGACATCATCTACTGTCAAAATCTCTTCTATATCACATCTACACAATATTTTATATTCATACAATGTCTGTGAGACAGGTTACCACAAATGCAATGGTATGGCAACTCAGTTTATTACTCACTTGTTACTTAAGAAAAAAAAAAGGTTATTTTCTCTATTTCAATTAATCATAGTTCTGTAAATTTTAAAATAATGACTATGAAGCAGGTAGAAGCTGACCTCTCTAGCCAATATGCTGATTAGATGATCAAAACTGTCCTGAACTATAGGCAAGAGGACAGAGTTTCCAACCTCCTCTTGAGAGATGAACAAAATAGCTTGTTTGCCTTTAGTCTTGGGCATATTGCTTAATATTCCAAAGCCATCAGGCACAATGAAGCAACCAACTGGCTCAACCATGGTGAGAGTCTCTCCTTCCCTCCTGCTTTGGACAGAACAGAACTATCTTTCAGAGCAAGGACTTGATCCCCATGGAGCAAACATATGAAATAGCCACAGGGGTGCCATGTTTTCTTTTTCTTTTCTCTTTCTCTGAAGAATTACCAATCCAAATTAAAAGCATGCCAATAAATTAGGAAATGCAAACATATGCTTTAAACAAATAGCCTGCTGTCAAGACTAACTACAAAGAATGCAAGTCATTGTTTGGCTCCCCAGTTGGGCCTGATTCTGAGTTGGGATCTCAGATTTGTTTTGGCTTTTAACAGATCAACATTGGTGGGACAGTTGTATGCAACATGTGGCCTATAGAGCTAAATGAATGCATCACATGTGGGATTCGTCCCACTTGCCTCTTTGGAGACAGAGTGAAGGTCCTCTCTATGAAGTCTGGGAGAAATCCTAACATGAGCTCACAGGATACAAACCTTAGTTACAATGGAAATAACAGCTCTTTATTCAGCACCACATGAATGTGATAAAGCAGAATGGAGGGGGTAAGAGGGGAATTCAAAGCCTTTTAATAACCAACAAAAAAAGCAAACTCCCAGCTCTTTGTGGGTTGTCTTTTTCCCTGAAAGGCAACTAAACTTCTTACAGACAGCTTCTCAGGTGTATCCAGAAAAACCCACCTTTGACAGACTTCAGACAAACTTTTTCCTAGCTGCTAAGCAGACATGTAGGTTAAGATGTGGATGAGAAATCACCATTATTTACTATTATTTTCATTATTAATCCCAAACAAAAAAATAGTTTATCAGCAGCCATCTGGAGTGATGTAGTTTTCCCACAGCACTGCTGATGTTGCTTTTTTCTATTCTTAGCTCAGCATAGGCATAGATGATAGCGAGGGATCTCACTGTGTGCAAGCACAAAGCCATGGTTAATTTATCCCACAGAGGAAATCATGCTGTGCTCTCAGACAGCTCCAGACATGGATCCTGTCTCAGACTGAGAAACCAGAAACTCTCAACTCTCAACCCTCAGTGACTGCTGTGGCACAGATCCTTCCTAAAAGAAAAACTTACAGTAGTTGCAATGAAACAGATTTACTTCTTTCAGTTGCCATAGCAAGTTTAATGATTCAATTTTTCTCATCAAACCTCTTTCTTATTAAAATAATATAACTCTGACCCATTTCTCTGCCAGACCTAACAGAAAAGCACCATCTTCAGCCTCTAGATTCAGTACAAGCACTTTCTTCTAGAGGTAATTTATTTTTAACTCCTCAATTTAGCACAACACTGCTGTTACATGAGGTCTGATTCACAGAGTGCTACATCATGGATACATATGCTGCAGCTTCCAAAAATCATTCCTTCAAACTGTGTGGATAATGGTCCCAGAAGCCTGCATTATTAAACAATAAATATTAATTTTTCAAAGGAATTCTCAATCCACTGCTAGACCACCAGGGAAAGAACATTTCTATGACCTGCAGTAGTTCAGCTCTCATGATTTACTAGAGCCAAAGAAAACTCAGATCTTAACAAGCAGAAAACAGACCTCACTGAGGTCCCTCTGAACCAACTGAAGCAAGATTCACAGGGGTCCTCTTGTAAGTTTTCCTTGTCTAAACAATAATGCCATGGAAAACAACATCCTGTTCTGCAAGGATTAGGTAGTTGTGCAGAGAGCTGTGCTAACGGGGAGTGTGTAGCTGCATCTAGTGGAAAGAGAATCAAACACCTCCAAATAAACAGGGGAGCTGTGGTGCCCTATTTCACACAGCACTAGTCAGTGTTAGTGGCGACTCTCCCAGTGCAGACAGGAAAAAAACTCCAAAGATTTTCCTGAATGAGATCTCACTCACACTGAGACCGTATGGGTCTCTCAGCCCACATAATGAATTTCAACTAACGTTTTAGATCCAGACTATCTAGATCATTGCAACCTGTTATTCTACAGCTTATAAATCTACACATTCTCTTACAAAACTACCCACACTTTGTATCCTACTGAGAGAAGGTAGAGTCTGTTTAAAACTGTCCTTGACTTAGAAGGATACATGGAGGAAGGTAATCTGAAAGACTGCAACTGGATCAGCAAAATTTCTGGGAGGATACTATTACTCAGTTAAATCTGCCTTAATTTAGTGCATTTTACATGTGTCACAAAAGTATAAACCCAAACATTTAACACACAGATAATAATCCACCTTGAAATTTTCTTTAACTTAATTCACCTTCAATTCCTCACCTAGGTAAAACCAGAAATGAGTTACATTTCCAAGTAACTTTAAGGGCAGCACAGTATGCCCAAAATATGCACAGATGTACATTGTTTATCACAGAACAGCATCAAACTTGCAGAATACAACATATATATTGTTGTCCCTGAGGCAGCACAGCCTTCCTATTCTATCCCATCCTTAAGACTAATTATCACCCTTAGGTCCATATTGGCATCACTCTGCTGAAACCTGTCTTCTCAAAGGAAGCAAACTATGCTTCCTGCCCCATGCACAAGGTACATACAGAGGTGCTCAGGTTTTCCTTGTCTTCCTCGTATTGTGACCATGATATTTCATATCATTTCCTCCTCAACATCTGGAGAGATCACAAGCCACCTACTCTGCTTGATTTTGAGGATGGCTTCCTGCTCTGCAGAACTGGGACGTTACAGAAGACATGATTATAGAAGGTACAGAGATTTGGGGAACATTCAGTTTGACCCCAGATCTTACAAGCTCTGTCTCCATGTGTCTGATTCATATTGTTTGGTGAACTACCAGCAGCAGCATCACAACAGAGCATCAAAACAATGTTAGGTAATCTTTGAAGTGTAGCTCTAAATCAATGCGACAGGAAGCCTCCAGGTCTTGATTTCATGTCATTTTCAAATGCATCACCAAAGGCTGCTCAAAGAATGAAGCTTTGTCAACACGTGCTTTGTTCTGTGTTCAGTCTTTACAGCAGACTGTTCTTGCTCTTTAATCTCTGCCTTTTCCCCACTCTTTTTCTGATGGTTTTTTCTTTTTAGTTTTGTCTCTAACTGGCTATCTATCATCCGTTTCAGTATGAGACTCTTCTGGCTTTTTGATCAACATGTTTACTGCAATGGATGAGCAGCTGGAATACTAAGAATACTGTCCAGATGAAAACAGCTAGCAGACCCTATGGCTCCTAAAGCACCAGGCATTAAACCAGAGGGAAATACTCAGATGATGTGGTTGGGTATAGAATAACACTGCTGGAAACTGGCAGCAAGTTACTGTTTAACACCTGGGCTTGAACCTCCACAAATCATGGCACACTGTCAAGGTGGAGCTTTTATTGGGAGCCATCTCTGCAAGCATGTACACAGAGTAAGAAAAATGAGATGACAGCTTTACCTTCTGTAGTATTCCTGCTAAGCGAGTAAACTGCCTTTGCTTTCAAACATTCACAAAATCTAGAAAAACGAGGGGAAAAACCTGCCTTATTGAAGTCAGTGCAAAAACTCTCCTTTGTCTGCTACACTGCCTGGAGAGAGAATGCTTTCAGGTTATAAACATTTGTGCTGCATCTGCAATCCTCAGCCTGGAAATGACTCTTTGGTATTCCTTACAGAATACACTTTGCATTGCAGAATACAAAGCATTTAAGATACCATTTTTCAAAATGCACCTTCTCTGCTTCTCATATTTAAAACGACAGCCCTGAAAACATGAGTTTGTGGCAGCTAGGGAGACAGCCAGATGCCATATGTCTGAGAAGGATGAACTGCAGTCTCCACCTCAGCAGACTGCTGACCACAAGCTAACATCATTACTGAATGGCTCATATGCCTCTTCCAATCCCCAGTTCCTTCTCTGTATGTCAGAAACCACCATTGTCATCTGGTATTCCAAACACCTTCCCTCTTTTCTTGTTCTACATGAGCCCCTCTGCAACATGATGGCTGTGACTGCCCCATTGCAGGGGGAACTGAGAATGCCAAAGCACCTACAGAGAATTTAAATCAGACATCAAAAATCCATCAGTCCAGCTTTAATGTCAGAACAACCAACAAACTTTGGGGCACCTGCACCAGCTCCTACTTTCCAGTCTCTTGTACCACCGATGATTCAGAGGCGTTGCCACAGAACTCCATGAGTTTTAAGGAAAAAGAAAGAAATTTAAAAAGTTATTATTTCTTCAGTTTTTACAACTGGTCTGCACAAGTGAGACTGAGAAACAGGACAAGTCAATAATGCGGCTTGGGGCTTTCCTTTTCGTAGCAACAGGAAGAATTACAATATGAGAGTGTATCTCCCATCCTGACTCATTCTAGGAGCAGTTGTGCTTGGATGAGGAGCCAGCAGTGCTTATGCAGTGAGACTACCTGCAAAAAACCAGCTGTCCTGGAAAAACACTTGGTCACAGCCCCCTGAGGGCACAGGCAACCTCTGTGGAGTGCTTAGACTCATACTGCTGCTCAGCTGAGTCCTCAGTAAGAGTAAAATGAAAAATTGTAATACTAGGCTATTAAGGCAAATTATCACAGTTTACTCAAAGAAGGCCAAAGATGACAAAGGGAAAGGATTTCTGAAAGCTCCATTAAAAATGCCATTGTACTCTTATTATATGATTAAGCTGGAACTGCCTACAAAACTTCAGCCTGTGGTAAATAACGTAGCAATCAAGGTTTCAACACTATTCACCCTTTTCCCCTCTCTTCTTTTAAAATGCTCCTGGTTAATTTTGCACAAACAAGAAAACAGGAACAGCACAGCAAGGCAAGAATAGCTTGTGAGTAAAACCAGATGAAGACTAACATATTTACATAGTGTAATGACTTCACGATTAATTCAAACAAACCCAGACCCCAATTCTCAGAAGAGAGAGCGAGCACATGCAATCCAGGAGGCAAGAACAGGGTGGCTTCAGACTACATCTATGTCTGCAGCCCCTGAGTTAGTAGAGACTGCTCTTAGTTTCAGTCTGCAGTAGTCACCGGGGGACCATCTTTCATTCCAGACACTGTACTCCGACTACACCCTCTTCTCAATCTTATGGGCTCCTTTCCATTTTCAAGCAAGACTTCCTTCAGTGCTAGGGACCATAACACAAAAGAGACAGAACAGTCTCTAGGGACCATAACAGCTAGGGACCATAACACAAAAGAGACAGTAGGATTTCATAAAATATCTAATTTAGGAAAAAAAACCCCACCTAGTATGAGAGAAATGAAAGAAAAAAGAGAGGGGAAAGAAAGAAAGAAAAAGAATCCTAGACAATTTCTGAATCAAGCCAAAACGGACATTGGCCTATTCTAGTTATTGTTAGCAAGCAATTACCTACAATTCTGGCATTTACCATGGAATTAGCTCTAAATCTGTTCTCCACCCTCAAAATGAACTGTTCTGCTGCTGAGACATGCATTTATCCTTTTCCCTGCTACCTTTTATCCTATCTTCTGAACTTATGTTTTCAAGCATTCTCTTCTTGTCTGAAAATAATATTCTTTATGTGGAGTTACAGAATCTCTTTTGTTCCTAGATGTCTTGGATGTTGGTCAACAAAAAGTCATTAAAAAGTTTAATCCCCTGTGTTTGGCACTACATCAGACTGAGAGCAATTTCTTTGTAACAGCCTTTGGAATAAATAAGCATTAAAGGGGGGGTGCTTTTTCCTTATACTGGTCACCCATACTTTATAGTGGGTGGCCTTTTCATTTATCCCATTACTATATTTCCACTTCTAAAGCTAAGCCAGATGCAGCAACCTGATACTACTTTTTAGTTCTCGCAACTTTATTGTAGTGAAAACTTCCGTGTATATCTGATTCTTGTTAGGAAAGGCAAAGAAGCAGGAACCATGGTAATATTGCACCACCTTCTTGACAAATTCTATTCTGCATGAGCTGCACTCCCCAGGGTATTGCATGCTTCATTAGCAGGCATTTTTCACATTTATATGCCCCAGATTTCAAACACAGGGTCATCCTATATCTGAACTCCTCTTGTTGGCAATGTAACCTTGCCCAGAGGCAGAGTCTAGGTGCCATGCTTTCTTAAATTTGTACAAGGTCAGTTCTTTACCTGCTACATATCCTACACAGCAAAACCAACAAGTGCAGAAAAGATTTCAAGTGGTTTACTTCATTGGCTTTGTCTGCCTTTTCTTTTTTCTTTCTTCTTTCTTTTGAGCAGATGGACCCAAGGTAGTGGGGTATAAATGGCTTGCTGTGCCAAGGCCACATAAGAAGTACACAGAACATAAATAACTCATTTAACTGTATGATTATTTCGTTTTTTTCCTGAATTTGTACCCTTCTTTTCAGATATGCTAAATATAACAGATAGTGACTAACAATTATCTCCTTTACAGAGAGACACAAACACAAATCAAGATGGCCACATTTACAGCTAAGTGGGAAAAAATGTATCCCACTTTTGAGTGATACCCATGGAAGCATATTTTAGAGAAATAACTTGATTTTTTAAAGCATATTTTACAGACAAACTCAGTCTATTTAACAACTGGCAAAAATCTTTTAGAGCATGGCTACGTGCAGAGTTCTCCTTAAACTTCATGCTGAAATCAAACATTGACTATGGCTATGTAATTATGACAAAAGAAGATTTCCTTCCTTACTTTTTGCTACAGTGTTTGCTGGAAGATATGGGAGATATGGAGATATGACTTATTGTTACCCTGTACTTCATATGACACTCCAGGGGGAAAAGAATTAATTAGACAGATAAAAATATTTATAACTAAGTCTTGAGTAGTTCAACTAGCAGTAGTGAAGTTATTCAGATGCTTGATGTTATTTACATATTTATATTTCTGATAATATATGTACATTTGTAATAGTTTACGGTACACAAAGTGTGATTCATCTATTGGGCAACAGATTATTTTCCTACATGACAAGGAGGCAGAAAAACAGACCAGGCTGACATGAATTAAAAGTACTTCACAGAAAAGTAATGAACACTAGGTTCTTTTCCTTAGTCATGAGAAGGGTATTTCCCAAATCAAGCAATTCCTTTTCAGTTTCCTGCTCTTCTACATCTCCATGAGACAGGATTGCTCAGAATATATTGGAATTAAAACAATGAGACAGCACATTTCCCTTTGGGCCATGTCTTTAGCTCTGATGAGCAATTGGCCCTGAGGATCTCTCTCCACCTGCACTGAACCAACTCTTACATCAGTGGTGGTTACACACCTGCTCTGCTGAAAGAGCTGCAAAATTCACTAGGCAGTTCTTGGCATGGCCAAGTGACTAAATTCACCTGAGTGTTTGCATGTTTTGTGAAAAAACACAGTGGAAAAAAAAGAACCAAAACAAAACAGAAAATTACCCCTTTTCCACAGACTACTCATTCTCAAAAACAGGCATAATTCCTATTGTCCTAAGAGGTTTCTCCCAAGTAGGAAAATCAGCCCATAAAGTAACTAAGCACCACTGTTAAAAAGTTAGAGTGTTTCCTAAATCTGGTGGATTTTCCTTGAAACCAACTCCAAGGTTCATATGAGATAGGAGCAATCAGCACTTGGCCTACTCAGAGCATCTCTCTGAACTGAGGCACTGGGGCACAGCCTTGCTGCTACTTTCTGTCTGAAAACCCATAATTGGTCATTTTGGTGCACTATTCTCATTTTAATCAAAGGAACCTCACTTAAACGTGTCACTTCAGGACTTGGCCCGAAGGCAAGTCAGTGCTTATCTTAAAGGGTTAACAGCCAGGAAATAGTATGTTTTAGAGGAGTAAACTTTGTCAGTTTAAATAAATGATCAGTCAAAAGTCTCGGTTTGAGCGTGTCAGGCTCAAACACCCTCAAACCTCTTCAGGTGCAACAATAGAGTATATTAATTACTCAATACTTAGCTCAAGCTTTAGATAGCACATAGTATACTTACAAAGATTTAATCTAAGGTAACTATCTTTATCCAGGTTTATTCAATAAAAGAGATTTTTTTCCTCAGTTAAACCAATACAATCAGGCTGAAGCCTACAGGTGGACTGTATGAAAGAGCATGAGCATGGATACTGAGAAGTCCCTCAGTAAAACATGTCCTAAGTGTAATGTCCATCAGTTAGCCCCATGCATACTTCAGAGTAATTCTTGAACATAAAATACAACTACATTGCTATTTTGATGTTTTTCTAACGCATTCTGAGAGAACATAATCATTCTGCTCCAAAACATCACTTTCCAAATATTTTGTTATTTTTCCTTTTCTTTTGTTGTCAAGACTTACCATGCTTGATCATGAGACCTGGAAAAAGGAGGAAGCACATCCTAGTGCAGTTAGCCCATTTTTCTTTAAACAAAGGACAAAGTGGGTCTACAAACACCACCTTGCAATCACTGACCTACTCCTCTATTGTAGTTTTTAGTCTTCATTATAAAACTCAGTGAAGCAAGATGGAAGACACTGACAAATATCAGCATTAGCAGCAGTGAAACAATTTGTAGTACCACTAAGACCTAGCCATTTGTAGAGTGATGGCCAGTAGGGAGTGCAGGCCAAGAGCAAAATACAAATGCCTGGATCCTCTCCAGCACCTCTTTCAGCTATTTATACAAACATTTGGTGACTTTCTTTCCTCGTTTCTTTTAAGTGTCAGCTGCTTTTTACCCATGGCTAAGCCACAGTTGTTTACAATACACCAAAAATCAAAGTTAATGATCTTAGAGTCTTCAAGTCAAAGTACATCTGGTCTGGAAACAACACTCTCTCTTAGGCCCAAATTCCATGTAAATATACACACATCTGAGTGGAAAAACACCCTGTGTGTTACAGATTTGCTGAGGCACGTGCAGTAGTACCCTTATCATTCCTATCAAGTGTAACTCAAGAAAGACTTTTGAGAAGTTCAAAAGCAAAGCAGCAAGCTACAGTTTAAATGAGACTCCATTAGGCAGAGCTCTGCTCACGACTCTCCCAGATCACTGTTTTTATTAGCAAGCTACATGAATAACAGTAAAGCTATTCGTACAGCACTTACCAGGCTGGGTGCAGGCACCCATCCTGCCAGAGAGCTTTTAGATGTTGAATCCAGCACTGCTGTTATCTGCTCTGTGAGAAAAAACCTGATGTAAACAAATGGAAATTTTGTGTCTGGCCAACAAAGGGGCTTTCCCAGCCAATATCAGAATGAAGTTTTAAAGTTAATTGGTAAATCAAAAGGCTAAAAGCCATGATCTTGTAATCTCTCCCTAATGTGAGTAGTCCTCACATTGATCCCATGGTTTCACTCAGCTTCACAATAGATTTACTCATTACAGACTTAGTTCATAAGAAAAGATTTGAAGAGCCTGTCATCAATACATGACAGAAGTAAAATTATGAAATGTAAATTTTCTGCTGGTTGGAAGCATTCACTTTCAGTTATTTTAAAGCAACTTAGACACACTTTTTAAAATAGGCATAGAAATGCTTTGTTTTGATCACAGAAAAGTAAGACCATGTCTGTCAATTTTTCAGAAACACCACACCCACTCATCTATGTACTGAGTAATATCATGTTCTGACAATGTCCACCAAAACCCATTTGGTACATCTGAAATTAAATTCTTAAAAGCTTAAATAATCTAATTTGCAGAAAAACCTAGTCCCTGAATATATGTCTTTAGAGCAGTACTTCATTCAGGAAAAAGCAGCTATAGAGCGCTCCATAAATCTTCTTCTGCTTCCTCTGTGCAAAACCTCAGTGTCAGTTTCAGAGTTAAGAATCCAGTTCAATACTACAGAACAAACACATCTGAGAGAATAAACCAGATCAAAGGCTTGATCCTGAGTCTTTCTCCATTGGTAATTCTGGCTGAGACAGTACTTCCATTTAGGCTGCCTCATACAGCCACTAAACCTACTCCAGAAAATTACTTTAAGTAGCTACAAAGTGTCCCACACACACGACCCCATTCATTTTGATGGGATTACTGATTGAAGGGTTTGTCTCCCAAGCACCAATACAGCAAAGAAGCACTGCTAATAACACCTCATCTCCCCAAAGGGGCAAGAAGTGGGTAAAATCACCCTGAATTTGCTGCCATTCAATTAACTGCTGAACCTCGTTTGCAAAAATTAGGAAATAACATGCCTCAGAAGTATGCTATCTCAAAAAACCCACCATTTTTTACTGAAGAGTTTGCAAGAAGCAGGACTATTGAAAGGCTACCAACAGTCTGACATGGATTCTCAGAGAAGAATCACCAAGTAACACAAGCAGGAAAAAACTTCTTAAAAAAAAAAACAAACCAGCTGCTTTTTTAGAATGGTTTTGGGAATAAGATATTAGCAAAAGGAAAAACAGCAATGAGAAGGTGCTAAGAAGCAGATATATAGATACAATTCAGAGGCTGGTCTGCACCCAAAACCAGGACTGGTGAGTACCCTGAGCAGGCCAGGCTATCACAGGTTCTATGTGAACGCTGACGCGTTCAGGATTCCAAGGGAGGGAGACATACACGTGCTTCCATGCTTGAAAAATGTACTGCCTACATGCTAACACCTATAAGAAAAGCAGTGATGAGTTCATTCTAAACATTCCTTCACTTACCTAGGTATATATCACATGACTATATAGCAGAGATATAACATGGGACCGTGCTGGTGTATGGCAAATGATAACAGAATATAACAAACAATTACTTAATTTATAAAGTATCATTATAACCGTGCTATATCTGCTCATATTTTTTCTACTGAGGGGCAGTAGAGAAACCTTGGTTAGAGATGAGACCTGCATTGTTTTAAGCAAAGCAGAAATAGGAATTTAGTGCAAATGCCAAAAAGGTTCAAATCTAGCTCCATAGTGGATTTACAAAGAGATGAATGAAGTCCAAAGCCTTTTAGGATATGTCAACAAATCAAATTGAAAACACACCTATTCCAACAAGCAATCTGTATGTACTTACATATTGCATATTGGTATACCTGCTGTGGAAGAATTTGGTTTAGCTGTCCTAGTTAGGAAACTCTTAATTTAAGTTTTATTTGCTTCTCCCTTTTGAAAACAGCATACTATTTTCCTCTTTTTCTTTTATGGGCCACCAAATAACATGTGACCAAATGTACCTATTTAGTGAAAATGAGTTCCATTAGTATGTAATCTTATACTTGCATTGTTTTCTTCTGAAGGAAAATAATGGGGAACAGGTGGTGATGCTTAGCATCAGGCTCCTGTTTCTAGAATTACAATCTACTGGGAGCCACCAGCAATCTCTGAAAGCTGTCATAAGTGCTCGGAACTAGTAAGATCCAGAGCACACTCAATACATTAAAGCTTCTTTTTGAAAATTTAAGTAGGTGTGACAGGAGAAAACTGGCTGAATGGTGCAGGGATTCTAACATGTCCCTGCAAAGGGTCGTGATTTCCTTCTGTATCCCACAATAAATAACTCAAGCTGGCCTCCATTTCCACTGCAGAAATTAGACATTTAAAAAATTCAAATAGGTACCATATGCACTATAAACCTTTCTGGTTTAGCATTCAAATGCAGACTCATTCACATTGTTGGAAAATATGGGATTTAAATTCTCCTAGAAGAACTTCAAACAGCTGTTCCTTTACACTTATTTATTCTTTTCTCAGTGCCACAAAAACGGCGGTGCCAATAAATATCTCCTTGATGTTGTTTGAAAACCTACTGGAGTCACACAGCATAAATAGTTTTACCCAGTGAGTCACAAAACCACACATCAAATGAACACTTCTTTGTTTTATCAATCCCATCCTTACCTTACCAAGTAGGAAGTGGTTTAGAAATAATTTGATATAACTGAGTTTTCGAATGAGTTTTCATGATAAAAACAAGACAGAAACACCAGCTAACAGATGTATCTATACAAGCAAACAAGCATTATAGCCATGTTTTAAAACGTGGCTCTGAAGCTGAGGGGTAGGACAAAGACAACACATATTTGTAGGGCAGTTTCAACTGACATACAACTCTGTAGAAACAGACACAAAAGGCTGGCTGGCATTCCTAACTACTGCTAGATGTCAGATATGCCAAGATGCACACTTAAAAGGAGAAAGAATTAAGGCAGGCCTTTTTTTGTGCCATTGTGGTTTAAAATTATAGGAATTAATATAAAGTTATTTGTAGGGCCAGATTTGCTGTTGGTAGAAATTTGTAATTTCCCACTAATTTCCATGGGAATATGACAAATAGTACCAAGGAACCAGATTGTACTTAACAATTCACATTTCTTGCACATCTATACGAGACCAATGTTACATTTATTATTACTGTGGTTATTTTTGGGGAGAGACCTTAGTGAAAGCAGTCCCTTCAAGCAGAAATTAGTTTACGCTTCAGCAATGCTTTAACCAAAGAAACAGTAGCTTTGTGCTACAAATGTCTTAATTATTCTTTCCACCTGAAATCAGGTTCTGAATTAAGGGATAATGCTAAATTGCACCATCAGATCCACCTAAAATCGGTTTTTTTCTGAATTTCCTTAACACAGTATTTCCCCTCATTTATCACACCTATTAACCTGAATCCAGACAGTAATCCTCTCTAGCATGTGCATAAACAGCAAAGTTCTTGACCAAAAAGCAATCACAAAATTATTACTATTCATAATGAGTGAACCAGAAAAAGTGCACAGCCTGATCTCAGGAAAGGTTTAATCTCCAAGAGAAAGAATAATTCTCATCCCATTTGTGAACTGACTAAATTTAAACTTTGGAAAACAATACATATGAAAGCACATGATGCCATTTTAAAAGCAACTGTTTTATAATAATTTTACTTTATTTCCAAACTCCAACCTTACCTTTGAAACTATTTAGAAAAGGAAATCTGCTATGCTTTGAGCATTTAGTAGGACTGAATAATTAATTTTAAAATAATGAATAATTTAGTTTTCAAAAGACCTAATTTCTTTAAGGATTCTTTTCCCCTAACAAGAACTGAAAGTTTTGGGTCTTTATCAATACTTCTTGAACTTCTTTTATGGTGTTTCCCCTTTTCCTGATACTAGAGATTGCAAAAGCAGTTCTAATAACAACACAGTATTGGCAAAAAAACCCCCAGAAAGTACATTATAAATTTCCTGCTTAATACACATACAGTAAATGGTCTTAGTATATATGCATATATGTACAGATATATGTCATATATAATACAAAAAACATCAAATTAGCATATGCTATTACAGTAGGAAAATGATAGATATTGTCTTTACTATACCACCCCTAAAATTATGTTCTTGGATAAAATTTTGTAAGTATTTTAAAGGTAGAAATGCTTTCGTTACCTTCTTAAAATCTTTTTTTGACTGAGCACTTGCTAAATCAATTTAAGCACAAATTAACGTTAGCCTGAAGCACAAAGATACTGGATTTAGCTCTTATGAGTATCACAAACTTACAATTATTGTTTTGTTGAAATTTCCTTTCAATTCAGATGACCTGCACAGGTGGAAAAAAAATCAGTGCAACTCAGGAAACATGAGATTCTTTAAGTTTTAATATCTTACAGTGATTTTTCTTTTCAGAAAAGAACCCTTAGATTTCAAATTCACTTGGCTGCTTGAAGAGGCAGCTGCATTTTGACAGGATAACTGGCCTTTAAGTCCTTACACTACTTCTCCTCCCTCCATCCTTAATAAGATACTACTACTACTAATGGTAGCTCCACAGAAGAAGTTAATTTTTTTCCTTGCAAAAAAACCAAGGTAGCAATGATTAATTTACCAAGAAACTACAATATTAGAGCAAAAGATAAACACAGAACTATGTGTCTGACCTTCCTAAAAGACTAATTTTTGTTTGCCTTTAAGACACAATGATTTTACCATCGTTCTTCAAAGAACAAAAAATCTACACTTTTTAAAACAAAGTGTTTTCCCCACTCTCTGTCCTGAATTGCATTGTTCTGAACTTGCTGGTGGATGGTCCATACGCATTAACCTTTTATAATTCATGAGGAATAACGTTTGTGGTACCATGATTTCAACAGTTTGCTGACAAACAAACTGTTTAATTTTTGCCCAGATTGCATTTCCCCATAAGCAGAACATCAGTACCTTGTGGTAGCACACTTTGCAGACAAACTGCATTGCACTGCATATGACACAGTTGCTCACCCTTCTCGGTTTGTAGAGTCTGGATCCAATTTTCAAATGAAAGATCACTTTGCTGAACATTTATTTTTCCTGTGGAATTACTGTTTGGTGAATAGGCTGCTTTCAGCCTTGGGGGTTATTTATTTAGATTTTCATTCTCTTCAAAATGTTGGTGGAAAATGTTTGTCTGCTGGAGGGGTACCATATGCTTCTGATCTGAACATTGACTGACTCCTACTGCGTAAAAAGTGAGTGAGCAAGTAGAAACACAGACAGAAGATTGAATGATCATTAAGTATCTAAATGAACTGGGAATTACAGTCCCAGTTTCCAAAGTCTGTCAGATGAATCGAGTTCCAGTTTAATTCAGAGTCCTGGGAACCTACATTTCTGTACACTCAAGAGTTTAATATAATATCAGAAAGAGATGGATGAGAGAGCACAAAAGCTGAGAAGGATACAAAATGAATGCAGCATAAACTGCTGATTCAAGAGCAAATGCAGGTTTCCAATATTCCTTTCTGCAATAAATTATATTGTTCTGCTTAGAATCTGTACCAATTGTGAAAACAGCACCTTTTTTTTTTACATTGAACAACTAAAAAGAAAAAACAGTTCCTTTTTATTCCAAGAATTATGTTAGGTACACATCTTTAAAAATAAAAATATTCCAAGGCAAGTTTAGAAAAACTACTGTTTAAAGGCATATTGACTTAAGCAGGATCATATTCAACCTGTGCACTTCCTATTAAGCTTTATTATATTTAATTTCTTCTGTGTTTCTCTTCTCTAAAAATACTCCCAATTGTGTAAATGTTTGGATTGGTCATCTATGTTATCACCTTCCAAATGTTTTTAGTTCCTTAAAATATCATATATTTGTTTCAAAGAGGAGCATTTTACACAATGGCATACATTGACAGGTTTTTGGAATCAATGCCATAGAAATTTAGCATAACTTATGAAAATATTATGCTTGAAGTCTAACCAACAAAGCATTTCTGGCCCTTGTAAATACTATTTCACACAGCCATTGAAAACGCTTTGCTCAGATAGCCAGTATGCCATATGCACAAAACCAGCAGAATGAACAAACACACACCATTAGCTGGGATTTTTTTTCACCATTAAAAAAGGTGTCAGAGATTTTAGCAAGCAGACAAGTTCAGGACAGCAACATTTCTACAACATCTAGCAAACTGTTTCTAGCAACATCCTTTCTACATCTGCTTTAGAGAAGGGAGCAGACTGGACTTGGTCACATATACCAAAATTCATGTACTGCATTAGCCATAAATGCATCAAGTATCTCCTCATCAATCAACTGGTCACAAGATGTCACAGCTTGCTGTCAAGCACAGTGGAGAGGCAGCAGCTCTGCCAAGTTTTTTACTGAACCTGGATGGTTGGAATCCAAGTTTGAATGCCAAAGTATTTAAACATGTGTGTTAACCATGCCTTTTAACTCTTTTGGAGTTTGCAGGTGGAAGAGAAGATCAAAGGAGGGTTTAAAAAAAATTTTAATACTATCAATACTCATTAAGCCAGAGATGGTGACCAGAGACTGCTGCAAGAGGAAAACAATAGAGGGAACACAATATTTTGTGAACTCCAACTTTTGCATGATGCAGAGAAGGATCTGGTGAAAGCAGGGAAATACATGCACACAAACACATACATAGCAGCACTTATAACACTGTGAATTCTATTTAGGTTCCTAAAATCTCTGGTCAAATTGACTTTCAAAGATAAAACAGGAGATTATTGGAGTTTGACTGTAATCCTGAGTCGCTCTTTGTCCTCAGCTTTTTTAATCTATTTGTAGACAGAGCCAACCAACCCTGTACTTCCCTGGCATCAGAGTAGTTTCCATCAAAACTGTAACAACTTGGGAAACATTGAACTTTTCAAAAATTTGAAGATACTCAGCCCTGTGTATAATGATAATTTGCAACAGAAGGATTTACTCATTAGCAAAATTCTTGAGGAAATTAGAAAGAAGACACCTCTCCAGCCCCAAAAATCTTCATCCTGAGTAATGCATGATTTGAAAATCTTACCCTTTTTGGAAAGTATTTACTTCCGTAGCTGATTAAATTTTAGCAAAAACCTTTGAAAAGTCTCCCTTGACTTGAATATCCTACATACTTTGTGAATCTGTTCTAAGCCTCTTTGCCTCTTATTTTTTCCATTTCCTTTTCATTGTAGTCATGTTTTCCATTTGCTGCACCAATTTCTTTGGACTGCTTAACATTTTGACTAAAAATGTGGATAACAAAGCCACACTGGCATTCATGGGAGTGTTAACACTGATGTCCATGGGCATTGGAGAGGATATGAAAATCAGTGGCCACTGCCATAGACTCAAGGATTGAGTTCAGCTCAGTAGTTAAGTTTTTGATAATATTTGTATATGGACATCCTAACAGAAGAACAAAAAACCACAAATGCTTACATTGAACCAGATATACTTAAGTTTCCTGATAAACTGAGGCAACAAGCTGGGCTACTTATGATACTGATAAAAAAATTATTGATTTTTATGTTGATAAAAATTATTAACTGCATAAGTACATAAAAGTTGCTGTAACCTATCAGGAAAAAGTGGCCAGGCCAGCATCCAGCTAGATGCAAATACTCAGAGGAATAAGATTATAGGCAAGCACAGAAGGACTTCTTCCAGTTGCATTCTCCCAGTTTCAGCCAACAGACACTTAGACACATCTGGGGCTGGAAGTTCAGCACCTACCAGTGCAATCTCTCATCTCTATGTCTGCCTCCCCTCCATTTGAGCAGTTCCCACATATGGCTCCCACAGCATCCACAATGAGCTCCACAACATGAAAAAGTTGTTCCTGGCTGTCTGATAATTTCACACTGTCTGCTCTCGGCTCTTCTTCTACAGCAAACACTGAGTGATTGCTCCCCACTCACTTTCTTCTGACTCTTCATTACTTTATCTCTCTCCATCCTGTTCTCCCACAGGCATCCCTTTTCTAAACTGGGTCTTTGCATCCTATTTACTTTCCCCTGTGTTTAAGCAGTTCTAGTGTTATGATCATCCATGCTATCCTCCTTCTGCATTTAATTCTGACTGGTTTTATATTTTTAACAGTTACTCTGCACCATTAGATTAGAACCAGTTTAAAAATGCCCTCTGTTTTTTTTTTTCACTTCCTGATATTCCACTTCATTTTTTATATGTTTTTAGTATCTAATTTTTATCTCTCTGCTGCTGCTTCACCATGAAATATAGATAAATTGACTCTAAATTACAGGGTATCACTTATGTGCCAAATTGCCATCACATGATGCCATATATATTGCTTTACACTATTAGAAATAGAATTTTACCCATGGGATTTATCTCTCAGGTGGTCAGTATACTGGCATTTACTGCAACTCTGTGGTCCACTTAAATTTTTACTGTTGTGAATAAATTTTTGTCAAAATTTCTGTGCCCATTTTCCAGAACATTTGCCAATAAGTTGAACAGCATCAGTCCTGAAAGGTTTATGTGAAGCTTTGCTCATAGCCTCCCTGTATAGTGAAATATGGAAGTTTAATCCTGCTTGGTTTTGATCAATTATCAGTTATTCTAATCAGTTACGAAATGGATTATACCTTGGCAATTCTGTTTCTTTAAAGTTTTTGTGCTTGAGTTATAGCTCCATTGGCACAAGTATTTGGAGAGCAAAGATGGGGCAATTTGATTTTGATCTGTCACTAGTCTGGTAAAAAAATGCTGTTTTGAAAGATTAACTTTGATATTGTACTCACAAATATGATTAAGGCTGTGTTTTGTGAGGTGGGCTGGGAGGAAGAAGGAAGGCTCAACCTCACATGTGTTGTCAGGACAGAAGAGCATTAGAGACTTTTTTTTCTGAAAAATATTCAGGTGAAACATACTATTAAATGAACTTTAGAAGAAGCAAATGGTCACAAAATGTCCTCTAGTAGCCACTCTTTAGATTGATTTCCTGACAATTGGGTCATTTAGGGCAGAAGGGGATCAAAAGTACAAGCAGTGACCATTTTACTAACAAACAGTCAAAGCATACAAGAACAAACACTTCCAGTGGAGTCAAAAGCATCAGGAGCAGCCGAGCTCCCCGTACTGCAGGGACAGAGATGTGCATTGTACCACTGACAGGGCATGAACTCTGTCCATGGCTGCTCTTGTCTGCTCAGACTGCTCAGCAGTGTGGATCACCCTGCCTGAATTTCACCCCTGCGCCACCTCAGCATCCTTCAAGCCCTCCAGCTGCTGTCTCACAGAAACTAGCCTGCCCTTTGATCAAGGGGTAAAATTCAAATTTTAAGGACTACATTGCAAAAGTAAAACAACCACCTCACACAAAAAACTGAAACAAAAAAACCCCCCACATTCACACACACACACACACACACACACACACCACAAAAACTCTACAACTTCAGAACCAAATACTGACCGGCTGACAGAAGGAGCACTGGAGGTCAAACCAAGGAAAGAGAGAAAATCAAATCCAGAAATTGTCAGTCTGTGTTGTGCAATCTGTTTTCACAGAATCAGCTAAATCTGTACTCGTGAATTCCACTTCAGCTTCTGCTCCTACCGGCCCTATATCCATGGTATCTGGGAAATTACTTAAACACAGCTCTGGAGAACAGCATGGGACTGGTGCTTCCAAAAGGCCAAAGTCAATCCATTCACATATCAGAGACATGTGCCAGGGCAGCCGTCCCAGCTGCACAACACATGATGTGTCAACTGCTTTACATAGGGTGGGTCAGGAAGAGGCTCATTAAAGACAAGCACTACAGCTCTCCTTGCAACATCTCTGCATCCTTGTCCAGTTTTACAGAAAAAAAAAAAAATGCTGGTTTAAGGAAAAAGTTACTCTGGATGAAGACTGTAACCCAGAGAGAAGGGCCAGTGTAACCGTGTCTGCTACATCAGACATGAACTACAACTGATTTTTATATAATTATTTCATCACTGAGGGAACAGCATAAATTATTCTGATTTAACTTTTCTGTAATAATAATTATAACAAATTATTCGGATGACCAAACTTGGACTACCTTACATAGGTGATGAAAGAGAAGAGAGGTCCTTGTCCCTAAGCATGCCTTGCACTGAGACTCAGACAGATGACTTCCTCTGAATTTCTCTTATGCATGGAAAAGACCATGACCCCACTCCCTAAATGCATGCATAAGCTAATTCCCACTGAAAACATTCAGGGAGCTAGGTACCTAAATACATTTCAGACTCATCCTATCAGTAAACAGGGCCAAACCTTTGAAATGGCTTTCTGTGCAGAAGTGTGTGGCATTTCTTGGATACATTATGGATGCTACCCTCAGTGACCTGAAACCCTGAAAGCTGTTCCAAAAAGATTGATTCCTCAAATTCTCAAACAAATAAATTTCTTACATGGCTGTTAAAGAAAGTAATGTGTTTTCTCTCATTTTAACCATCCTTGACCCTTCTGACCCTTTAACAGTAAAACAACTTAAATCCCACCAAACTTAAAAGTGACAAGGGCACCCCACATCTGGAACTTACACCCCACTATCACACCTGTTCATACAATGTATTCATTGACTTCTAATCATCTAAAACCTTTAAAACAGAGTTAAGGCAGTGCTATCCTACTTGCCTGTGTGTGCCGATTGAAAGAGGATTTTGTGGGTAACTCTCCAGACAAGAGCCTGACAGTGGATACTCCCTCCATTGTCAAATGGCATCTTGGCTAACTGGGTCTGTCTGTGGCACAAGCCTATCAGAGATTTTTAGAGTGCTAATCCCTCTTACACAGACAATCTGCAGCCCATTTGCTGTTCTGTTTTGGCTTTATTTTTTAACGGGGCCTTAAAACATATTTTTTCCTTAAAATGACAACGTTCTTTTCTGCCCTCTTTGTTCATGAGGCTTTGTGCACTCATAAACAGTTTAAGAGTTCCCTTCACACCTGCAGTGCACATGTGCCTGAAATAAAGATTCTCTTATCTATTCCTCACTGATAACTTGAGAGGATATGCTTAAGAAAAGACATTATCCTTTTAAATGTATTGGACAAACCGAACCCAAGCCCCAAACCTACAGCAGTGACAGTAAGGCCAGCATATCTGGGGAAGGAGGGATCCTCAAAGTTAGAGCAGAGAGGCTGAGAGGAGGGTAAGCAGACCTGCACTTCCTTTCCAGGTGGCAAATCCTGCTCAAAGACACAAGCATGCCTCCTGTACCATCTCAAGGTTTTGCTCCTTTATTGACCTCCTGGGCTCTGTGTTGCTTATCTGGAAAATCATGCCAAAAATGCTTCCCAGTTAGCATAATCTGAGCTATGCTGAAGCTGTGCTGCTACTCAAAACCCTCTTGCTCAGGAAATGCCCCCCATGGACTTGTTTCCTCGGCAGGAGGTGGACCAACACGCAATGGAGTGCGGTGCCGTGACTTCTCAGCTGCCCCATGCTGTTACAGCTCTGCTTGTGCTGACATCACTGACCAGCCCCAGCAGAGGAAAACCCTAAACCAGCCTAACCACAGAACAGTTTGGGACTGGCAGGACTTTCTCACCCTCTTGCAGCTTAAGCATTGGTACAAAGTCTGAGGGAAGTTTTTCTCCGCAGAGAAAACCTTAATCTTCTGGTTAGACAACATCACACACTACAATTTGATACTTAATAAACTGTCGTGAAGCTATAATACAAGTATTCACTTGGTCACTTATTCTTTTAGCAATAAAAAACAATTGGGACTGAAGTTCAGTGGCAATTTGTTGCAGCTGCTGTGGCCAGGACCCTCTCACAAAGTAATTTCCAGAGGATTCTTCTTGTTAAAAAGCCATTTTCCTGGCGAGGAGTGGGATGTCTGGAAGATAGCAATGCGGATAAATCCAAGCACAGAAGTTTACAAGCATTCCTAAAGAGCATTTAAAAAACTCTGTATTTATTTAAACAATTACAAAAACATTGTATGCAGCTACGTAGTTGAGTACTACCACCAAACTATAAAGTAGACTTTTAAGCCTAGGCAGTTTTCCTCTTTACCTGTAAGATGACATGAGGCAGCATTGATATTTGGCTCCACATGGAGAAAGTGTGGAGAGAGGATGGCAACCTCCTGTTTTCATGGTTCTTCCTTGGTTCCCAAAATTTTGATTCCTCAATTCTGACCTACACTCACTCTCTCATCCTACCACAGGAATTGGTTATGAATAATATACAAATGGAAATTTAGTTTTGTTGGGAGTCACAGCAACTGAACAGGTCTGAGAGAACAACTTTCAGTCTTGCTGGGCAACCCCATAGTGTTCAGCTCACACAGAGTGGTTGGCTATGTGAGCCAGATGGTCTCGTTATTGCTACCTGAGTGGATGATAAACTGAAACGTAAGAATGGCAGGTCTGGTAAAACATGACCATTTGATATGTCCTGTCTTCCCTCCCTCCTGATGAAGGGAGATGATACTTGAAAAAGGAAGAAAGGAAGTACACACCCAGTACTCCTACCAAAGGGAGAGTAAAAGACTCAGAGCTCAGTCTCTGTGTGGGCAACCCAAAACCCCAGAAGACAGAAAGAAACACAAACTTTTATTTTTTGAGGTAGAAAACAGCATCCTGAGTCCACAACAAACTGGATGGGAGGGCACTGCAAACTCATTTTCAAGCCAAAAGAAAAGAAACAAGAAATACGGCAAGTACACTGCAGTATGTACTAAGCCTGACAGGTCAGGCCACAGCAGAATGTCCAGTTCAGTATCTATTCAGACTGTCAAGAAGAGGTGCACCATTTTCTGGAGGAACATATAGCGAAAAAAACCCAAAAAAAAAAACCCAATTCGGGAAGCTACCTTGCTCTGTGCAAAAGGAAAAGTAAAGCAGATCTTCCCCCACCAGATGCACTACTTTCCCTGATGCCATTCCAGTTAAGAATGAGATTCCAAGAATAAAAGTTTCCTGCTGCAACATCAACATATTGTGTTCGCAGTTCCTTTAAGAGATCTCCACTGTAGTCATTTCAGATTGCAGAGAGGAGATCATGCTGACAGCAAGTCACTGCTTTACTCAAGGCAAGCTGCCAAAACAC
This sequence comes from Leptocoma aspasia, assembly GCA_013399835.1. Lineage (NCBI taxonomy): Eukaryota > Metazoa > Chordata > Aves > Passeriformes > Nectariniidae > Leptocoma > Leptocoma aspasia. The sequence continues at coordinate 168,934 of VXAX01003655.1, read as the reverse complement.
GTAGAACTGAACCCTGTCCTCTCATTCACTGGACCGATAAATATGCTTTTAAAAGCATGCACAGCCTGGTTCACACTTACATGATGCACAGAGAATGAGGCAGAGGGCTTGCAGAGTGAAGCAACACCTCATTCCCAAGCATGTGCAGAGCAGTCTGCCTTTGCTTACTGCTAAAAATGCTAAACCAGTGCCATTTGCACTACACATGTGCAACATGCATGTCTCAAAGATTCATTACTATGCATATGAAAATTCAATCATATCAAAGCTTAGCTTTAAGAAAGTCCCAAGGGGCTGAACCGTGTGCTTATGTGCTTTGAGGGGGGAAAACCCAACAACTTTTAAGCTTTTTTTTTCTTTTTTGTAGCATTGCTCTGCTCTTTCTGTTAGTAAGAACAAAATAGCTGCTGAATGAATGAACTCCATGTTCCCACTGTGTGTTTATATCCATTTATTTTCTTAACTCAAGTTCTGTTTGTGGGAACACAAATGTATAAATCATAGATGGATTTAAGGCCTATCCCCAAAAAACTGTAACCAAGATGAACAAAATTCATTATTTTATTTGAAGATTGCTGTGATTTAGTATTATGCTGTCCTTTAGTATAAATATATGTATCCTTTTAAGCCATCTTGCTCGCTCTCTAACACTACTTTCTGTAGCCCATTCTAGAGCAAAGTATTCTGCAATTAGCTTGGAAGTACCATAAATCATCTATCTCCACATTTCATTACAATTTGAAAATTGCTTGATGTTCATTGCAATTTCCATTAGAATAAACCTGACCTTCAATCAAAAAGGAAAAAAGTTCCACTAAAGAAAAGTGATGATTTGGGGACACACACGGCCAAAGCACATGCTATACTTGGTGAAAAAAAAGACAAGATGAAGTTCATGGTCTCTAATGAAAATAAAAACTTTTACAGGCAGAATTCATTTTAAAAGAAGCAAACCTTCTGATCTTCTTGGCTTTTATATTGGCCTTTCACATCCATGAATATGAAGCTCATAGAAGCTTCCTATATGTTTGAACCTAAAAGTACCAGAAACACCACCCAGAACACAGCAGTAAAAGACAAAGATTCCAAAAGAATTATCTTCAGTTCACTAAAAAAAGAATAAATATAAAATGCTTAATACACTTGGAATTTTACCAGTCCAGGAAGAGCAGAATGGTGGCTTTTAGCTTTCTCCACCATGCCTGTGGTGTCATACAAACTTCAGCTCCTTAAATCCATCAAACATTTTGTGACTGTGGTGCCAAAACCAACACAAAGCTCCACTGCATCAGGACAGGACATGGTGACAAGCCCCATGGCAATGATGGGCCAAGCAGGGGCTCCTGGCTCCAGGTGTATCCCACCACACCCTGATTCCTGCCAGCCACAATCAGTGTGTGCATGCAGGCAGTAGCATGAACTTGGTAGGAACCTTGGCAAGCACACGCAGGAGGGGAAGCTCTCTGTTTTGAAGGTGTTCTCCAAATTAACATTTTTACATGTATATAAATCTTGTTTGGATTTACTTAAAAAAATAAGCAGATATACAAAACCTGGAGAGGAAAGCCGTGCTGGAAAACCAAACAGAAGCAGAAGCTTCATGGTGCTCCTCCTTTGCAGAGCCAAATTCCTCCTGAACAACATTTCCAGGGTGAGGCATTTGTAAGTACAAGTGCAAAAGGACCAAAGGCTCTATTGACAAGCCATGAGATACGAAGTGCTTGCAAGATACATCCGGTGTTGAGATAATTAAGATCAAAATTAAACTTGTGCTGTATTTGCATCTGCAAAGCATCAGTTAATCAAACATAATGAGTTAATCAGACTCACTTTTCTGAGGGGAAAATGTAATCATGCTTCATCATCTTCTGTGTTGTCATTAAGCTTTGACAGAATTTCCATACAGAAACTGACTCTTCCTAAGTACTTGCACACCCAGCAGCACATCAGAGTTCTAGAAATTTTCTAGGCATTGTTGCAAAGCTAATAGGAAATACTTGTAGTAAAGCTACATCTAAAGGATCTTTTGCACTATATTATGACATCAGTTAATAATAACAACAATTTGAAGGGGACATCAAGCATGACCCAGGAAGGAGATAATACTCTGCACCCCATTTTTTGCAATTAAGAGAGAAGCCAGTGGGTTATTTAGCAAGACTGCTGCCAGTAAACCAGTATGTCACCCATATTTCTAACACCAAACAGCAAGAGCAAAGAATTAATTCTCTGGTGGCCTCTGCAGATTTAGCAACTCTGCATTTTTTTAAATTAAAAAAATAAAAGGCAGCTATTGCTGGATGTAATTTCTAGTTATTTTAATTAACTTATTTTTAATCCCATGAAGAAATAATTTTTACTGTCTTGGTTGCTAACTATTTAAGATATTGTGGTTACATTTTTGGTGTCTTTGGTACATTTTATTGTAACATTGTCAGGGCACTGCATTCAATTACTACATCTCATGCTGTTTTACTCGCTACAAAGCAACATCCAAAGATTTTCTAGCAAGTCCTTGTGGGTAACTATGTCCTGTCCAAGAAACACATGTATGTCCATGTGTTAATAGGTATGAGATCAGTATCAAATTAGTCATTTGAATAATGCCTCTTTGGTTTGGCTTCTGTGATCTCGAACCTCTTAGCTCAAGCTGCAATAGAATTAAAAAAAAAATAAACACATCTTAACATTAAACCAAGTGCATTTGGAATACTAGGGCTTATCTGATAGCTGTCTGTTGTGCCTCTGCAGCAGTAAAACTTGTCCCAGCTTTTCACTCCTCTCTCCCTTTTCCAGACCTCATTATCTCTTAGTCAGCCCCGAGAGATCTGCCAGTTCCCTCTACTGGATGTCCCAGTTCTTCCCTTCATTGCTACTGCTCCCATCATGTTCATGGGGAAGGGACAGTCTCAACGGGAAGCACAAACCCAAACAGTTATGCAGCAGCAAAAGGACAAAGGGAATGAGAGACACATCCTGCTGAGGAATGAGCTGAAACAACAGCTTGTGGCCAGGAGGTGGGAAGGGAAGAAGATAACAGTACCCATAGATTAAAGAAGGAAAACAGCTGGAAATAAAGCTTGGTAGGTCACAGCCTACCAGATCATTAAAGGTGGTTGAGTGTGAAGGTGTACAAACCCCAGCACTGACAGAGGGGACACATCTCAGAGGAGAGAGAGGACTAAAATCCAGAGGAGAGAAGTCTAAAAGATGGTGAAGTGAATTAAAGAGGCTACAAAGTCATCAACCAGGAATCTGTGGAAAGGCTATGCTATTCAAACACTGTACGATATGTTCTGTTTTTCAGGTTGCATCTCTGTAGTTGAGCTAGAGCACTCACATGGGCGACCTTGCCCAAGCACAGTGGAAGCTATAGCTAACACAGAAAAAAATTAATCTATCTTCACTGTCAATTATGACCCTGTTCACTGCATCATATTTTCCTAGAGAGGGGATCTATCCAGAACACTTTCACAGGCAGGTTGCAGTACAGAGGTGTTGGATGTCCCTAGAAGCATTTCTCTAAATCAAGTTTGAAAGGAAATAAATAGCTGAGAGTATATAATCCTGACCCTCCCCCCACCCAAAGTAACCTAGATTAGCATGCACTGTACAGTACTATTTTTGAGCATATTTTTCCCTTGTGCAAATGCTGTAGATACTTTCCAATTCTCTGTGAAATTGGGGAAACATTAACAGTTTGCAGAAAAGGAAAAGCAGCAGTGACAGTAAAGAAGAATGAAGAGAATGAAATCTCACCGATTTAGCACATCAGTGCTTCTCATTCTCTGCTGATCCAAGGCAGTAAAGGGAATAAGACCAGAAAATAAATAATATTCCTCAGAAAGACATAAAAATGTTAAGTCTTACTAAAATCCACATTTGCCCCGCCAGTCTCTCTGCAAGCTGGATCAGCTTGCTTTGCTCATGTGAGTATTTTCATTAATTTAAACTGGAACTTTGCCTGACAAAAGAGCGTTGGATCTTCCCTTTCTGGGCAGAAGCACTGTAACTACCAGCTGAAAAACATCAACGCTCCAGATAAGCCATGAACTGTTATATCAGTTGATTTATTGCTGATTAAACACTCCCAAGTTGCTCCTAGTCCTGAGAATTAACATAATTGAAAAGCAAATAGGTTGTGGGCTGATGGTCCTTTCATCAGTTTTGGTGATTTCCACCACGTGTATGTGCAGAGCTGAAAGCACAGCTCAGAGCCCTCACAACAGCAAAATTCTATTAATTTTTCTTTAACTTGCATATCCTTGGTCCTTATTAAAACTATTTCCTAGTTGTAAACAAGACACTCAATTCACCATCTAATGTTGCCAAGATAGATACTCTTACTTTTGAGACATTACGAATTGCACTAATTCAACAGATTGTTCTAGAAAGAAAAGCATAGGCCTGATCTTTTGCAAGTGGCATGGTAAACTTCAGTGCAAAGTCCCATAATCTAAACAAATTAAGCACTAACTTAATAAGAGAGTACTTTAAAAAAGATTATGAAAATGTCATGTCTTAATTGGTTGATATGCATGACACCACTGTTGAAAAACGCAGCGGCTTACCAGCCCTACAGCTGGAAGTATCACCAAAGAGAAAACATTTTCACTAAAGATACTCCTTTTTCTCTTTTCTTCTCTTTTTTCTTTTTTATTTTCTTTGCTTTTTTTCCCCTTTTTTTTCTTTCCTCTCTTTTCTTTTCTTCTCCTCTCTTTTCTTTTCCTGTTGTTTTCTTTTCCTTGTCTTTTCCCTTCTTTTCCTCTTTTTATTGCAATTCTGCGTTAACTATGTCGCTTCAGGCGGATGGCCAAAAGTAGCATCTAGAATTATTGGGAGCAAATCTGTGTCATTTTCACATACATCTGTGTGAGGCCATGCAGGATCTGGGGACAGAATCTCAGGGAGAGAGGGTAAATTCAGCGCTGACAGCCCTTGATGGGAGGTCAGGCTTCACTCCCTGGGAGACACAGCCACCAATTCTCTGGGGGGTCTTTGCTTATGTTACAAACATGAAATCTTAACATTCATGACATCTCCTCTACCGCTACAGACACTTACAGTGCTGTCTCTCACTTGAAGTGTGCCTTGTGAGTTCATGCCAGTAACTAGAAGTGCCCAGAAATCCCAGTCCAGGCTGGCAAGTTAGGGGCAAATCTTGCAAATGCTACCAGTGGGCAGCACAAATTGTTTTTCAGGAACTGGGTGAATTATAACCAATTATTCTCAACATTGCGCTGAATACACAGTGAAGCGCTGAGGATATTGTACACAGGGGAAGGTGGCAAGACTTCCCCAAAAGGCAAAAGCTGTGCAGCACAGACTCACAAAACTCATGAGACTGATAACACTCAGGGGGAAAATAGGACCTGTATTTTGACATTTTGCAAATATGTTGAAAACAAAAGAAAATCCAAGGAGAACGTATAAGAAGGTACATTGGGCACCTTTATCTCCTCAAGGTGATTCAACATAGTAATGTAATTGTAATTAGTAAAATGTGAACTAGAAAAGAGCACAGTACTTTAGTAATATGAAACTTCATCACAGCATCTCTTGCTAAACTTTGCTTAGAGGTAAGGAGAGGCAACCAAATTCTGGGTAAATTATAAAGCAGTTGAGTGGCTAGGGAAAGAAAGCTTGGAAGTTTCTCACACACAAAAACCAAAACTACCACTAGTGTTACTATGCCTGCACACAAATCCAAATTATAACATTCAATTATTAGGAAGCTTATGTATAACACTTTAGCAAATTCAGTGGATTACTTGAATTTTCAGCTTCTCTGCTGCTATAAGGAAAATTTAAGCAAGTACAGACCCTTCAGGCATTGAGTATTTTGCCTTTTTAGTGCTGAATGTTGGCTGCTCTCTTGCTGTTACACTGTTGCTTATGAAAAGCAGCTGTATTTAGAGATACTAATAATACCCAATAAAATGTATATTTTCTGAAGAAGTCTACCTCTTTCAATATCACAACATGCAACATTCGTACCATCCCAGTAAGACTTGGGAGGGAAGAACAGGACTGATGGCTTAAAATGCTGCTTTATGGTTTAGCTCAAAGACAGTTGAATGGAAGTTGTTTTCTATCAGACTTCCAAGTTTCCAGGCAGAGTAGAGAGGAAAGAAGACTGCACAAGCAAGTCAGGGTGGTTTTTCTTTTTCCTTAAGCTTCTTTTTTTTTTTCTCTAACCTTTTCTATCTTCCTTACATTCAAACTCTCATAACCAAACAAAACTTCCACAATCACTGGAGCACATTCTGGACAAGGAACCTAGAATTTGTTTTCTGTCCTATTAAACAAATTACTGTACTTTAAACTATACCACAGGGATAGCATGCTTTTTTATTCTCACTAAGGATCAAGGTACCAGAGATCAGCTTGCCAGGTGTGATTTCTAAAACCAAGTTTGTTGCACTGCTGTGAATTTTTACTTCACGTTAAAATTTTCCTCATTCATCTATTCAAATTCAACTCATTTACTGTCTTGAGAGTTAACAAGAAATTTCTTCCTTTGCTTCTGGCAGACTTTTGAAGGAGTCAAAAAAGAAATACTGAAGATGATAGATTTTTAGATTGCTCTTTCTTCCATCAATTATTAACCCTACAGAGAAAAATTAATGGCTTAAACCTCCCACTTGCACAGTTCTTAACACCTACCACGAGATTATATTGTCCCAGGCAAGCCCAATGAAGTAAATTAATTAATTTAGTACATTAAAGCTCTGAAAACAACATGAGGGGGAAGACTAGCAATTATTTACATACAGCACACAGATGGACAAACACTTGAGCAATGAAGCGACGTCCTACCTCTCCTTGCCGGTGATAGTGCTTGGGAGGTTTTCCCATCTGCTCTAGCATTTTGCCCTTCTTACTGCTAGCAAGCATCAGTCCCTGGTGGATGCCTGCAGATCTGTTGGTTGCCTGAGTTGGAGCCTCCCCCATCAGGGTGGACTTGATGGAGTTCACCTTGGAGCTGGAGCTGTCTAGCTGGGAGCTCTCCACGATCAGGACCGCGGCTAGTAAGAGGAGACAGCAGGAGCACTTATTCCACATCAGCACGATCATCTCCCCTCCCCCAAAAGGATTATCTTTTTTTCTCCTTTTTTCTTTTTTTTTTCTTTTTTTTTTTTTTTTTTTTGGCTATGAAAACAGAAGGGAGGGGGGAAAAAGTTTTTTAAATATCTCCCGAAGTTGTTAAGGAAGCAATGGATTGCAAAGCCACTCAAGGAACTGCTGTTCTGAGACACGGGAGAAAAATCTTTTTAAAAAAGAATCTCCTAGGAAAAAAAAAAAAAAAAGTGACAAGTCTATAGGCAGTGAGCAACTGTCAGATCTGTGATGTCTTTTTCCTCCAGGTCCTCGAGAAGTCCAGGCAGTTCTCTAGAAACTGAGAGCAATAAGCTACGAGGAAACTGCACCCGGGCAGCTCCCCGGCAGCACAGGCACCAGCACGTTTGCTAAAGCTTCAGACGAAGAGTGAGCGAGTTACTTCCCCCCACTCCTCCTTCTCTTGCTGCTCAAGCCAGCAGAGAGGAAACTCAAACCAGATCCAATCCAAGCAGCACCGGCAAAAGCTGGGCTTAGTTTTCTTTCACTCTCTCTCCCCCCTCCTTACTTTTTATTCCCCTCCTCCTTTTTCTGTCTTTTGCCTCAGCCTCTGCAGTCAGCAGGAGTGAAAGCGCCCGGTCTCCTCCTACTCTTCTTCCTCCTCCTCCTCTCCTCCTCCTCCTCCTGCAGCCCGGCCGGTGCGGGGCGAGGGGTTCTGGGCATCTGGCGGCGGAGCAGCCCCGGGACCGGCCCCACTGGCGGCGGGAGCGCCAGGACCCGGGAGGGGAGCCAGAGCCCCCGCCGGGCTTCCTGCGCTGCTGCCCCTCGCACCCGGTGGTCTCGAAGTCTCTCGCTGGCCCCTCCGCAGCCTGCAATCCCCATCCCCAGGGGGACACGCCGCGCAGCGACTTCCGTCCCCGCGTCCCCCCAGCCTAGCGGGCTGTCCCTCTCTCCGGCGGGGTCCGCCGTGCCGGGCGTTCCCCGCTCCCGGCTGTGGCTCCTGCCGTGCCCAGCCCCGCTCGGGGTTCAGCCCCGCCGTGCCCCCTCCCCGACACCGGGCTGCCGCACTGGGACGCGTGTCGAGGCGCTCCAGCTCCCCGGAACGCTCGGACGCGCAAAGCCCGTCATTCCCGCAGAGCTGGGAGGGCGTGGGGCCGGCAAGCGAATCCTGCCGAACCTGCTGCCCGAGCCAGCGACGCCCGCCGCCCAAGTTAAGGGCACGTCCAGCCGAGAAGGCAGTCTTCCACACCTGACCCTTCTCAGTACCGCAGTGCCACCATCAACTCAAGACACTTTCTTCGTATCGACCTTCTCCGTTTCCTTGTCATAAGCACACATCCGATTGTAATAAAACCCCCAGTGCTACGAACTACACCCACACCATCCAACGCATCGCCTCGCTGCAGCACCAAAACAGTGCGTTTCAGAAACAGGAAGGTATACAGGGACACAGAGCATAAAATTAGCAGAACGGTACAGCTCTTAACTTTTCCCTGCAAAAGATCTAGAAGGAAGCAGAGAACATCACCATGAGGCAGTCGGTTACTGCCACGGAGCAGCTACAAGCCATTGTCCTTCCCGTGGACATGTGAAAGTTGGGTGAAGGGAACAAAAGATTCTTTTGGGGGAACAGCATTCTTGCTGTCCCACATGTTCTTGTGAACATTACCTTGTCTGGGAACAGTGGAGAGAATTTTCATGCTTTTACCCTCTTCTGGAGGGTCCCTCCTCTAACCTATCAATCATTTCCTCTTACTCTAGCCCTTTACATAGCAGAAGGGGGGGAACAAGAAATGTGCACTTTGAAATTTCATTTATTCTAAATTAACTGCTGTGCAAACTGCAGTTGCCAAGGCAAGAAAAACCAGAAAGGAGCCAGGCACCGTTTTGGCCTCCAGTGCTGCTGGTCCCTCACAGTCCCTCTCCTGGGGACTTGGGAGCTCTCTGCAGGAATGCCCCAGGAACCACACCACCTTGGATAAGGTTTTTCAAATGTTGTCTAGCTGGCATTATGTGACTGCTAGCAATGCATCCTAACCTCATGGGCTGTATTACATTAAACAGAGCATCTTGTGAAGAATGGGTCTTTATCCACAGCTCAAACCTTAGAATTGTTTGAAAGGATTTAAGTCCATCTCCTGGGGCAGTTTTTGTTTTTTTTATCTTCCTTATCAAACAATCTCTTACTTTAGGTGATTACTACTATTTTTTTTTTAAGTAACAACTGAAATGACATGTCAGTGCCAAGACTGAGTTTTAAACTTCCAAAGAGTATGGCACTTGCTCTGACTCAGGCTTCAGATGAGTTCGTGTTTACTGGGTTTGAAACTGGAAGAAATTTTATTGGACTTGATTTCAAAAACTTAGGTTCAGAATCAATCTTTTTTTGCACTCAGCTTGGCAAAGAGCAAAGAATGAAAAAAAATCTCAAGTTTGTCTTCTTCACCGCATTGCCTTTTTTTCTATCTTTGTGCACCTTCAAATAAACTAAAATTACCTTTCTGACTTAATCTTCGGTAATGCTTGAAGACATTTTTAAGGAAATGTTTCTGAAAAATCAGGAAGGAATTTGCAATTTCACACAAAAGAGATATAAGCCAGTGTTTTTTGATTGTTTTTGACTTGGCTTTTGACACCCAGGCCTCATGGTGCTTCAGCCCCCCCAAACCCAAAGGCAAACAACTATTTGTGCCCACAGGAAAAGCTCTAATAGGTAATGTCATGGAAAATTCTTATCTCACCTGTGTTTCTCTTACTCAGGAAGGAAAACAAATTTTTGTGTCAGTTTAGAGTATTATCCACCAGAATTTCTTGGAATAAGGGAAGATTATAAAGAGAACAAAATAATTTGATGAGACATGCAAAGAGAACTGAAGACAGAAAAAACACAACACAATGACCTCATGCAAATATCATACAGCTCTTCTTGAAATAAATGGACATGGGTTGTATTAAAAGAGGCACAAAGCACTTAAAGGATCAGATAGTAAGTAGACTCTGTCTAAATTAATTAAATATATGTCTATTAATACCTTATTAAAAATTTTACTTACATTAATAAATGGAAAATGCAAGCCACATTACAAGTCTTTAGATGTAAATAACAAAGTCCTTGTATATCCATAACATTTAGAAATTTGAAGAAAACTGGGAAGGAATGATAGCTTTTCAGCTACCTCAGAACAGGTGCCCCAAACTAATTTTGTCAATCAGTCCAGATTCAGTGAAGTATGAAGTTCATCAGTCAGTTGTATTCAACTAAGTTTCCAGGCATTAACTTAAATTTAGTGGGAATAGAAATGGGTAACTTTCCAACAGGGCAAGACCTATCTTGTGACTCACTGCTCTGAAGGGAAGATATTTTGCAGCATCTCTGAGGAAATGGGAACAGGTTTTGTTTTATTACCCTGACAGAGTATTTTATTCCTCCAGAGGAAGCAACAACCCACTTCACTGCAGGGCAGCTGCTGCCAGACCAACAGGATGCTCAAGACCACAGAAAGCAGAAGATTGGCAGGACACTAAATCTGTGTTGGGGAGGAGCTTTTGTTTTTCTCCCCTTAACAAAAGCGTGATACATGGGTATACTTGTAGAGAAACAAGCTATTTGGTAGTTTGATAGGGAGCTTTTTGTTTGGTTTTCCCCCCACACTTTCAACTAGCATTCTACTCATGCCTTTTCCACCTCAAACTGGTCAAATACAGACTTCCAAACTGATGTGTAAATTTCCTGTGCTCCTCATTGCAGCAGCCCTGATGTACCTCAGTCTGTACACAGACTTATTTCACAGTATCCACTTAAATAAGACAGTATGGAGGCAAAAATATCAAGTAGCATCTCTGCTTTTCAGATTTATGACTGTGCCACTGCAACTTAGGTTTTGAGAAGCATCAAGAACTTCTAAAACATTAAAATGCCACGGGGCACATTGTGTTTCTCCATGGGGCTCCTCTACCAGAGAACCAAGTGCATGGAGTACACTAAGCAGAGGTTGTCACAATACAGATCACACAGAAACACAGTTTACCTCTAAGTTCTCCTCTAAGTTTGGATGCCTACTCTGGAGAAGCTAAGGCCCACATACTTTGTGTGTGGTTAGTCAAATCACCCTGAGCAATTCAGTATTTTGTGCCCAAAAGGACACTTTACAAGTATCCATACAGAAGAATGGAAGCAGCACTACCCCAAAAAAGCAGAGTCAATGGCAAATCCTACATCACACATGGGAAGGTGACGAGAAATCTCTCACCAACTACCATCCTGCAGGGACTGAATCTGCTCCTGCCCATTGCACACATAACCACAAATCTTCCTGGGATCCTCCAGAGATGGGACTTACCTCTCAACTCAGGGTATGTTCCCCACTAACTGCTGTTTCTTCCTGAAGAATTCCAGTAGGCAGAAGGAGAGAGAGGCTGAGCTGGTTACAACCCAGGCACAGAAGCTTGACAGCCAAGAGGGCCACGCTCACTAAATGCCAGTGAGACCTCCAGTGCAAACACTGAGAACTACATCAGCGGGCCACAAGTGTTCAGTTCTCCTTTCATTATAAAAACCATATTTATTGCAATACAGAAATGTGCATTTGTATCTCTTTGGAGCTAAACTAGCATGCTTTCTGTAAGAAGCATAGGGTTTTTCATTTGTCTCACTTGCACCCATGGAGAGGAGACACACCATAGAGATTCTCTTTATTTCTAAACCAGGTATTCATACCCTGAACAAATGTTGGAGGTTAAAATGGTTCAAACACATATTTCTATTTCACAAATGCTTTGGTGTTTCTTTTAATCAAACTTGTTTATAAATTTAATGAGAGAATTGAGTGGCCTTAAGCAAACAAAAGTTTTGTAGAATTTTCCCAGTTATACAACTTATTCTTGACCAAAAAAAAAAGGCATAAAATTTATTTAAATTTGGGGTATTTTCATTCAAAAATATAAATATTCTAATTCCTTTTCTACTGTCTCTTTGGGTTTTTTGCCAGGAAGTTCCATTAAGTTAATTGTAGGCCTTTTTTAATTTTTCTTGGGAGGAGAATAGGGTTTGGTGGGGGGAAGCTGTCAGGAGAGACATGGAAAAGAAAAGCAACCTTTTGTCCTCTTGCTTCTCTCCCCTTTGACTCTGAAAGTTTTAAAAGACAAAATATTTGGAAATGGCAGAATCTAGCAGAAGTCAAGACTAAAGCAAGATATGAAGGAACGCAAGAAATTAATAAACCCAATTTAAAGACAAAAGGAAAATGGGATGTAATGAGGAGATCCTTTACCTGATGTCCTCCAAAGGGGCAAAATTACACATTGTAAATGTAAAATATTATGGGCCCGATTACAATCCTGTGTATTTTACAGCACCTATATTTTAAGCCACGTGACTTTAGTTGAAGCCTTTTTGATTTACACCAGCTTTAGTTAACTCTAATGTCCTATGTTTTTCTTTCCCTTAAGCAAACAAAATTACCTGTTCTTCAAATTAAATCTGTTTTTAATTCTATATAAAGCATCTAGGAATACTTGTCATATGAAAGACATTCTATTACACAAAGGTGTATTGTTTTTTGTTATTATTTTTTAGGTTTACCAGCTGCACTGAATTTCCATTGCCCCTCACATAAACTCTAACAATTTGGATATGGCCAAATCTCTCCTAGCATTGCTCCTGGGGCCTACTCTGTCTTTTATTTAATTTCTGACTAAAAAATTCAATCAAGACCATAAAACAATAGTTTTTGCTAAGGCTACAGCTCAACAATATTATTTTTTTTAAAGTACATTTAAGGATCTCCTTTCCCCACTGTCCTTCCCTCTCTCCTTGGGGATGACTTTTGGGTTCATTGATTTCCTTTCTTCACCATTTTTATATTTAGCTCACAACCAAACCCTCTCAACAGAAAAGGCTTTGCATGGCAGCAGAAGGGCAGGAGTGTGCAGACGCAGGTGTTGGAATGGGGACCAAGGGCAACAGGATGCCCCCACTCCAGCCCTTCCACCAAATGTCTCATGGCCTGGGACTGTGTCTCGTGTGGGACAGAAGCCATGACATGGGTGTCCAGAAATCCACAGTAATGGAACCCATGGCCACCACAGACCGCTTCTCCACAGGGAACATTTCCATATTACCATCCAGGAGACCCCTCATTAGAGCTTATGCCATGCAGCACTGGGTCCATAGGTGAGACTCCTGCCCCAGGAACTGTCTCCCTGCTCCTCCTCCTCCTCTATCCCTCTGGACAGATGGCGTGTGAAAGGCGCAGCCATAACCCTGCGAGCCAAGAGTGCCGTGGAGACCCTGCTGCAGATGCTGGGACAGGCGGCCAGAGGGGTAAAGCTGCTCCTCGTCTGCCTTCACCCCTTAGGACTCTGTGCGGTGGGACACGCTGTCGGAGCCCTGCAGGGTGGCGCAGGCAGGCGCTGGGAGCGGCGACATTCCCGGCACGGAGAGCAGGCCAGCCGGCTCTCGCTGGACTGCCACCACAACACCCCTGGCAGGGGCTGGATGCCGGCTGTGGAGCATCCCCCCGCTGACGTCGTGCCTGGCCACATCAAGCAGTCCCAGCTCACCTCTTCCTCTCCGAAGGTTCCCCTCGCCCCAAAACTGTCAGCAAGCACAGCCACTGGTGTAATTGCCGCCCGACCCGGCTGAGTCGCGACGGGTGGCTCCAGCTGCAGCCCGAGCAGGAGGCACAGCCGCAGCCTGCAGAGAGGCAGGCTCACAGCGTGCAACCCCGGGCACGGGAACAGGAGGAGAAATATCACATCCTTTGATTTCTGTATTTTTGGGTCTAATTCCTAACACCATGCTCCTCGTGAGCAGGAAGGCAAATGATGCAATAAAACCGTTTTGAAATCCTTATTTATGTTTTTTCTCCTGCTGATATTTTTTGAAAAAAATGAGTACTGGATGTTACAGTTATTCCTCATAAATAAATCCTTTTCCTGATTAAAACAGTCCAGGATGGTGTCAGAGTTAATGCACAACACAGTGTGCTGTGGCTAGCTTGGTTGCTCACAGTCCAAGATTTCAATCAGCCTCTCTGACAACAATTAACCCTTTAGAGCAGGAATAACCAACTTCTTGGAAGGATGACAAAGCAAAGGAAAGCACACGCAGCCCACAAAATTATTAACCATTGACAAACATTGCTTCAAAAGCAATAATAGGCCATCTTAAATTATTTCAAGCCATTTCATTATTTTCTCCAAAACACCTCCACCGTGTCAGTGAACTAAACGCCACCTGACCACACTCCCAAAGCCGCATGGATTTTAGCACTGATCAGACAAAGAAGTTCTTTCCAAAAGGAAACTTTCAGCGAAACACAATGAAGGTGTAGGTCCCACCCCTGGGAGGCCACAAGCTAAACCCCCCAGTCTCCCTGACAGGAGCTGATGGGGGCCAGCCACATGTGCAGAGCAAGAGGAGCAGCAATGGCCAGGCAGTATTTCCCGTGTTCCTGCCGTGTGTGTGAGCAGGAATGCTGCTGGCCCCAGCAGAGCTTTCCTCAGCACCAAGAGCCATGGGGAGGATGTATGTGAGCTACACTGGGAACGCTCAGCACGTGGTTTTCCAGAGGATCACAACTCACAAACCAAAACATGAATCTGCGGTAGCTCAGAAAGACGGCTGGCTTGATATGGAAATAGCTGAAATTTCAGCCTCTCTCCCTCCCCCAGCTGCATATGTTGAAGAGTTGTTAAAACAAGTAAAATATCTATAATTAGCAAGCCTACATACACCATTTTCTTTGCAATATTTTTAGCAATATTGAGCCAAGTTACTCAAACTTTCCAAAGAAAAATAACCGTAAGGAAAATTCCCTTCTCTGGAATGAAAGCAGTAGAACATTATGAGGTTGAAAAGGGTTAGAATGGAAACCATTGTGCAACCTTAGCTGTAATAAGGACTGAAAAACCTGATTGTTGTTTATTACATGTATTTCATGTTGTCTGATAAACAGATTTTGTCTTGTCATCAGCAGTCACAGCTGAAGACTGTATAAAAGAATAAATGTAAAAATATCTTCACTCATATGCTTTGGCTTTCAAACCTACCTCAAATATGGTTTTGGAGCTAGGATTGTATATATAGAGGCTGTAATAAATATCCCACTCTCAGGGTAACAGCAGACCCTCTGCTTTGTAAGTAACTGAGGTTGCTTCCTTCTCTGTATGACTGTTCAATTTACACCCTATCTTTATTTTTAAAAATAACTAAAATATAGAGATATAAATATTTTAAAATAAGCTTCTTTACACCCCCCTCCCATCCCCTCAGCCCCATAGTTTTTGTAGCACAAGTATATTGCTTTAGAATCAGGAGATAATATGACAGGGCAAAAATTCCTTGTCCACAATATAAGAATTTATGCTGAATGGTTAGTTCATTGAATAGACTCAAAATACGCCCTACTAACAGGTTAATACAACTGTATTTGATTTTTTTGCTTTCATAGCAGAGAAAAAAGAACCTCAAGCAGCACTAAAGGTACCACATCTCTTTGATCTATCTCTCACTGAAAGTGGACAGCAATAAAATAAGGAGTTCAGTCCATATTGTTTTAAAGACATTGTCTACATAGCTGCTAAATAAAGTAGGAGCAAATTGCAGGATTACGGTACATTTTTCTCCCTAAAACCTTTGAAGAAGGTAAAATTAGGATAGCAATTTAGTGAATTATGCAGGCTTCATTCCTGGCTTAATGCGCAGGTGATGGAGAGCAACTGCGAAGCTCAATGGTTACAAGTCAGAACAACGTGCTTCAGTTTCCCTCTTGCCAATGTATATTTATACTCAGCTCCCTGGCTGTAGGTATTTCCCCATTTTTCTCTTGGTGTAAGAAAATGACAAAGGTGAGCAGGGGAAGAAAAGGGAGGCTCTCCTCTTTGGTGTGCAGGCCAGTTTGCCAGCGAGAAGGGAGCTTGCTTCACTGCTCAAAGCACAAATAGTCCTGGGAGCATCTAAATTTACTCCCATTCTGGCATTTGGTAACCCAGGCTCACTCCAGCCTTTGGTAATTCAAAGACAATGGCTATGTAAACCTCAGCCTTAGCTTCCTTCCCAAGGCTTGGCTCCCTCTATCACTGTGCTCCAGAGCCTGCTCTGTCCCAGAGTTTTCCAGCTACAAGAGTTAATGGAACCTTTTTGCCAGCCTTACTCAATGTAACTTTTCTGGGTCTTAGAAGAAATTAGCACTTGAACCTCAGCTGGTGACCCAGAGACCCCTGCTAAATGAATTCCTGCTTTAAGTGCATTGACACTGATGGAGTTACAAGAGGAACAAAACTGATCCTTTGCCTTATTTGCTGTTATCCACAATAGGCAGCTCTATTTTTCTACATAACATGTACCAGAATACTGAATATATTAGCTGCCAAGAAATGCAGAACAAACAGACTTACATGTTTTTCCCTTTATTTCCATCATCTGACTTTTGCTTTTTATGTCTTAGGAGCAAGCTGCAACTTTATTTACATGTATAATCTAGATGAAATGCTAGTTTGTGTGTAGAAAGCTATGTGGACTTCGGTCTTGGAATTTGACTTCCCTTTTTTTTTCAGAGCATAACATAATGAATTTATGGAAACATGGAAATGTTAGGTTTTAGAATGATTCTCATTGCAAGTTTCTGATTCTTTCAGCCCAGACTTGATCCTTTATTCTTCCCTAGAGGTTTGAAGCATTAGTTCATAGTCTAAAATATAAACTTGTGCCCTGACACAGAAGGTACTAAAATCACTCATATTGCCCAGTTCAATAATAATAGCTTTGGAATCCCCATGAAAAGACTGACTGTAACAAAAGGTCCTACAAGCCATCTCAATTTTGCATAAAGTATCAGTAGAGAGAAAATTAATTTTTAAAACAGTGGAATTCAAATTGTTAGGAAGAGAGAAAAATCTAAGCAACTGAGTAAATACTGAGAGAGTCAGCATGAAAAAGTAAACCAGATAATAATCTAGGTACGACTTATGGGGGCTGAGAAGAGTTTAAATAGAATCACAGAATCACAGACTGGTTTGGGCTGAACAATCCCCATTCTCTCATCTTTTCCTCACAGGAGAGGTGCTCCATCCCTCCAATCAACTTGGTGGCCCCTCCTTTGGACTCGCTCCAACAGGTCTAGGTCCTTCCTGTGGTGGGGACCCCAGAGATGGACACAGCACTGCAGGTGGTGTCCCCAAGGTTTCAAACCTGCAGCTGAATACATTGACTCTGGTTTTCTTCACCAGTCTGATCAACTTTGGATGTTTAACTTATATTTTCTGAATCTCCAATTTTTTACTTCTATGTATCTGCCTAGACTTGGCTCTGATTGCTAGTGAGAAAGAATATTTCACTTCTACCCCATACTCTATATCTAGGCTATGCAATCTTCCCAATTTTACACACCAAATGAGAAGCAATATGGTACTGATACATGCTAAATCTTAGTCTTCCTCGGTTAGGAATTTTTCACAAAATAACAGTAAGTAGCCCACAACATTGAAACAAGGGGAACGATGAATAAAAAAAATCAAGTGCTAACTTCTACTTATAGTTCTTATTACAGCAAAGCATCAATTCTGACATAAATATTTAAATTCTGTATATGTTTACTGAAAAAATCTTTTATATCCATGCCTCCATACATCACAAGAACACTATTGTGATAAAACTGCTTTATCTAAAACTGAACAAGAGAAGGTTCTTCACAGGGATTCTGTGCATAATCAAAGAAAAAATAATTTGGGTTTACTGATGTATCTGTTTTATTATTTTTCTTTAACATTCACATGGTTTTATTATGTGAGATTTTTTGTTGTCTCTGTCCCCACCAGTTTACAGATGATCATCAACTCAGTATCTCTGGGGCAGGAGCCAGGAGCTTCTCTGTGGAAAAAACACCCTTCCAAA
The DNA here is from genome assembly GCA_013399835.1 of Leptocoma aspasia. NCBI lineage: Eukaryota > Metazoa > Chordata > Aves > Passeriformes > Nectariniidae > Leptocoma > Leptocoma aspasia. Next base: position 150,981 of record VXAX01003655.1, on the reverse strand, counting down.
TTGCATGGTACTATTTATTAACTAGTGGCTAAGAGACCTTTTTTTCATTTGCTACCACACATAACCCACATGGTCAGCAACAAACCACCAAAGCAGTCCAGACGGTTACTCCCAGAGTTAGGTATTTTTCAGAAAGGAATATAAAAATCTAACAAACCAAAGGAGTGAGAATCTAAGGCACTTTCGAGGGGACACGATTTACAACTCAAGAGCAAGAGTGACATTAAGTGTAAGGCACGAGCTCAGCACGAAGCATCTGGGTGGTGGAGCTCTGCTGCTTCAATGAAAGCCACTGTCTGTTACCATTCACTCATTATCAAAGAAAGAAAAATCCTTCCCAGAAAATAATAATAAAAAATCAACCAAGATGATTAAAACTTACTCATATGCAACATCTCTCTGACTTTAACATTATTACCTCTCAGCTCCTAAGCGCTGAATTTACAGGTGACCAGCTAATCACAGCAGCTTTTGATAGCTTTCTCATTCTCCAGCAACAATGCCACCCCAATTTTAACTTGGAGGTTGTATCATTTTTTGATTGCATTGATTAAAATGAGAAGATACTTAATCTACTCTAGTTCTAGTTCTTCATATGATCATAGGAAATAGGACCACATTTTCAATACCATATTTAAAATAGCTCTAGAAAACATACATTCCTATAGGCCCAGTGCTTTTCTCAAGGTGGGAAAGATGAGTAATGCTTCCAGAAGACAAGTACAGTAGCTGGGGATGTGGTACAGCAAACTTGGTTAAAGTCAGTTAAACTCTGAAGTTCAGAAAATTTTGTTTCAAAATGCTCCTGGGAGGAGGAATGCAGTCTCTAAAAGCAGCTCCCCACCAAAAGTGGCACGTATGTCCCTACATCTTTTAAAGCCTCTAGGAGCTGTGGAGCAGACCTCCCATCAGCCTGTCAGATACTGAACTTCCCAAGACAAATGAAACTATCTCAGTTTCGCAAGACTTGTAAAGCAAGAAAGTATGTAACCTGCTTTTTCAAAACACACATGCTGCAAATACAGATACTGACTGTAATGACATTTCTCCATTACAGCTTAAAATAACATCCTGTGTGATGCCTATATGCTGAGCTGTTAGGTCAGTTTTGGATTTTCTAAACACTGCATTTGCTTTCAAAGAATAACACTCCAGTTTCCGTACAATACATGAGAGCACGCTGGCTCTTCATCTGGGAAACAAAGTTAAGAATGTGTGGGCTTTGGCTTCAAAATTAACCATGCTTTAGTAATCTAGTATACTAAACTGTTTCTTATTAATGTATCATGCAAATACTCTCCAGTCCTCCCACAAGTCTGACACTTTCCCAACATATCAATAGCAAATGTTCTGTGAAATGCAACTTTTCTGATGTAGGCCACCCTGACTTTCAGTGTGATCTCAACCCACCATCCAAATCGTCATGGCAGATGCAGAATGGGGTTCTTTAGTAGGGGAAACAATATAGGGAGAAAAAAATGTTTTGTTGCTACTTTGATACATCAAATTTATTTTCTTCAGCAAAGAGACCGCTTTTGTTTACTCTTTTTTTCTTAATTATGGCTGAACAACATCAGGTTTGTTGTGTTCTCAGAGTCAGAATGTAAGGTAATGTCAGGAGATGGTTGGTATCAGCCCTTCATTAGAGTAACTAGCTGATTTTATATAAAATTTTGAAGTGCCTCAGCTTAACCCCAGCTGTTTTCTGTCTTGATGCACATGAGATGGGGAATATACCCAGGGACTTTTGTCACACAACAAATACACTCTGCAGAGGCTCTGCCACCACTGCCCCATCTCCCAGAGCAGATTTTTATTTAATGTTGCTGTTGCCAAGCCACCCGCCAGCTACACATCCCTTCTCTGGGTGGCAGATGTGACAAGATGAGCACTGGGCAATGTCTCATTAACCAACAAGAGCTATTTGTGAGCAGGCTGGTGCTGGCTGCAGCAGAAAGCAGGTGAACCTGCCCTGCTGGCCAAGAGGCTTTGTGGTTTGCCCCAACAGTTGCCCCACCTCAGTTGCTACCAGCACCAGTGTGACCCTTACCCTGGCTGTTTCAAAGCCACCAGCCTGCAGTCCAGGGGTCACCACAGGTTGTGGCCCAAACAGGCCATGCAAAACAAAGGGTATGAGAGGAAAATATAGCCACTGATATTTGGTTTTCATATGTTTGTGCTTTACATCTTTTTAGGCCACAGTGTGATCTACTCTCCCCTGACTTGGCCATGGTATCTTTCAAGAGCTTTCTGTAGGCACTGCTGAAATAGAGAACCTTGAGAAATGATAAAGGAGGGTAATGAATTCTAATTTTTCGCTTTTTATCTCCCTTCTGCTTTTAACATTCTCTGTTCAGATGCACTATGGCTTTCCCCCATGACACTCAGAGCTATCACTTCACAAGGGCTACACTAACAGTGCAGGAGACAAAAGCCTTGTGAGCTGTGCAAAGGCAGATCTGGGGTGACTCAGTGGCTGAGCAGAGGAGTGAGCTCAGAAAAATAACAGTGCATACATCAGGGAAGGAAAGCAAATTAAAGAGATTTGGAAGCTTAGGTGGGGCTGGATGCTAACCAGACACTGGTACCCAGAGCACACAAAAACACAGAGAAGAGTGCCATGATAGTGACATGGGTCAGTGAGAAAAAATTAGCAGCTGTGTTTCAACTGAACTGCATTTCAGATCTGGGGAGCTGACAGTGGCCACTCAGGGACCACACAAACATTTCACCACTCGCCTCTTTAGACATGGATGGGAGATGCAACAAAAAAACTCAGCAAACAGTAAAGTTAGAATCCCTCTGCAATGCTCTTCACTGCCTAGTCCTATAGAATTCCTGGACCTTTTTTTTTTTTTCCTTTGTTTGCTCCTTTCTAGATCTAGGTCTTAGAGTTGGGAGATGATAAGGAAAATGTTTTGGAAAAACACAGGCCATTGCTCAACGAAGTTCTTTCTGTTTGTACTAGTAAGAGTTTGAGCTAAAACAAAAGCTAAGCGCAGTAGTCCATAATTTGGCCCAGGGGTCCCAAAGCAATGTCCTCTGCCATATTTCATTCTGCATCCATACTTAACTGGTAGGTGCTATACCTGTGTCCTCTTACTTCAGCAAATGCAAACTTGCTACACTTGTAAAGAACAAAGAGCTTTGCACTTGGGCTTAATGTGAGACACAACAGAAAAATGAGGAGGAAACTGCTTTTGCTAGACTTATTTGGATTATGCCCTTTTTTACCCCCAAAATTGAAAACAACTGGAAATACTTAGGAAATTCAGGAGATTTAGGGGTTGTTTATACAGCAAATGAAAACAACTGACCCAAATGCCTCTATATTTTAAAGCTCCAACGTAGGGGCATATTGAAAATAACCAGGTCCTCTAGTCTCTATTGCCTAAAGAAAACTTAAATCTAAAATAATTGTTTTTAAAAATTGATTTCCTTTAACATGTGTACAAGATTAAGTGGTTACAAATAGAAATGCTAGATATTCTGAAATATTTATGGCAAATATCTGAGTTGCTTATTCTGGCAGCTTCCATAAGAAGGGATCATTATGGTATCTACATTTTTTCTCCCAGAGAAACAGCAGGAAAAACCAGCAAGAAAAAAAAATAGGATAAAATTAATTCAGAGTAAATTGCAGCACATACCTCTGCTTCCATTCCATAGTAAAGAAAAGTCATTATATGCATACTGCAAGACTAATCTAAACTTCTTTTCCAAACAGTGTACTTGAATGAGCAATTTAAATAAGTGGGTGCAATTCTTAACGTTTTCTGCTTGAAATGGAGCAATATCTGGTTCATACGTTTTTTTCTGCCCCGCTCCCACCCCATTTAGTAAGAATTTCTTTATCTTCAGGATTTTAAAGCACGGCCACATGCCCTCTAGTGAGCTACACAACAACTGCATCTCGGTAGGTGGAGAGTGGTCACTTCGTTTAAGAGATTATTCTTTACACTACCATGTGCTGTTTTCCTCACAAGGTATTCGTCATGTTTTATGCTCAAGCCTTCTCCACCTTCTAGTTTTCTGAGAGTTTCTTTTTTGAGTCCAGGAAACAACGTGTTCTGAATTAGGGAATAAAATATTTAGTCCAGTGAGCAGCATTTAAAGAAAAGCTAGACTTGGAAACTACTGACGCCCTATTGCTTCAGCTAAGTATCAAAGGCACAGTCTATCAACATTTTCCTAAAAGTTTTCAGATTTCTTTGGGGGAAAAAAAAGAGATTTCTAACCTAATAAATAAATGCCCAGAAGCTGTAAGAAATGTACTAATATACACAGTCCCATTATGGCCTGGATGTGCTCTTCCCTGTTTTGGAAAGAATCTCTCCCTCCTTACACACCACTGACTGAAATGGACTGAGGCATGTCTCTGAATGTCTGAGCATGAGCACCTGGACAAGGATCTTCTGTATCATGTCCATTTAGGAGGGCTCATCTGTCCCCTTTTAGGCAGTAGCTATTTGGAAATGGAGCCCTGCTGGTGTTGAGGAAAAGGTACTTGCGGCAATCAGGTTTGTCCCATGCTAACACCTGACCGGAGGATACTCAGTCACTTTCCTCAGGGGGCTCTGAGATGCGTGGAGATATTTCACAGGTCACATGTGCCTCCTGTGTCACAGACTGGCAGCTCCCCTTTGAAGCCATCTCTTGGTCCAGATAGGTAATTCAGCTCTTAGCCAGCAGCTGCACCATTCACATCAGCAAAGTTTAACGCGTGCTGGAAACTTTACAGGATTGGATTAAAGCACAGGGTTACACAAAGTTTAACCAGGTTCTTTTTTGCTCATTTGTGCCCCTGCAATTACCCACATGCTTAAAGAGTCTTACTCTGTCATAATCCATAATATTTGGCCTGATGCTAATAAAGCTTGATTCATATGAAAAGGATAAGAATTGCTGTTGCTACTGCCAATGGTAATAATGAAGTATCCTATTCCCATGATAAAAATTAGAGATGCATGGAACATGGGATTCCTGTTTTATGATCATCATCCTCCATAATTAATGAAAATTGCAGTACAATTATACCAAAAGCAGCAACGAATAAAAAGATAGAGGGAATTTCAAATTAATCCTACTTCTCTAGATATGCTCAAAAATGACATAATACATCAGAAAAATGAACTTCTGACTTACAGATTATATATTACTATTGGAATCCCAGTCTCATTTGAAAAGTATTAAATGCCTTTTTGAAATGTTAGTTTAATTTTTCTTGTGACAAATGAGGAACTGTTGTATCCAGTTATGCAACACAAGTAACTGTTACTCCCTCCTTTGCCATTTTACCAGATTTATACCAAAAAGCAGCATAGCAAATGCCTTTTCCAATTGCTAGACTTTGGCATATTTTCCAGATATTGATTTGTGACTCATACATTTACCCCAAGGCCTCCTTCAGCTGTGTTAGGTTCAGATGTGCACTTACCAGGTGGCTTGAATGTATTTCAGCCTGACATTATGGGTTCACCAACCCAAAGAGATGCATCAGTCCTAAAATTCCCTTTCCACAGGGAATATCTGCAGATTATAAATATGATTTTAATATGAGTCTATATCCTTTATGTAAGAGTTTACTTAGAAGTTACTACTGCTGTCTGAAAATCTTGTCATCCCAACTAGGATAGGAGATGGAATTTCTCCATGTTGGGCAACAATAAATGTTCTTCATATGAAGATGTTTATCTGGATGCAGCAATGCAGTTATTCCAGGGGAAATTATAGCTGACAGCATAAAAAAAGTCTGGTTAGTAATCCAAGTGACATCTTGGGATATGTAAAAGATTAAGTAACAATGTCTGGAATGGACTAGATCAAGACAAATCCAAGTTCAATGGGACCTTAAGTAACTAAAAGAGCACTAAATAATCTCAGGAATCCATCTAAAGATTCAAGATGAAAACAACACCATTCCTTTGCTTATATTCCCTTGGTCTGGTTCACAGTTTTGTTGTTGATGGATGCCTATCTCTTTAGTCAATGTCTAGCCTGTCTCTTTAGCCAATACTTTATAGCAATAAGACACATTATTTATATGAATAAAATTTGCTAGCAACAAAGTCTGATCCTTACCAAATATGGTCTATTTTCTTTGTGTAGCCCATCATGGTTCATAACCAAAGGGATAAAAACCCACAAAGTTTTACTGTTCATATTAGAAGCCTTCATAAGAGATGAACGTTTATTTCCAAAGCTTTCACCCAGAAGCAGAGATCAGAATGTGTTCAGGGGAAAGTACAAATACACTTATACCTGATAGTAAAGAAAAGCTTCTCTCCTGTATTAAAAATGGTCTATTAAATTTTCCTATATACCATATATCCCTAGTAAATGAGAAAATTCATGATCCTGAGATAACCCAGGGACTTGGAAATCTCAAGAGAGACTTGACCTGATTTTTTCACACATCATTTTCACAAATACCTATTTATTTTTAATATCAGTTTTGTTGTCTCACCTTCCTATCTAAGCAAGAAGCAAGATTTTGGAATTTGACACTGCCTGCCTATTAAATTTGTGTGCAAATGTTATTTTCACTCTTAAAATTTCACCTAAACTTGCAGACAGGCAACATAATATGGCAAAATAATTCATTTATAAACTTCTAAATAATACAGCCCAACAACTACCATTCATCCCTCCCCATGTGAAACCTTGTATCCCAGCCCTTCTCATTAATTCAAGATTTAGTTATCATCTAGAACCATCTCCCTACAGAAGTAAAACACTTATGGAGATGATAATTAAAACAACCTGAGTCTATTAAGCGTAATCAACTTGGTAACTGAGATAAGTCAGTCTCAGCTTCTAAAATAAACAAGCCAGGCAGTTGTATTTGGAATCCCAGTAGAAGACATGACTTACAGCTCATCCTCTCCTTCCAAGAGGACTAAAATATGTTATTCCCTGTGTTCAAGTCTGTATATAATTTAACTGCTTGAAGGTAAATAGGAGCCTGGGGGTCTTACGGACATCGCCTGGTCCATAAAAGAGACATTTTCTGAAAAATTGTGAGCAACATTACAACATTTGTCCCCTCCACCAACTGTTTCAGGAACTGTTGAGCTGATTAGAGATGATGCTGGCACAGGCTTACATGGTGCCCTCTAGATATGAGAGATCGTAAGAGCAGATCCTGTGCATTTCCATGTTATGTCCCAATAGCATTCCTGCCTAAGTCTTAAGGTGTAGGGCAGGAAAATCTCAGAAAACACCCTCCCAGGCAATAAAGGATAATGAAACGTGCTTCAAAAGAAGTTAAGCAGGGCTCTGAAGACAGAACAAGAAAGCAGCCTGCATACACAAAACTTGCACTGTGTCATAAATCTAATGCATGTCTCTCATTCCGACTGAACTGCCACACTCCCGCTCTAATGAAGCACAAGGCCAACGTATTGTACCCACCTCCACTAAAGGCAGCAATAAAGCTCTGTGGGTGTCTCTGTGCAGCATCAAAACAGATTTCACATTATTGTTTTAAATAGCAAGAGGACTGCACGGAAAGATGTCTGTATTTTCTTAATAGCTGTAACCACAGTACATAGCACATGTCAAAATTTTGAAAAGAGAACAGATTCCCAACGCTTTGTACAATGTATACGGTTTCCTTGCTTTGATGTCTTTGCTTCTTTATTGTATTAAATTATCTGGATTTTAAAAAAGAAAAAAACCAGAAGGTTGTCTTTTGTCTTGTTTCTGAACTGTCAAACATTATTTGAGCTAAGAGAACAGCCAGGGCCTCAGTAACAGTTTTCGGGAGGGGAGGAAGGAAGAAGGAAAATTATTAAGTATCCTGCCTATTTGCACAGTTAGGTATTTCAGCCATGAGGACTGCAGTGGGACAGCACTGTTCTAAGAGTTACTGTTGGTGACTTTTAAAACCCATGTGAAAAGGGACCTACCCTATCACTCCCTAGGGAAATCCTGCATCCCTTCACAACACCATTTTCTGCAGTTCTCCTACTTGTCCTACATTTCCCAGAGGGACAGGATGGAGGATGATGGCAAGTGTCTCTGGTCACTGCTTTGGGGGTGCAACTGATATTTCTTGCATGCTTTTTCTTCCAACAAACAAGCATGACAGAGAGAAAAGATCCATTTCTTTTTTTTTTAATATCTAGGGGCAAATGCCTGCCAACAGGAATTATATTGCTCTGATAATGTTTTTTCTTTACCTGAAGCATCCTTGAAATCAGTACCAGCTGTTGCAGAGAAGGGTTTTGGTGCCCTAAACAGAGATTTATAATTTCAGGAAAAGGAATAAGTGAGAGGAGCACAGAAACCTCATAGAGAAAGGATAACCTTTCCTCACAGAGAAAAGATTTTGCTGCCATGGTGGAGAGCTGTACATCAAATAGACCTGTCTCTGCAGAGGAGCTGAAAAAGAGCTCATTCAAATCACTCAGCAACTGCAGAACTGGATAAAAAGTGTGGCCCTTTGAAGTCAAAGGCAAAACTCCAGGTGACTTTAGCCTGGCCACAGTTTCAGCTTTGAACTCAAATTTGAATGCAAATTTAACAAATCACCAGGCATAATATGATTCAGGTTCTTATAAAATAGTCACGGCACTGGAGCAGAGGTCTCCCTGGTCCTTTGCTCTGGCTTATTCAATGAGAGTTTTCACATGCTCTGCTTGTTACACAGCTCAGTACAGGCACACATTTCAGTCTGTAACCCTGAAAATAGAGTCAGCTTTCATTGAAATGAGTGTTTCTTTTGTAAAACAGTCCCTAAAGTTTACATTAACAGATCTGCGATCTGCCAGTCTGGCTAGAGATCCTCTAAGGCCCTGGACACCCACAAATCTCTGTCTATAATATCAGAAATGTTCAAATGCTAGGATATTGTGATAAATTCCCATTTTGAGGTCACAAGAGGGAGAATTAAGAGTTTAAATGGAAAAATGTTAGTGGAAATGACATGAACTTACTTGTCTGCAACTGATCATGTTCAATAAACGTTGATCACATATTTCTTGATCTAGACCCAATGGCTAATACAAGCAGGAAAAAATGCACACTTCTCCGCCCTTCATGTGCTGCTTCTGAGCCATAAAAAAAGTGTGACAAAGAGAGGAAATGAAGAAGGTCAATAGTTAGTCCTGTAGTACAAGCAAAGCACAGGCTGCATGCAAAAGAGTGCAAATTTGCATTGCGGGGTAAATGAGTTCCCAGAGGGCTCCATGCAGCAATGGTTGGACCACTCATAGCTGAGGTCCAGTCTGCTGCTCTTCCTAGTGCACACAAAGCATGACTTGTTTTGTAGTTTCTTATGTGAAATCATTGATATGTAACATAAACGGAGCTAGAAGGATGATCACTAAACAAATAACATCCAAAAAGCTCTAGTACTTCTCCCCTTCAATACCAATACTTACAAAATTCTCATTTAAGACAAAGAATTCACACATAAAGACTCATAGGAGTGCAGACCAATTTAAAGTTTTACATGCTCTGTATTAAAGTCCACAAGCACGGTAGCAAGGTCATTACTAACTCTAGGAAAATAGCTCAGGTGGTATGTGAGATAGGGCAAGTCTCTGAATGCTGGTGGGGCAGAGCAGGAACAAGGAAATTTGCTTTGCCAGCTAAGCCACCATTCTATAGGCCTATACACTGAAAATCCTGTCCCAGCTTTTCAGTTTTTAGCATCAGGGCCAGTTTAGGCAACTCCTTCCTCACACTCCCTTCTTCCCATGCCATCTTGCAGCAGAGCTGGTTCAGCTTTCCATAGGACCATGTGAAAAACCAGGAAAAGAAAATAGTTTTACACAAACACCAACAGTTAGGAATGTTTACAAAATTAATCTTACACATATGAAAGCAGAAAAAGGGTTATTTTATGCCAGGGCTGGCCAATGATGTCATTTGCCATGCCACACGACTGGAAGCAAAGCTGGGAGTGCTGTGAAGATGTTTAGCACTGCTTAGGAAAAACTCAAGATGAAAATTCATAGCTCTAGCTTTAAGAGATGATGGTTCCTCACCCTGGTAGTGATTTTGACTACACCTGATTACATGCTTTGCTATGTCAGCTGCCACCTATAGCTGAATGTACAGACAAAAAACAAACAAACAAACAAACCAACCAACGGCAGAAAAAAAGGTTTAAATGTATTTCTTAAGGTGTGTTAGACTAGAACTGCCAGAACTGACCATACCTGAGTGCTATAATTTGCCAACAGAAAGCACACAGTTTTTTTTTTCACTTGGCTGCAAAATTAAAATCACTTGACTAGACTTCTAACGAGGCCAAGAATTACATAACCTCTCTTTTAGTAAGAAGCATACTTAAATGGAGGCTTGAAAAAATGGTGCAGGTTTCTTCTAATATTGTTTAAAATGCTTTCCCTTTTGAATTGCAAGAATTTAACTCTAATTAACCTCACAACTCTGCAACCTCACATAAAAGAGCCTGGTTTATGTTTATGGCTAACACTTGAGGGATCTTGACTTTATTTGTTATTGGAATAAAGTTACCAATACATCCATTCACATAAAGAAGTCATGTAAATACTGCCTTTTAACTTCATGTGTAACTTCATCCTAACAGAGGCCCTTGAGGTTTAACAAGCATTTTATTTGCCATGAAAATTTGAAAAATAGTGTATGGCAGCTCACACAGAGTGTTTTAGTCTCCTGAAGATACTTGTGCCACAAAAAAGCCTCTCAGCAAAAGCCAACAAAGTGAGCAGTTATCATAGAATCACAGAATTTCCTGAGCTGAAGAGGACCCACAAGGATCATAGAGTCCAACACTGCACAGCACAGCCCCAAAAATCACAACACATTTCACAAAGCATTTGGACAAAAGCCTTGTCCAAATGCTTTGTGAGCTCAGACAGGCCTGGTGCTCAACCAAATCATGGTACATCATTGCAATGACATGAAGCTGAGTTCAGAGCAGCAGTGTTCAGCATTTAAAATCAGCTCTTAACAAAAGCAATTGCTGAATTGAATGTTTTTCTGCTGCTATACTTAGAAGATGGACACAACAGCCACAGGGAAATTCCAAGCTGCAAAATCACCCTTGGTGGTTTTGGCCTCAGCCACATCCTGCTCCAAGGTATAGGATGGAAGCTGAGTGCTCTTGTAGTGAGGGAAGCAGGAGATAGCTGGAGAACAAATCACCTTTTCTCACAGCAAGGAAGAATACCAGCAGGGACACCACATGGCATATTCAAACTGGTGGGGTTTTAACATACCAACAGAAAAACAGGGCAGCAGCTGCCTCTGTAATTTCAAATATCAGAAAAGCAACCAAAACTGAGTATTTGTCTCATGATTTGAAAAATTGCAACACTCACAATACCAGCAATTTTGCCCAGAGCTTATGTAGGGATGTACGCAACTGTGGGAGCTCATCCCTTGAGGAACTGGAGGTAAAATGCCTGAGCCATCATTTTAACCAAACAAAGCAACACACAGTATGCTCCCTTCCTACAAACACTCCCCAAAACTCAGTAACCTCAAAGTCCCACACTCTACCATCATGGGGAAAGAAACAAGAAAGACTAGTTTTTACTCTCTGAAACATCCTAGGTTTCAAGTGATGCCTCATGTTTAATTCCTGAGATAAGGAAAACCATCACTGAAGCAGCATCATTTAAAGAATCCTCTCACTTTTATCTCTCACTTGAAATGAGCCAGCAGTGTCCTTGTGGCCAGGAGGGCTGATGTACAGGATGCATGAGGTATCCTGGGATGCATCAGGAAGAGCGTGGCTAGCAGGTCGAGGGAGATGATCCTTCTCCTTTACTCAGCCCTGGCGAGGCACATCTGGAGTGCTAAGTCCAGCTCTGGGCTCCTCAGCACAAGAGAGGCAAGGAGATCCTGGAGCAGGTCCAGCAGAGGGCCACAAAGAGATGTGGAGTCTGGAGCACCTCTCTTATGAGGAGAGACTGTGGGAGCTGGGCCTTTTGTGGGACCCAGACTTGGGGTCTGGAGAAGAGAAGACTGAGATGGGATCTCATCAATGCTTATAAATATCTCAAAGGCAGGTGCCAAGAGGCAGGTGCCAGACTCTTTTAAGTGGTTCACAGTGGAAGGACAAAGAGAAATGGCAATAAACTAAAATACAAGGAATTTCACTTCAACGTGAGGACAAACTCCCTTACATTGAGGATGGCAGAGCACTGGAACAGGCTGCCCAGGGAGGTTGTGGAGTCCCTCTCTGGAGACATTCAAAACTCACCTGGTCATGTTCCTGTGTCACCTGCTCTAGGTGGCTCTGCCGTGGCAGGGGTTAGACTAGATGATATCCAGAGGTCCCTTCCTAACAGTTCTGTGATTGTGTGAAGTCTCTTTTTTTTTTTTTTACAGAAAGCACACAGCCTATTTGGAAGCAAGATCTCTGGATGGTAGATGTTTATCCTGTTACTGCTCAATCATTTCCACTCCCATTGTTCATGCTCTGGTACCCTCTTAAATAAATAGTTCCATCAGATATGGATAAAATGTATACAGTCTTCTTTAAAGGGCAGTCAGAAGAGAGATCACAGTATGAAAAGCACGCATTGAAGTTTTTCTCTACTTATTAAGATATTCCCACCTTTGCTTTGTCTTACCTATTTGATTCTTCCTGCAGTTGTACTCTTTGAAAGCGTTAATGTCCTGACTTGTTTGTGTTCTTTCTATTCCATCATATTTCTACTGCAAAACACATCTCTCTGGGATTGCTTTACTCTTATTTAGGGTTAGAGCTACCTTACCTCCAACATTTTCCTCTGTCTTGCTCTGAGCTTCCTCTGTCTCTTAATGTGACTGTGTTTACATGCAGCATGATGGAGAAATTGCCATGAAACATGAATGCCAATGTGACAAACTTTCCTTCAGAAAGAAAAGACAGTCTTTAAACCATATAAACTAAAATCTACTGCTTGGGACTGTGTACACGTTTATCAATAACATACACAGGAGCTATACATGAGCTCTGCCACAGAAGAGGGCATCAAACCCTAGATTGCATGGATTTCTCAGATTTGCGTGGCAGATTTCATTTGATCAAAAAATTCAGACGTACATCTCAGGTTTAGTTCAGCATAACCTTTTAGACCTGCTTTTGAATGTCATATTCTGAAATCAAGGTATTTCTATAAAGCTAGGACTCAACAGCAGAATGTTCATAGAGATGTTTTCAATTATAACATTGAGTCCAGCAGTTTAAAGCCAAGACTCCTAATTTACAACAGTACTTGTTAATTTACAACACTGAGCTTGTATAACGTTTAAGTAAACACTGCACTTCTGGATGACAGAAAGCTAAACAATGAAATAAAACTTCAGAAACATATCTACTCCTGCAGTTTTCAAAGAGCTTCCAGTTCTCCAAAAACAAACAGCTCCCAGCTGCCTGACATTTATGCTCATGCATCCTGTACTAATACATATCTAGAGAAAGGGAGCAGCAATGTAAACGCTTTTCATTTAGAAGATCCATCAAATCAAATTTTAACGTAAATTCTGCTTTCATCCAGTGTATTTAATTTTGTTTTGTGAAGGGAGGGAAATGTCAAGAAGAAAAGAAACACTAAGTATAAACATAAAATGTACTTTAATTTTACTACTGAAGAGCTAACTCAGTCCTCAATTCTTTGTTCCAATTAAGCTAAATCCTTGTCTTTCTAACAAGCATTCCAGCTGAAGACAGTCCCCTCACATTTCAGCCTTCTGTGGCTGGAACAAGTCAAATTGCAAGCTCTTCTTTCTAACCATCCATTGCCTCTACTCATTTTCCACTAAAAGTATTAAAAAAGTTTCAGCTACCCAACTTTTTTCTTCTCTCAAATGCCACTCTCCTCTTCTGACTCTTGCCAACACCTCAATACTAGGGCTAGTCAAGTAAGCAGAAGCTTTTCAGAATGTCAGTTTTCCAGAAAAAAAAATATCTTCAACGTATTTTTCTAAAAGCCCAAAATCAGATGACAATGGAAACAGACTATTTTTCACTGAATTATTGCAATTGTTGCAAGAGGCCTATTCTTCCTTTAAAACAAATATTGAACTGAAAACCTTATTTTTTACAAAACCATTCCAAAAGCCTGCTGCTCAAAAAACTCTACAGATGATCCCCTTTAAGGTCCTACTTGGTTTTCTCCTCAAGTCTATAAAATCAGAGCTTTCAGAACTTTTGAGCTTTTTCCTCAAATAAAGTGGTTTGGAGAACATTTCAATATGGAAGCCCTCGAAGGGGTAAGAATGCAGAAAATGTGTTTCACAACAGTCTTCCATGGTACCGAGTATGAAGAAAGGACCCTGAGACTGGAAAAGCTGAGGCATGTTCAAAGAAGCTGAGAGCCTGAGGGCAGGTTTTGCAAAGCCTAAATAATTACTTGAATAGCACTGGTGAGCCACGGAATAGGACCAAGAGCATCAAAGGCCTCTTAGGGAGAAATGGGACAGGACAGTGGCTTCACAACCATTTTGTGAATATGCACTGTTCACAATCTATAATACCACAACTAATTAAAAAGGGTTTAATAGACATTATTCTCTGGGGTGGTGGGAGGGTGTGTCATGTTACCAACAACATTTTGTCCTTTGGGAATATTCTGCATATTTGCAAGCAGAAATTTGAGTAACAGCCTAGGAAAATGCCCTCCAGACTCACTGCCAGGTCTCTGGAGCAATCTAGCTAAAAACATATACAGCCTCATCCAGAGAAAGGGCAAGATCAACAATTCCCTCTCAAATTAATGGGATTTTTGAGTGTTCAGCATCCCACAGCTGGCTAAGCCCTTTACGGAGCAGTAATTGCAGGCAGTTTTCTGACTTGGGTGGGGAGAGAAAACTTGGGATTGGCAACCAGAATAGTACTCTGTCCAAAGGTCCATTCAGCTACTGTCTGAAGACAGAAATCCTGACAGTAATTGCGTGTTCATTTTTGAAGAGAAAATAACCAAGGACCCCAGTGGGATTATGCCTTTGTTAGCAAGCGATTCAGCCTCTGAATTATTACAGATTATTACTGATAAAAACACTCAAAAAATAACAGGGATACTCTCCAGCAAGATCAAGTATCACAAGTACAGCTTTAAATTTAACATGACAAATTCAATTCCTACCAAAACAAACAAACAAAACACCACAACCCAGAAACATGAAAGGTAGAATATTACCTCACCACAATACTTGAACAGGAGTGAAAAGCAAGGACTGAGAGCTAAAAGAACTGCTATGAGACAGGAACTTGCTTCTTCTGCTTCTGCTTGGAAGCAGAAGGCTTAAGCTCAAAAAAGGAAGGGTGCAATGCTACTAAATGTAAATGTCAGTATTTTACAGATATAGATTTATCAGATATGAATCCATGTCACATAAACCAATCTTCTCTCCTGTAACAGGATACATGGTAGTGTTAGTGGAGATGCAGTAGATGTCATACAGTTTTTAGCAGAGCAGGTTTTTAATACTGTCTTCCTTGACATTTTCATAAGCCACCAGGGGAGACAGACTAGAGGAAGCACTGTATTTAAGGAGTTCTTATTAGTGGCTCACTAACTGGAAATATACACACACATATATGTGTGTGTGTGTGTGTGTGTGTATATAGATGTAGCCAAGGAAGCTGTCCTCAGTTAGGTATTTCCAGTACTTTTGTCAGTGGCTTGATTTATAACTTTATTCAGTGAATTAAATGAATGCTCTGAGTGGAAAAGGGCTACAAGGACAATGAAGACATTGTTTTCAAAACAATGCTGATAATGTTGAGAAATACTCCTGTTTAAAAAAAAGCACAACATCCATCCAGGGTTGTGACTAAAGAGTGGAAAAGGCATATTAATATTTTTTTATTTATTTATTTAGCAGAAATAGAAAGCACATGAAAGAGCATACAGTTGATAAAGTCTACCCTCAGTTAGACACACAAAGCAAGGAGCCTAAAAAAATTTCCAGGAAAATATATCATCTTCTTAATTAGTGAGAACTTGTAACAACCCATGGGGCTTCAAGCAATACCAGAGCAACACAAATGTGAATGCATAAACGACAGCTAAAATTGAAGAAAGAGGCATGAAACATATTTGTGTTGTCCTTCTTGCCTCCTTGTTTTCATGCTTATTATGTCCTGTAAGCTCAGACACAAACTGCATCATCCAGTTCTTTGTATTTCGCCCAGGGTTGACCCGAGGTCGCACAAAAGAGGGTGGTGTCAGTGAAGGGCTGGGAACAGCTGATATAACATTGTGTAGGGATGCCACTAGCAAAACAGAGAACAGGCTCAGTATGAAAGTGTGGCACAGCAAATTCCACCACTCCTACCTCCTGCAGGGAACAGCATTTCCATCAGCCCAGCCTCTCTCCTTACTTGCCCTCCCTTGGGCTCCGAACACACTGCCAGTATGCATATTCTACATTCCTCTGGCATATAAAAGAGATATGAATACATTCCTAGCATGGCATTCAGGGGAAATAGTATGCCCAAGAGATGAAATTATACTCCCAACTCTCTCAAAGTGAATTACAGTTCATCACTATCAGGAGATACAGGCAACACATAGGAAGAAACACAGATAATAAAGACGAGGTGTGGCTCATGAAACTGGAATTGAGAATATCTTGTTTGCATGGCTGCTTTTAATTTACACCTCCTGAGATATGCACCAGTGCTGAATCCCAGGGATGTCAATGGGGCTGCCAGTCTGTGACTTGCCCAGGCTGCATGCTCAGAGATAAAAGAACCCCTAAGTGTCTGCTTGGATCAAGAACCTGTGAACCTTTAACTTCCACTGATTGACAGAAGACTGTCCTCTTGCATTAAATCAAAAGGGGTTTTGTATCACTTTGTGGGATAACTTGGCTATCAAGTATTGGACACACAGGCCCAGCTGCTGGAAGGAGAGCAGAGCAAGCAAGGGTTTGTCATCACAATTCTCAGGGAAGCCATGAATCTGCGGAATTGCTGTGTGATTCCTGTAACACCAAACTGAACTGCACAGCCCAGCAAAATAAAACATTTCAGGCAGATTACTTTTACAGTTGCCTTGCATTAGCCTTTGCATAATAAATATCTCTTTGCTGTTTCTTAGTTATATGAGAAGGTTTGAGGTCACACAGAAATGCATGAAAACTGGTTTAAGGAAGAGGATTCGTCATCACAGGCTATGAAATAAGGCTCTGATAAGGTCCCTTCCAAATCTGTTATGTTGGAATTTTGCTATTGGACACAATGCAAATAGGATTTGGATTCAAATGAGGGGATTTTCTATGACACCCAAGACTGCACCTGGCAGTGGTCAGGATTCTTCCTCTCCTGCCTCTCAAGTTTCTTTGGTAGTAACTGCTGAATCTCACTGACTTCCCATTCTTATTTCCAGATTAACACAGTGTGACAGAGGTTCCCACATCAAACACCTCAGGCATCTTTCCCTTCTCATCTAAAAGGGGCTTCTTCTAGACTGCAGTAACAGCCTTTTCTTAACAGAATATAATCTGCCTCTTAGGAAACAGAAAATTGCTTGAAAACTACAGTATAAAAAAATTATAAGGATAATAAAACTGATGTAATTACAGTTTATATTTCATGTTTCAATATTCCATTCAAAACTGATTGGAAAAGCTTGCTCATTAACAGCAGTTGTTCTAAAAACAACAGCATTTGCAACTTACAACCACTCAAGTTAAGGAACCAGAAATTTTTACAAGCAAGCTTTTGACTTTGTGGATTCCTAAGTGGTTTTCCGATATTAAAAAAAAACCCAAACCAAACAACAACAACAACAACAAAATCTACCGAGGATTTGTTAACTCTTTAAAGAAAAGTAATAGTATTCAATGCAAATAAATACAATGTTCATCTCATCTATAAAACACATAGACAGCAATGGACAGAGTAAGCATGTATGATATGACACTAGTTTACTCAATTTCCCTAATGCATCCCAGCCTGTGTGAGAAGAGCCTTCTGAGGCCCCACAACAAAAACTCTGTGTGATTTCTCACTCAGAAAACCCTAGCACAACAAAATGAGCCTTCCAATGTGACCCAAAGGACACCAGCGAAAGTTCTTGGCAAAACGATAAAAGATTGAATTTCCAAAGCTATGGCCCTCTCAACAGCATAGATTAGATTTTTGATTAAACCAACTATGAGATCATCTCCAGCTCAGAGCTAACCACTGCTATATTGTCATGCCAGGAGTATGTTGTTATTCGCACTAGGGCAGGAAGACTTTCTACTTAACACTTAATTTATTTTTATTTAAACATTACATAGCTGTAACATAAAACAAGAAGAACCTGGTGCTGATGGGTGTGATGATCCCTGCACTCCTGCTCTCCACATCCAAAATGGCTTTTGGTCTTTTCAGGCATACCTAAAAAACACAGTCACTCCACCAAAAGAATGAGGTGATTTCTGAAGCAAAATATTCCTAAAGTATTCAAAACTAGTTACAGAAAAAATTTGCACTTAGTTCAAAAAAATTCTCCTTTTTCACGCTGTTTGTTATCTTGATTAAAAATTACCCTTGGGACAGATATTTTTTAATAAAATTGTCTTATTATCTTAACAAAGGGGTTTAAATAGCATATTTTTATTGAAGTTCTCTTTCTACTAAGACACTGCCATAGAAGGTAGTGTGACAGTCCCTAGAGAAATCACCAACCAAAGTCAGTTTTAAATATGCAAGGAAAAATATTCTTCACAATCAAAAGTATGGCTGAGGAGGAAAAAGATAAACAAAACCTTGAAGTTCTAAACTGAATAGAAGATACAATGTGAATGAACCTGGACTGAAGTCATTCTCCTACAGTCTTCCAGTGATGTGCACAGAGCAGCAAATCAGATGTGGTATGATCTAAGAAATATAATGATCATTTATCCTACTGTTAATTTCCACAAAATAGTGCTACTGCTTCAGAAAAGTAGACAGAAATAATCCAAAGACATAATTTTACATTTAAACCTCATAATTTCTTAATTTGATAGCTGATACTTGATTTAAAAATTGACAAAAAGGCTAGAGAATCTGTTTCATGCTAATGTGTTTTCATCCATTTTCATCTCAGATCCTAAAATAAAAAAGAGGTTGTGCAGCTCAAAGTATGTTTCCAGTGAAGGCAGAGGCATCTGTGAGAGGCAGGATGATAATGTTTTTTGAGCAGATATTCTCAGAGTTGCTGCACACTAACCCTATTGCAAACTTGTGCAGGTAGCACGAGATTAGGAAATGGAATGGATTTAGCAAACATGCACTAACAGACATCTGCACCTTTACTATGGATAGAGTCATGAATGATATTTGTCTCCTTCCTCAGTGTTTTTCTGTAAACTTTCTGTAATCATCAGCTACTTCTCTCCTGTGCAAAAGATGTAACTTTGATTAAGAACAAACTACAGGTGAGAACCTGAAGGAGGATCCAAATCACTGAATCTCTATTACCTCAGCTTCCACAAGATTTAGATTCAGAATCTTAAAACCATGTCACCATTCACTTTGAAGAACACACCAACAATTAAGATTCTGTTCAGATACACAAAGTCTCCTACAGCTCTAAAAACCCACTTAACAATCCCATTAAGGGGAGGAACTAAAAGATATACTGCATTTTATCCAACCAGAGCAGGAATGCAGCAGTATTGAAATAGCTTCCTGGATGTGATCAGGCATCATATGATGAGCAGTTAATGTCAGGTACCTGTACCCCAAAAAAGTTTTGATTGTCTAAGAATGACTCACAGGGCTTTGGAAAGTTGAAATATATACTGCCTCATCAGCACTTAATACCATTTCCAAATAGTAAAGCAAAAGAGAGTCAAAGCTGACAGAGGAATTGAAAGGGGACTAGTGATGATGTCAGCATTGCTAACTGCAGTATCTAAATAAGTTTTATTTGATCCCTTTCCCATAAGTAATCTGGGCTGGCAGAGAAAAGCTCTGTGGTGTTTCAAGTTGTGATACTTCAAAGCTCTGTGCAGTAGCAACCAAAGAGCATAAAAACATAAACTTTGATCAGCAGCTTCAGCTCAGGATGACGAAGGTAGTCATCAGCAACCACGGATCAGAGGCTGACCCTTGGAACTTCCTCCACCCTTGCACGCCTCTTCCCAGTGGCCAGACTGCCTGCAGAAGATACCTTTTACAAATCTCCACCAGGACCAAAATTCATCCTAATTCTTGTTCTTGTGGTGCTTTTCCCTGCAGAGAACCTGGTCTCTGGGAAAGACACTAAGTATTTTACTTAATACCCTCCTGTGGAGTGACCGCTGAATTAATCACATACAAATGTGAATTAGCATTGCTAAAGCAAAAAGCAAGAGATGGAAGTCTTCAATCAAAGCTTCACAGATCAGTAAAAGAAACAAGCAAACAAAAAAGGTCAGTTGCAAATATTCCTCTTCCAAGTAGGAGCTGCAACTAATTTAAAGTACATGTTCAAAAGAAATGTATCATTTTGTTTACTAAGACCAGTGCAAACAAATGGCTTCTGAGAGGGTGCTATTCACAGATAGCCCGTAGGTCCCAGTTTTAATCCATCACCATCAATGACAAAAATCACATCAGAATAGTCAGGTCTCCCTTTTTTCTAATTATTTTTCATTAAATGGATTAAGCAGCTTAAAGAAAAGATTTTGTTTGTTCATATTAGAAAACTCAAAGCGTATCTAAGGATGCTCCTTGCATAAGATCCTATGGCTAATTACAGTTGATTTGTAAGTTGAAAAGTATTTATGCCTTCTCAAATTGTGTCTATTTTGCCCTCAGAAAGAGACTATAAGACAAATATTCAATATGCCCTTCAGCCTGACCTCTAAACCAATGAATAGGAATTTCAAGCTGATTTTGAAAGCTTGGCCTGGTGGACACTTGTTCTGAAGGACAGTGGGTGTCAGGAGAGCGCCTGTGTGAAATTCCTGCTTGATAATGCTGCCATGTGGCTGCAGGTACTGATTTTTAATTTAATTTTTTTAACCCTGCTGATGTGAGTAACTTGTTGAAGAGGCACCTAGCCTGAGCTGGGACTTTGCACATTTCATACCATTCACCTACAGGGAGAATAAAAAACCAAGAAAATCCCTTTGTTGATGTCATGCTGCAACAATGCAACAATATACTAATTTTTTATTTTCTATTACATCCAGTAACATTAACCAAATATATTCCAGTAACATTAGCAAAAAAGATTTGGTTGTTGTTTGGGGTTTTTTGTTTGTTTGGTTTGTTTTGGGGTTTTTGCTTATTTGTTGGTTTGGGGTTTTTAGAGGCACAAGGCTTATTTGCAAAGAAACTGTACAATTTTGTATCTAACTTTGCATGGAAGATGTCTCCCAAAACACAGGGGAATGGACCAAGGGTTAAAATAATGTATGAACACCTTCAAGAAAAATGAGCGCCCACAGGTTACTATAATTCAAAAGCAAAATGTATTTTTTCTCAATAGAAATAGATTTCTACTACATCTCAAAGAAAATCATATAGTAATGTATTTTTCTAAAATAAATAGCTAACCACCTCCATGGTTAAGTTAGTCTTTCTTGATTAGACATACAAGTCATCATAAATTACATTTTATTAATAAAAAGATTGCAAGAGCAAAGATTTTGCTGAAAAAATGCCATGATTTTTTTACACTGTATACAAATAATTTTTCAACCATGAAATAAAGGAAATGTGAAAGTCCAAAGTTCACCGGTTATCTCCACATCATATATTAAAATTCTTTGTCTGTGTTCCCACACTTGAGGCAGCAGAACCACACAAAGCCAGGCACATGCACTCCCCATGGAGTGTGTACACACATAACAACTTCCAAGTGAACAGGCTAAAAGTAGTTCATGGTTGTGACATTTATACTTTTTCCTGTAAACACTTATTTGAACACTAAATTCATTTTACATCGCCCAAAGAAAGCAACACCTCAATCTTATGAGGACATAATCCCTAATTTCCTCATTCTTCATTCATAGAATCATTGAATAACCTGTGCTGGAAAGGACCTACAAGGATCATCGAGTCGAACTCCTGTCCCTGCATGGGACACCCCAAGAGTCACACCATGTGCCTGAGAGCACTGTCAGCCTTGGTGCTGTGACCACTTCCCTGGGAAGCCTGTTCCAGTGCCTGACAAACCTCTGTACGAGGAGCCTTCTCCTAATATCTAATCAAATTCCCAACAATCTATGAAATTTTATTTTATTTTGTTAGGTTTTGGTTCTTTAAATAGGAATGGATTATACAAACCAGTAGTTTTGTTTGAGTTTTGCCACTTCCAGGACTGCAGGACTGAGGATTTCTTGCAGCTCTTGCATGTCTCTCATTGGGTCTGGATCACAGAATCCCAGAATAAGGTGAGTTGGAAGGGACCCACAAGGATCACGGAATTCAACTCCTGGCCCTGCCCAGCACACAGCCAAGAACCACAGCATGTGCCCGAGAATGTTGCCTTCAACTGCTTGGACTCTGTCAGGCTGCTGCTGTCACCACTTCCCTAGGGAGGCTGTCCCAGGGCCCAGCCACCCTCTGGGAGAAGAATCTTTTTTACAACATCCAGCAGAAATTGCCCCTGACACAACTTCAGGCCATTCCCTCGAGTCCTGCCACGGGTCACCAGCGAGAAGAGATTACCTTGCTTTGGTCTGTCCGGGGAACCAGCACACCTTCCCTGACTGTCCCCAAACCACTGGGGCTCCCGGCAGCCGGGATGCTGACAATAGGGCGGCTCCCACAGATTCCATTTGACAAGAATGTAGCTCTCCAATTTTACTTTTACCGCAGAGGGAGGTCACCCCTGTGCGTCCCAGCCCGGTGATCCCGGTGATCCCGGCCGGCTGAGCCCAGAGCCCGGGAAGGTTCCGCCGCCCCGGGGCCGCCACAGCGCGCAGTGAGCAGCGCCACCTGCTGGCCGCCGCGGGAACGGCAGCGCTGCTTCCCAGCGCCGGGAGCCCCGGGATTCCTCCAGGGAGAACGGCGGCTGCGGGAATGGATGCCCAGCGGGAAGCTGGGCAAACCTCCGGTTCTAGCCATCAGCTCCATCAATATCCTTCCAAGACGCTGGCGATAATATATTTCTGGTTACTGGCAAGAAACTTGAGTCAGCTCAGCAAGTTCGTAGAGCAAATCTGATATGCTTGACCTGAATGGACGGTTGACCTGAACTGCAGGGGACAAACACTAAAGATAGAACAGGTGGACAGAGCTTCTGCGTATGGGAAACTGGATGCCAGAAGTTCGGTAATGCTGCAATTTGTCCTAGATTAGTCTTAGACTAAAGACAAGCCATTTGACTGACCCTGTACCATCAGTATAAAGCTATTTTGTTGACACAGGTTCCGGCTGTAAACGAATGCTCACAGATTAATTAGCATGTGCCTTTTTAATTAATTTCCAGCTCTCCAATTTTAACTTAAAACAACTCTGTTTCTGTTTGAGCTCCCTGCCAGCAGAACACTCAGCCTTGCGAGACGTGATGTGGTCTCAAATGCTCGTGGGTGAGCACGGGCGTCAAAAGAACTTGAGCCTCGCACAAAAGGACCAACTCTCCTTGGTAGAAAGAAGTACAAGATCTGGGGGCACAACTGCTGTCATTCCCAAATTTTTGTTCCCCGTTTCCATATTTTCTACTGCATCTCTGCTGCAACATCAGGGAGCTTTTCTCGTGCAGAGTCTAGACGGATACTACATATTTGAAATAGCATGAGGAATTTGGAATGAGGTTTGTTTACCAGCCTGCAGTTCAATGTCCTTATCTGAACCAAACTGCTCACGCTTCTGAGCATCAGGCATTGCTGCTCATCAGAAAGTTCTCTCTCCAGACAAAGCACATTGCTCTCAATTTAAAAGAGTTACCAAACACATTTGAAATGGAACAACATTGGAACAGGCTAACAATAGAAGTACAACAATTATTCAAGGCTTCACAATTCAGCTCACTTGCTTTCTTCAAAAGGAAGGTTAGAGAGGAATACATTGATGTTCTTGCATCTCTACTTGAGCAGAAGAGGATAAAGGCTACTGAAACCAGATAAAATACAATATTCAGCAGCTGAATCTGTAAAATTTCAGGTTAGAAATTGGAAGTGTAGTTTTTCTGAGTGAAGGTAAACAATTCAGCCAGCCAATACACAATCATTGACTGTCGCTTGAAGCCTTCAATTCAGCATTGGATATTCTTCAAAAATATACTTTCTATGGTGCCACACAGATCCTGAAGAGCCATACAAAACAGAGATTAATGATCTGCAGGCTGAATTGTACAAAGAACTTGACTAGGTGATTTTAACAGTTTTTTGCCCTTCAGAATTTAAAAGTACTTTGTATTTTAATACTGAGCATGTGAACAACTCCTTTTCTCTTCACTGATTTCATTGACTTCAGCAGGACAACTGAATGGCTTAAATTCAACCATGGGATTATGTGTTATACTGACACAAGACCACAATTAGAATGGTAGGAGGTACCAGATGTCTTTCTCTAAGTAAAGTTGATCATACAGCAGCTAAAAACCCTATAGCTTTCTCAAGAAGAATAGGGAACATTGCCCAGTTCTCAATGACTCTCAGGAAACCCTCTTTAGAGAAGTGGATCTGCCTAACAGCTGGAAGTAAACCACTCTGTACAGAATCTGTTATAATCAGACATTTAAAATACTTTAAAAATAAAAGAAACTTTGAAAGTTAAATTATGTTTCCATTCATCTGACTTCATTCCAAGCCTGTAATGCCTATTACACATCACCTGGATTATATTTGAGACTCATTTCATCTAGTTAGCAATGTTTAGAGGTCAATATAATTTTTGACCTGATGCATTAAGAAGGGGAGATTTATAAACAGTATTGACTAGCTCATACCTAAGACATCACATCAAAACTATGCCATGCTTTTTCTCAAATTCTTTCTCGCTTTCTTCAAGTCTTTTAAAGAGTACGTCATTTTATGCTACATAAGTCTCTCATTAAGGGCCTTAGAGCTCTTTATAGGTTTTCTGTCTTCTCTACAAATTTCACCCACAAGTAGGAACTAATCTGCCCCAGGCTGGAGTACCATGTTTTACACCCCACATCTTGCAGGGGAGCCCCACAGTTGCCACAGACACTTTCTGTGTATGATATCAAAATCCAAATTGTCTGCCGTTTCAGGGCATCTGCTGTTGCAAAATAACTAAACAGTAAAACTAAAAAAGTCCAAGCACATACATAGAAGCCACTTCATCAGGAAAATACAGTTTTCAAACCTGTATTTATGTTATTTTAAATACTTCTCTTTTAAATACTTCTTACAGCACCCTTAAGGAGGCACAGAAAAAGCAGCAAGGCATGACAGCAAATATGAGGGGGTGTGCATGTGCATGCATTTAAATATATAAAAGCCCCATGCCAAAAATCTCAGGAAGGGTGAGGAGAAAGGCCTTCTAATCTTCCTAGTAAGGGAAGTGTGAAGAATATATTCCAGTCACTTTGCAGAAAGATCCTGCCTAGTACTGCAGTTCCTGAGGTGGATTTCACATTGAAAGCAAGAATTCAAATCCTTTGCCTGACATATATACACATGTATGTGTATATAGACATGTGCATGTGTAACACACATACACACCACCTGTGTGCTTTTTTTTGCATTCACAGGGTGTTCTGCATGGATTTTCTGCTCTCATTGCCTGAAATCTGACCAGACACCTTGGAACATCTATGCACTGACCTCTGCAAACTTCTGCAAACTGCACAGGTCTCTCAAAAAACACTATGGGACAATCTGAATTCCAGAATTACATTGCTTTGAGTGGTTTCCAAGAAGGCAAATGAGAAACTTTTTTTTTCTTTCCTTGAACACAGAGAATTCTGAACCTTTTGGGAAAGCCTTTGAACTTCCATTAAATGTGATCTGTTTAATGTTTGGATCTGTCGAAGGAGAGGCAGTCAGATAAACTGGGCCAATGTTGAAATGGACTTGCTTCCAACACCTCTACACTGTAATCACATCTCCCTGAGCACCTCTGTAGATAATTATTAGATTAGACATTCAAAGAGGTGACTGACAAACAGAAATCAGGCAAATAAAGATAATCTACCATTCTTCTAGGCCTCCAAAGGGATTCAGACCTACAACAAAGGAGCTTTATATGCTCCACTGCCTACCGTAAGTATTAAACTCTCCACGGCTCTTTGGAGCTGGAAACTGTTGGCAAAACATTTCTTCTCTGTGTCTCAGTCTAGGAAAATGAGATATTTTTTCTGTATTAAAGTACTCTGAAATGAGTCACCTAAAGCAGCCTAACCTGCCATCTCCATTTGGTTACAATAGAGCAGACATCAATTTTCAATCTTATCAGGAGTCACCAGTCCCTAAGTATTAGTGGCGCCTACTGAATTTTATCCAGGGACCTAACAGAAAACATCTGTTCTTTTACTTCACAGCAAATCAATAGATTAAATCAACATTCTCTTTTCTCCTTTATTCTGTTCATTAAAGGCATAGGTTTTCTTTCATTTTTCTTCTATTTCTTTTAATAACTCATTTCTCCCTGCAAGTCAAATCCTAGTATATTACAGAGATTTCTATGTCTCTTTCTGGGCTTACTTGGGGAGACATATATCTATGCTCTAGCAAAAGACAAACAGAAGAAATTATTTTTGAGGGACATATTTACAAAGAGCTTGGTAAAATTATACCTGGTATTTGGACCAAAGCCCAGCAATACTTAAAAAGGGAACCCCAAATATTGTTTACTGCCTTTTCTACTTTCTTCCAAGTCTAATTCATGTTGCAAAATGTGCTGCTGTAACTAAAAAATCCACCTCTAATCTCATGCCACCAAACCTCATTTCACCAAAGTGCTAAAGCATCAAAACTGTCAAGCAAGATGTACTTTGTGCAGTCACCCACATTATAACACTTACTTAGTTTAGTTTTGAATCTAGTAATGAATTGTCTGTGTTTACACACATCATCCCATCAGTTTGTATCATCCCACCAGCACGATACATCAGGTTTGCACCAGAATATTCTAAACAATACAGCTCAATATCCAGTGTGCTCATAAATGAAAAGCACTCTTCACTTAAATAGCAGGCAAAATTAGGCACTTCTGGACTAAGAGGGAGAGAGACATTAAGGCAGAAGTGATCAAAAAAACAGGGCTGAAAAATGTTATTCTGCTGTAAACAGGACTATTAATATTAACATTTTTTACCAATATACCAGAACTGAGATTTTTTTTTCCGCTTGCACTAATGTTAAAAATGTCTAAATACAGTCGAAGTGTTAAACTTTTCTTCCTGAATAAGCATCTCCAGGTAAGAATCTTTAGCATTAAAACTGAGGAAAACATCTTATGTGCAGAGTTTTCTCCTTTTCTCTTACCTGTGGAGATCTCACATTGTTTATGCAGTCTAATATGAAGCCAAAACATGATGAAGTCTAAATGAACATACCTACTGTTGCTGCAATAGGTAGATGCAAATAAAACACTGGAAGGCCTCATTTGACTTGAGCTAAAATGATGTTATATTCGTGATATGCATTGCAAAGGTGTTATGAGAAGTGTATGAGAGTTTTATTTCTTTGTGTATAAGGAGCTGATAAACACAGCTGGTGCACAATAAAGCAATATATACAAGTATATGAAATGCTTTAAATCATCCAGCAAGGATAAATCCCTGCCTGATCTAGATAACAAGGGTTCCATTGGAACACTCCATCGCACATTGTGTATGTAGTACAAGCTGGCAGCAGCTCCTGCATAAAACCAGAAACATGGGAGCGAGGCAGAATTGCATCCAGGGCCTTCCAACAATAAGAATCAAGCTTTTTGCCCCATGTCATGACTGAATTCAGTCATAGTAAATCAAAACTCATTTTTTGGGTCTGTAACAAACACAAAATGTAACAACCTCAGAACCACCTCCTTTAGGATTTTTCCGTCAATTTAGTGCAGCACCACGAGAACTTTGTCTGGGACTATTGGCTCTCAGTGAGCTGCAGCTTGAGGGGACTTTTCCCCACAGTTTGAGGTGAGGATTAGAAGAATTTTCACTGGGGAATAGAAAATTACTATTGGAAATTAATTTAGTATGGTGTCAAGGCAAAAAGAGATAGAAACAAAGAAACACCTCTTAGGATAAAAGAAGAAAAAGAATGAAGCAGTGAGAGGAAAAAAATTAGAGAAGTGACAGCCCACAGCCAAGCAAAATTTAGTCTAGAATGGTGCGACAGCTGTGATGCCTCAGGTTTTAGCTTTTATATTCTTCAGATTCTGTACTGCATTAGTGTGTAGGTCTGAGCTTCATATTAGGGGATATTAAGCTCTCTTCACAGAGCAGGTAGACAAAACAATTCCTTCTCTAGCTGGGGACCAAGGACAAATGATCCAAATTTCAGGCCCAAGAGCATAAACAAAGGTGGACTGAGGAGAGAAAAACAAGGAGGATGGAACTTCATAACCTAAAGCTATAACTGGACAATTAACTCCAATATGCAAATGGACCAGAACTTATAAAAGAGAGAGACCTCATGACCAGTCCTTCATTTTGTGACCATTTTGGGTTCATCTTGGGTGTAGCCCTGGCTGGACTCTTGTGCTGCCCAAGGCGTATCCATTGAGGCCTTTTAATAAATACCTACTTTATTCTTTAGCTCCATCTAGTCTCTGTCCTAGGTCAGCCTCCACAAGGCATCAGTTTAGCACCCCAGACTTGGGAAACCTTGTCAGTCAGGAAGGGAACAGATTTGACTGTCATCTAATGAATGACAGAACAGCCAAGTCACTCAAAATGTGGGATATTGTCACTTTCCATCTCAGTTCCTATGAAGAAAGCAGTTGGGTTTTTATGAGATTTCTCATTGTTAGCTATTAAAAAACTATAGCTCACTTGCTACTGAATAAAAATCATAAGAGACGTGGGGACCAAAAAACAACTGATGCGAAACTCCATAAAATAATTAAACCTCAGACCTACCCACATGGTGACATCAAGTGTGTAAAAGTCATTGATAGTTCTCTGTCTCATGGGAAACAGAGATTGATGAAACACAGCTGTGTTCACAGCAATTGATGGCATACATCATTATTTCCACAGCATTCACATTAAATTACTTAGCAGCTATAGTGCCAATATAGATTATGGGATAACCCGGGTCTTTCTTTTAATCTCAGGCATCTGGAATTTCAGGGTCAGAGGAACCTTTCTTCCTTCCTCCTTATTTTTTTTTTAAGTCAAGATAGATAAAGTAGTAATACCAAAGGCATGAGAATACCAAGTCTCCTCTAAGCAATATATATTCACATTGTATTCAAAAATAACTTTTAGAATAATCCTAAATTTTAATATATATTAATATCCAACCGCAGGAGCACAGGAAAAGGGAGAGAATCTTAGACTAACAAGAAGTTCAAAAAACATCTTGTAAAAGTATTGGCAATGCAGCATCCTTCTATATGAACCACAGCTGTGCAACTTGCCTATTTTCATTACATCAGCAGAGCCAGGAGCCTCATACCCTCAGACAACCAGCTGAAGTGACAGAAGGTCCAAATGATCCCTTCTAACCAGGACTAGAAGGTACTTAAATGCAAGGCCATTCTGGACCATATGAAGTTGATCCTGGAATCACAGCTGAAATGCTTAAACACAGGAACTCTAAGCTCTAAGAGATTTGGCTGAAATCCAGCTGATGTGATTAAAACTGGGCAGGGGCTGTGCTTGCCAGTTCAAAAATTCAAAGGTATCCTCTGTAGCTAAAGAACTTTGACATCAGATGGCACAACTAATAAGCATTATGATTCTACTACGGAAAGACAGACAGACAGACAGACAGAGACAGAGAGAAAGACAGAGAGANCAGAAAGAAAGACAGAAAGAAAGAAAGAAAGAAAGACAGAAAGAAAGACAGAAAGAAAGAAAGACAGAAAGAAAGACAGAAAGAAAGACAGAAAGAAAGACAGAAAGAAAGACAGAAAGAAAGACAGAAAGAAAGACAGAAAGAAAGACAGAAAGAAAGACAGAAAGCTACTGAATGTGCATTTAAACAGGAGGCCAGACTAAGAAAAAGAAAATGCTGTATTTGCAGGTTATTGTTCTCAAAAATTGAACTCACTATGGTATCTAATAGAATAATAATATAAGGAAGCAGCAAGAAAGTAAAGAGAATGTCTTCCAAAACTGGCAAGGGGTAGTTTAATCTAAATCACAGTGTAAAGTATGAATAATAAAAACAATAAACTTGGGATATTCCCTGGACTAATCTCTATAAACTAGAAGTAGCCCCAGGAAACCATAAGAGTAAAGCCACTTGACCATGTTATTGGTTTTATGAAAATACATTCCAGAAAATCCACAACTCATACCTATACACATTTCCATGGCATAGAGATCTGTAAAATTTGAGTTTCTCACAATTTTATTTTATTAAACTTTGAGAAGATTGTTACATTACAAGGGTTTTTTTCCTGATTGAGGTTGTTGAGGTTTTTTTGCTTGTTATCAACTCCACTTGCAACAACATTTTTGTAAACTATTTAGGAAAGGTCATAAACCCCCTAATTTAACTACTAGCTGGTTCAGTAATAAAAAAAGTAAATAATTCCCCCTAAAGTGAATGAAAATTGAAGATCACTGAAAAAGCTTATCACTCAAAGCACATTCTGCTTTGTTGTTTGGTCATTCTATTTGTGTAAAGGGAGTTCACATTTATGAGTTTCATCACAGTATCAGGCTACAACTCACTGTCCTGAGCCTTACAATTTTAAAACATTCCATATCAAATAAGTAAAAACTCTGAATTTTTTTTTCTCTGAAGAAAACTCCCTTTCAGCATCACACGTTTAATGCCCTCAGTCACTTGAACAAAAAGAAATAAATAAAAACAACCAGAAACATATTGTATTTCTTGCAACTTTGTTTCAAGATATTGTTGATAACACCAAATGTCTGTGGCCTCACTGGTTACAGGTTGTGTTACATTTATTTCCAGAAAAAAAAAAATTTAAAAACTGCATAGCACAGCTACAATTTGAAGCTGAGATCTGACAACATCCTGGTCCAATTTTAATTCTGAGCTGAGAGCTCTTTGGTGCTCCAGTACATCAGTTAGGAAGCTGCAACAATTAATCCAGCACAAGCATATCTCAACAAACAGCCCCTCCAGCCAAGGGTGACCAGATGGCACCTACTTTGCACAGTTCATCACCTACTGTAGTCAGTCTGCTTGTAACAAGACAGAACCAGGTAGCAAATAAGAAGAAAGGAAGGAGGAGTAGGAGTCCAGCGTTGTCTTCTGGGATATCTCGGAGAGAAATGCTATACAGCTATTGAGCACATGCCATTTATTCCCCTTAGTAACCATCATACAGGAAACTACTGCAAAAGGGCAGGACTACTGAGGGAGGAAATATAAGCAGTTCTCTCAGGCCAGCTGAGATATTCTCCAAATAGGAAGACAGTGCCTACCTGGAAAATACTCTGAATGTTGGGGTTTTTCCAGTCCTAATCACCTGAACAAAATCATATACTGCAACCTATCAATTTGAGGCAATGCTTCATCTGCCTTAGCCTGTCTCAGTTGTCCCAGAGCATTCACGAACCCAAATAGTCTAGAGGAGCCAGAACACATTCCATCACTCCTTGAGAACAAAATGAACTCATTGAACTATTGTATCTGTTTGCACACAAACGAAAATGCAGCTCTGCACAGCTTTCCTCAGAGACAGAGGAAGCAGCCTGGACCATTTCCCAGGCTGGGTGGTAAGTTTTTACACTCCCCAGTTTAGCCAGGTTTCAATGTGTCACAAGGACATTTCTGTTTTCTGTCAAGGCCAGATGTCTTTTTTTTCCCCCTTTATTTTCAGTGTTTGGGGAAACACCTCTCTTTCCTAGGAACTTTGTGCAAATATTTCCCTACCTGAAATATCTGCATTTGTGAAAAGGTGCTTTTCAAGTCCCTAAATCCCTGTTCTAATCGGGGTCCCAAAGTTTGGTTTGTGCAAGTGGTAATTGAGCCCTATTGCACTGTGATAAAGCCATTCAGGAGTCATAAAACTCCATAGCAGCCCTGTTGGTGGCTGTTTTCAAGTGTGACTCTTCGTTCTGTTGGTCAGATGCAATTGCAGAGCTTGGGGAAAAGTGATGTATAGCAGTAGGTTGTATTTTTACTTCTAATTTTTGATCCTCTGGTGAGCTGAAGTAGAATGTGTATTTGCTGTTTTAGCTAGGCTGGACTGTACTCCAACATTAGAGACACTGCTTAAAAAGAGCAAATTATTTTCTGCACACATTTTTTAATGCATTTCCATGTGCTGTTGGAAACGATGGGATAAAAATTAAGCATAATTGACTGAGGGTTCATACCTAAGAGTAATTTCTCTATGCTTTCAGCATCTCTATGCTAACAATTAATTTCAATTTCTCTATGCTAACAGCATCTTTAGTGCTGTTATTCCAAGGACTGAAGTCACCACAACCAATTCAATCTATGTTTGACCACCCTGGCAGAAAACGTCTCTTAAGGTCTTTGTAAAAGGTCCTAGAAAAATTGCAAAGACCATTTGCCTTTCATCTCTTTTTGCATCAATAACAGTGCCTTTCCATGCTCCACAGGATCAAGTACTTGCCAAAGAAGTTACTGTATTTCTTAGCTCTAGCTGGAGCTCTAGCTGCATCTGCCTACACTATGTGCCTTCTGTATCATGTGCCTCAGATGAGCACAGGAGTCATAATACCTCCTCACCTCCTGCTGGAATGAGTCCACAACTTGTTCAACCACAGAACATAAAAAAGGGATGCAAAAGTTGAGCACCACTGCTGTGAGTGACCACCAGCAGCACATATTGTCTCCACACCCCATACCTTAAGCTGCATCTTTGAGAAACAAGTCGTTCAGTGATTCCATCTATTTTATTCTCCCTTCTTGAAAAGGAAGTATGGAAGCAGGTGACACTCTACAAGAGTATTTTTGATATGCAAATGTCTTCAGGAGCAGCTCACTTGGGTGGGCTGTCTCCAAGATGGGAAAATGCCCAAGACCAGCTCTGGAGAGACCAGCAGTGCTTACACAGGGAGCAAGACAGCAGCAATGGATATTACAGTAACTGCACTGGAAAATTCCCCCTCCTCCCCTGAGCATCTGTTCTGCATGTGTTGAACAGATCTTCTTTGTCTCTTGTCCAGCAACATGTGAACGAACTCGAGTTCCCTCAGGGAATGAAGGGATACAAGAGAAGTCAGCATAAAGATTTGTGCTGCAAGGATAAAAGATAACAGCCTGTCAAACTGCAGACCTTTAAAGCTTAACACTTTCTTTCAAATTTGCTCTCACACTGCTATCTACTGCCAAAATATTACGAGTTTGTGACCCCAACTTACATTTACTGCTTCTTATCAAGACATTTCAGATGAAAAAAGGAGTAGAAAAAAGTACAATGTATAAACAGAAAAATTTAATTGGTTAGTTTGTATCATAAAATATCATGCGATCTGCTCAGTTTTTAGCAATCAGAGCTAAGCAAGACAGCCTGTGGACTCAGGCAAACATTTTCTTTAGTCACTTCTTTGCAGAAGTGATTTTATTACTTCCCACATATCCAAACATTCCTCAGCCCCTGCAAAAGTTTTAATTCACGGTTTAACCCTGATATATTCAAAATGCCAAGACATCAGATCTTGTGTAGTTGAATGTCCCAGCCACCTAATCATGTAAACTTAATATAATTTCATGTAGAATCAAAGAGTAATCCAAGATCACTTAAAAAACCACAAGCTAAAATTTTTGAGGTTTATTTAGCTCCGGGTGTCCCCACAAAAGAGCTGTGCAAATTTTCCCATGTTTCCTGTAACAGAGTTGGCTTCAGAAAAGTACATTTATGTCAGAGCAAGACAACCATTGGAAAAAAGAACTTCTATTAACAACTAAAACCTATCAGCACAGTATTGTAACATGACCATGTTGGTTTAAGATCCCAAGTCCTTAATAAGTCCTTAAATAAGATATTTGGTTGGTGGCATTTGTCTATATTGTCCTCCTGGAGTCAGTCTCATGCTTCAAATTTCCAGTGCAGACAAATTTACCTGTTTTCAGACTATAGCACATGTTATAGAGCATTAGCTTTTCAGACTTTGAGTATTTCACACAGTTTCTGTAAACAGTTTTAATCAGGGGAAGAAAAAACTTGCCTGAAAACTGTTCATCACTCCCTGAAAAGAAAGGACGCAAATGCACATCCTGAGGGACATAAACCCCGAAGTGAAAATCTTCAGCTACTTCACCAAAGAACTGGGAAAACTAGTACACATGCCTGAGATGTAAAAATGGTGGCACAAATTTCTAAAATTACCAGCTACTTGAATCAATGAATATACTTGAATTGAACTCTATGGTGCAGTTTTATTTAAAAGTTGGTCCAGTCACTTCTCAGCTGGCAACTTAAACGACTCTGAGACAGGTTATATATTTCAGAGCCTGAGAGGCATCTTGCTTCAGGGAAGTGGTATTTAACTAGATGTAATGCAAATTATCAGTATGAGAAGCACTCATGAGAAAAGCAAAAAAAAGAAGAAGCAGTCAAGATAAGAGGGGAATTTGGGTGAAAGAGAATTTGGGAGCTGAGATGGCAAATCAAGGAAGTGCTGCTCCCTCCATGCCCTTCTTTCTAGCTGCCCCCTGCGTTATTTGCCTTCACACACAGGATTTCCATGGGATGGTACTGGCAAATAAGACACCTGGTGTTGCTGGGAATCATCCCTCTACTTGCTTTGTCTGCACCTGGAGCCTGCACCAGCTGTAGGAGAGACTAAAAGGTTGGCTGCTTCTCACACACCATTTCTGGCAAAGGTGAGTGTAGTACAGCAGTACCAGGTCCTACAGAACCACCTGTGGCCCTCCTGGTGCACCCACAGAGGAGTACCCAGCATGTCTCTGGGATCACCAGGATCCTCCATCCCTCAACCTGCGTGTTTCCTCCGTGCAACTCTCTCCTCACAAAGGCCACCTAGGAGCTGACTAACAGGAAAATCTATTAGCCGCTGCTCACCTGGTCTGGATTTTAAAAGGTGAACAAGAGGGTACATTTCCTACTATGAATCCCCCATGCTCCCCAGTCCCATGGACTGTTCCATTATTGCATTTCTTGTTGAGTACAGATCCACATTTTGATATTGTGTACGATGGAAACTCTCTCGGCTTTCTGGAATTCATTACAGCCTTGATCCACTTCAAGCATACTGGTAAGCATGAAACAATAGAAAGAGCCTTCCAACTGTCACCTTGGATTTGTCATCAAATGTGGAATATTATGGGAAAACTTTCAAGAGGTGAAATATATACCTTCCAAACTAGCAAAATAAGCAAAGCATCACTTCATCATGTTTAACTAACTCTCAGGTGTCTCCCTACACCATTTATACTGACTTGCAGCTAGCTACAGTGATCCTGTCAGAACCTTTATCAAGGGTCAAAAACATTCAACAAAAAAAAAATTCAGTAATTTTGATATTATTACAGTTGCAGATATTGTATTTTATCACACTGTGATAAAGCATGCATCTTAGCAGTGTGTATGCCATTCACTCAGCCTGCAGTGCATCTTTTAGTACAGTGTGGATGGTTAAATTTAGTAAATTGTACCAGCTCACTGAAGTCTGCCCAATGGAAGTTCTCAGGTCTGTTATACCACCTATGCAAAAACCTTCTTTATTTCATCTGCAATATGATCAAGACTGCTCTCTGAATGCTTGAAACACAGCCATTGGCTCATGGTCTGAAGTAAAATATAGGTATTGCTGTAATTTAAAATGTGCTAGTTAGAATATGTTTCTAAGTTTAATATATGTGTTAGTTATAATATTATTCTGTGTTTAATGCAGTGGAGTGTGCATTGGCAGAAGCCCAGCGTGGAATTTTTGACAATTCCTGCACAGCTAGAATCACCAAAACAATTTTAAGTGTTCTGCATTGTCTGTTAGATAAAATTTGCAATGCAGTAGCCATATAAAAATAGTAAATAATTGATTCAGCAACTATTCCTCACGCAATCATTTTTGTTATTAAAAACAAAAGTGTTGCTGCAAGCCTTTTTTTGTTGGCTATTTTTCTGTGGTATAGAAACACTAAAATCAACAATCCCTGCCCCTCAGTAATAAAAGTATGGCCCTATGTATCCACATATCAATACTGTAACATTTGAGGGTTCTGAGTCTTGGCTAAAATGAGTCCATCTGTTGTGCTTCAAGTAAGATATTCCCATAAAATACAGATGCAATAAGAGATGTACACTTGCAGTCTCATGGCTTGGGGTTTAAGTAAAAAAGTTAAACCTTCTGCCTTGAAGAAAAAAATATCTGAGGCAAACCAACGAAGCACAAATGGCTTCATCTTTTGATGTTGCTGGATCAAGCATGCTTTGCTGGCATGTTCAGAATCAAAAGAAACATCCTGATAATGAGACATAGTGTTTTTGTGATCTTTTTTGATTTCCTGTATTAACATTAATGAAATAAAGAAGGCAACATCTGAAGTCTAAGGTCTTCATTCTTGCATAGCACATAAAAAAATCCTTTGTGGTCAAAAGAAAACTTTAAAAAAACAGAGACGTTTCTTATACATCCCTCAGACAATAACCCTATAAACTTGTTTTGTGATATGCAAACCTACTTCTCATTAAGTTTACTG
Organism: Leptocoma aspasia; assembly: GCA_013399835.1. Classification (NCBI taxonomy): domain Eukaryota; kingdom Metazoa; phylum Chordata; class Aves; order Passeriformes; family Nectariniidae; genus Leptocoma; species Leptocoma aspasia. Next base: position 114,384 of record VXAX01003655.1, on the reverse strand, counting down.
TTCTCTACTTGCTTTCCTCATCTGTTTATTGATGTTCCATTTATGGGAAAATCCACATAAAGGGTCAAGCCATTTGCATTGCTCACATCCTCAGAGCCTGAAGCTGACATAACACATAGGTACATACAGACCAGTACACAATAGGATTTTCACCTCTTTGTATATTTATGATCCTTCCTTAGAAGGAAGTCTTAACAACTCTCTAACTCCTTGACCTCCTGGAAAAATTGTTTTTGGAAAAATAAAATCTAATTAGGCATCTATATCAGATGTGGTTTTTCTTTTCCTGAGTATCAGCAGTGAAAACTGTCTTCCCCTCAAGTAAAATAGAGTCAGAATATGGGACTTTGGCAAGTCCCACTGCTCTGTATGTCACCCCTGAACTAATTTCAGAGGAGTCACTATTTCTGGTTTCTGTTCGTTCCTGCCATGATGAAAATACAACTGTTCCAATTTTAAGAACAGAAACTAAACACAGCAATTTAAAAACTGTTCCAACTAAATGTTTTTAGAAATGTTGAAAGTTTTTAGTGCACTGAAGCACTTAGACATGTGCATAACTTTAAAGACAGGATTTGATCACATTGGTTTAAAAAGAATTATTCCCAAACTGGAGCTTTAGGTATATATAACTTTCCTCTGATGTGAGTCAGAAAAACACCTTCTTTGACTTCAATTTAATAAGATGCAGGAAATATGTGCTTAAGGGCAGTACCTTCTGAGTTGGCCAAAGAAGGCAGCCAGTCCTGGCACAGCAGCATTCCTCATTGTTTAATGAGTTTATCTATGCTGGAGAAAGAAAGAAATCACTGCTTTGTATGAAGCTTTGAGGAAAAGGGTTCTGAGTACTACCATGGTCTGGAGGAAGTGTGTGAGCCTCCTGTTAGCCATCCAGGATGTCACAGAAAAAAATGGGGCCACAGGCAGTTTTCAGTCTCAAGCTCTCTTTGAACACACAAGTCAGCAATAACAGGCCCAAAGAACCTGTGATCTCACCTTTTCTGCCAGGAAATTAAACCCACCAGGGCAAAGTTACCCTCTGCAAGCACATTTCAACTAGTAGAATTATTCTGGGTCAGTTTGATCCATTATAATGCCTACCAATGACATATTTGAGCCTATATTGGGGACCCTAAAATTGGATTTACCATCTTGTTTAACCACTCCTCATTTTTAGTCTTTCTTGATCTCCTACACCTATCAACTTTGAAGTCAGATGTGATTCTGAACAGAGTACAGACTTTGCAATGCTCAAATTGGAAAAGAAAATCCTCTTGCATTTGTTTTATGATTATGTAAATTATCGCCACATGGGTTTATATATTCTTATGAAGCATAAGACACACGAGATATGAGAATAGATGCCAGTTACAACTGCCTCACTGAACTTAAAAAACAAGTCAAAACACGTCTAGAGAATTTGCAAATTTTTCATGTTATGTTCTCTAAGAAAAGTATTTTTCACTTGGATATTAAATAGTTGCAGTAGTAATAAATGTTATATGACCACTGACTGGAGCAGAACATGTTGAAAAAGGAGCATCTCTCTTCATACTTTCAGTTTAGTTACTTCATCCTTTCTATAAAAGTCTTATTTTTGAGTATCTAATTTCTCAAAGCTCATGCCTGCAGAAACATTTCAGCTTCTTATTAATATAGCTGAGCTTATTTCTTTTTATCTTAATATATTCAGTACCTCAGAAGGCGCCACAGCTGGAATGCAGCTCTTGGATATGATCTGAAGTGCTTCAAAGGGAACAAGAGAGGTCAGCATGCCTGAAAGAAAAGATATCGCCACTGTCAAGGACCAAAGAGATTGTGACAAGATGGGAATACAAAAGTTAATATATAGAAAACCAGGGACAGAACCATAGAGGTTCTAATGGTAGAACAGTTAAAATTCTTTGCTTTCCAAAAAAGAACCATGGAGATATTCAAAAACCAGAAAAAGCCTTCCCAAGAGGCAAATGAAGTCTGATAAGTCACTGCAAGGCTATAGCAAAGAGATTCCTTACAGAAATACAAAGCAGCTTAGGTAAAATAAAAGCACTTTGTAAACCAATATTATTTCTGAGAAACACCCCACACGTTTTTTGTCAAGCTAAAACGTCTAGTTCTGGCATATTTGAATAGTTAATTGGGCTGCTGGTGTGTGTGTATTCAGCCACATTGGAAGTAGTGAAGTACCACAGGAAAACGCTTCTTGCAACAGAAATGTTAATGCATCAGTTTTTTCAAATTAATATTACTAAACCAGTGTAAATGAAATCAGCATTTGGCCCCAGTTGGCTCAGAGGAAACAGCTTCTAAACGTATGAAGAAAGTTCAAAGGAAATATGGAAAAGAAAAGGTCTAATGAAAAGGAATGTTTATATGGAGTTTCAAGTAGTTTGTGTCCATATACAAATATTTGTTCAGGGATTACTGTTAATGAAAATTTTTCTTATGGAGTTCAGCCTTCATAACATTTTTCAATTTTCCTAAAGTTAGTCACATCCAGAAAAGCAAGCGTGCCAGATGTTTTTATGATGCAGACAGACATCTTACAGGTAAGGACACCTCATCCATTTCAGTTCTGTATGTTGTGAGCCACACTTTTCTTTCCTAGCAATTTCCCTACACACAGGTTGAGCGCCTTTCAGGTAAATAGTAAAAAGCAATGAAGAAGACCCCAAATTTCACACATTAATATTTTATAGAGTCAAAATACCCATGTACTCACATATAAACCCATCATCCCTGGCATGTGCAACAAAATTTCACATACCTCTGTGAAAACCTCATGTAACAAATGCTGAATTTGATAGGCAAGTGCAATGACAGGCTGACAAAGATTTGTCAAGGACAGACAAGACAGAAGAGTCATTTTGTCACTGAGTGAATCAAGGCAATATCAGTCATGAGGACTTAGCACATGCAGGAACCTGCAACTGGTACCATCACTAATTCAGCAATTGCAGCAATAGATTCCTTGGGTTAGAGATCTCAGTAGCAACATAAAAATCTATACATTCAAAAAACCTCTTTTACAACAGGTATTATAAGTTATCAAATACTATTTTTTGCGGGGATGTCCTTCTCCAATAGTGATGCATTGGTGCTAAAGCAGTACAACACACAATCCAGATGCAGAACACATCCAAAGTTTCTGTCAAGGCACTTTGCCTCATGACAAATCAATACTTGTTCCTCACATGATGACTCAAGAGAATGGAAACACTTGTTTTACCCTCTATCCTCTCTCCTTCTAAGAGAGAGTAACTAAAGTCTGAGCAAATTGTGACACATTCAAGTGGTGAATGAAGACTGCAAAGTCTCCCATCTCAGATAATACAGATATTACCAGCAATGGTTACTCAGGCCTCACTGCTGCTGGTAGAGGGTGGGAACTATTGGAACTGGCACTGAACCATCAGAACAGAGGAAACCTGGAAACAGCTCCACAAGTAACCTTTGTGAGGCCTTGCAGATCCCCCTCCTGCAAGCAATTTCTATAAGCAGAACGTTCCAAGTGCTGCAAATTCATGGGCCAGGTCCTTCTGAACAATGTGACTGCTAAAATGAATCTGATTTTTTCACCATGGCCCATTTATTTTATTTTCTTCTTCTTCTTTGCATCTCAACCTCAACATAACTAGAAAATGCAAATGTCACTTTTCATTTATGCCAGAGACTGAACCTTTCCTTCAATATATCTTGACTTATGCTTTTTTAAAAACAGCTCTGAGGGTTAACAGACTGAGGGTTAAAAACCAGTATTAGTAAATGTCACAGAATTTAGCATCAAATTGCAAGGGTTCCTAATCCTTGTTCTGAATTAATTTGGACAAAGCCATTTAGATTTGATATTACAGTGTTTACAGGTTTGGTTTTACAGATTTTCACATGCTCTTGAACAAAATTTCAGTTCTTGATTTTATTTCAGTTAATTGCAGCCTTGAAGTCTACATTAATTTGGGAGGGCTACAGAGAGTAAAACCCCTCCAAGCCTCTGGTTTTCACACTGAGAATTAATGCATCTTACACCTTTTCCTGACTGACATCAGAACTGTCTGGCTCTTACATTACAATTACTATCATAGTTGTGAAGGCAGTGATAGTAAATAAGACAGACTGCTGCAAACAAACTTGCATTCTCTAGTTGGAAGCATCATAGTCATTTCATGAAAAGAAGAGCAGGGTGCTTTCTAGCACAACAGGGGAGCAAAGGTTGAATAACAGATGGCCAAATTCCTCTACCAGTTCATTTAAAATAACATTTTTGCAGCATTTCAGCTTTGCTTGTTGACTTTACACTTGAGTATTGATCACAGTTGATTGCGCTTGGTTCATAGTAGGTTGCTCATATCCTGCACTCGGGCTGTCCCTCTGCAGTGTAACATACAGAACAATAATCCATTTGAATTGATGAGTCCTTTGTAAATGAAGCCAAACCACAAGATCAGAACGCTGTGATTGTGCAGAAGGGCAACGAGTGACATGGGTTATTTACTGATTGATACTTCCCTATAGTAATAACACAGCTTCTATTGGAAAACATCTGGAAACATTACAGCACAATAGTTCTTTTAAAATAATGAGGTCTATCAATCATTTGTATGACCAATGAATGTGAAAGATCTTCATGTTGTCCATAAAACAACCAGACCTGAAGCTACTCACTCATGACTAGTGATTTTGCTTTGGCCAGGACAAACAGGTATCTGCAGAGCAGCTGCTGTAATCATAACAGAGAGTATCTTCTCCAAATGGATGCATGTGCCAAGACTAGGAAGTGCACGATGTGGAAAATAGCTCACCAAAGAAGAGAACAAAGCCACAACTACAAAGGTAAATAAGTCAAAGAGACTTAGCTCAGTAAGATTTACAGATCTTGAGCATGACTTCAACCCTAAATGCTAACAAAAATCAGTCATTGGTTGTTTAATTATTTTTTCTTTAGTTATGCCACTTCAAAGAATACAGGTAAGTCATGGTATTATTAATTCTCTCTCAGCATAAACCAGATAAGACTAATGTGTAAGAAGGATATGTTGCCATATAAGATAAGTAAAGACAGACCTGGAATAACAGAAGTGGAATTTAGCCTTTTAAGAACCTACTGCTCAGCAGAGGCAGCAAGATTTCAGTAAAACAACCCCAAATGCTTGCACTATTCATTACAGTAATGCTTCATTCTGCAAAGAGAAGGCAACAGATCTGTCAAGTCTTCCCAGCTGTTTCTACTCTCCACTGTTGCTGAACTGGTCAGTCTCACACCTCCTGCTCACATTGCAATGCATTCTGGTGAGCATGGGCAGTGCAAGAATGAGAAGCTAGAGAAAGGGAGGAGAGGAGGAAATGGTGCAGATAACAAGGGAGAGAAAATGACAGTGAGAAATTCTTACAGTTGCAGAAAGGGACAGAAAAATTAGAGTCTGATGTGGCTCTGCATTGCTGGGGGTGAGTCAAACACACCTAGGTTTTTAGTTGGAGAATTCTCCAGCGTCTGCCAAAAATATGGGATTCAATCTCAGATTTCACAGATTAGATCCTTTATCCAAACTACTCAGACTTGTGCAACATTAGACACTTCTACTCATATGAAGGCATCAAATCAAAGGTCTGAATTTCCTTTGCATCTCCTACCAAGTGCAATTATTTCAAATTGCTGGGATTAAACATAAGTGGAAAAGCAGTTACTTGGATCCAAAATATGGTCAACCACCTCTTTCCATACATTTCTCCAGGAAAACTGAAATATGACAAGTATTTCTCATTTACGATCCAGAATACCATTTCAAGAGATCCTTTTGCCTAGAACCTTGACTTTAAGCAACCTTTCAGTTTGGTTCAGAGTCCTTTACTACTTCATTACCATTTCCTCTACTGTTCAGCCTCGACTTTTCTCGTTAGCTTTTCCTTTCTTTGTCTAGATGTGGAGAAAATAATTGATTGGCCAGCCGAAACCTAACAGAAGCAATTTTAGAGTAATCAGAGCTTCCAATCTACCATTTCAGCAACATTGTTGTAACACTATATTGCTCACTATTCCAATAATTTAGTCCCTTCTATTAAAAAGTTATTCCAAGACTCATAGAAGCAAATGAGGGAGTTTGGTAGAAGAGTGAAAATTATAAATGCTGAGTGAAAATGTGGAGAGTACAGAATACTCCCAGGCATGCAGAAGACCAAGGGCACTAGGAGTAAACAATGTCTGATCAACCATTTCTCCATTTTTCCACCAAGTTTTGGGGGAAAGAAAGATCTGCTATCAGCCATTTATAATAATAATATATAACATTATCACAAACAACAGGAGTTGGCAAAATGAGGGTTGGTAATGAATGTTTTTTAAGCAGGCAACTGCCTATATAAGTACACACACTACAGACCAGTACTTTAAAAGTAGCTATTTATAAGCAGAGAGATTAATTAGGTTAAAATTTCACATACATTACAAGACAGTTTCTCAAGCCCAGACTGAGGAAAGGGATGAATGCTGGGTCTGAGGCCAGATGGAATATTGCCCTTTCAGATCAATGCAAAAAAGTGTCTTTTGCCGTATAAATAAACAGACAGGGAAAAAGAAAGCAAGCCTAATTATACCAACCTTTCTAAGAAACATTTCCAAAAATACTCATTGGCCTTATCCGGAGTGGAAAGTTTCAGAGGGAGCACCAGAGGTGTTTTATTTTAGCTTGGCATAAGTAGGGAAATTATTAAGAATGATTTCTAAGTGTGGCAAATGCAGCTACTTCTCAAAGACATAGTTTAAAGGTTCTACATAAAGCCATAAACCCTCAGAGAGACTCAAAGAGCTGGCATGGTTTCATTTGAATTTAAGACCTTTTTTTTTTAAAGAGCCAGTCAGATGCTCTTTTAACAGAGCTCAAGGCAATGCCATTAAGACAATTGTGGGAATACAGTGATCAATTGCTCCCAAGCATCACCATGTTCAAGGGCAGACCCTCTAAAACTCCCATTATGATTGCATCAATCCAAAGATTTCAACTAAAAAGAGCAGAAGGATTCCCAAGGATTATAAACTCCTTAAGTTCTAACAAATGGATTTTCTGTGTATTAGCTGTTCAGAAATTTGCAGAAACATTTCAGAAGAAGAAAAAAGTTAAATGCCTCATTAAATCTTACCAGACGTATTTTGTGACTACAAGAAACATCCCTGATGTGTATGAACTTTGGGAGGGGACTGAGAGAGATAAAAAAGGTAATGGGTCAGCCACAAAGAGCTATTTGGACTAGACAGAGGTAACTTTTCCCTTTAGGGGAGTCCCACTGGCCAGCACAGAGATGGAAGAAAAGGCCAATACATAAGCAGAAAGTTTCTCTATTTTCAACAGGAAATTCTCCATCAAGTGTAATCAAGGAGAAATGAAAAATTGATAACTCTGTTGCTGAAAATATTTTGTCCATTTGTGATGCTGACACAACTGAAGATGCTCCAGGAAGTAGAGCTCAGGTCTGCTCTGCAGATTTACAGGGCACCTTGCACCTAGGGTAACAGATTAGTATTTAATGTTGAGAGACTGCCAATGAAGATGGGACTTCACCAACATTCATTCAGCCTTCATCTCACATGCATCAAAAATCCCAATTCCTCTGGTTTCAAATTTCCAGTATATATTTTAAACTTCTTTTCCAGTGCACACATGCACAATGTTTATGGATTACTGGGAAAATTCCTACATGGCAGTCAGCAACAATAGCACTTTCTGTCACATTGATAATTCCTTTGAAACCTTGCTTATCTACCTGCATTTTCCAAGACTGCAGGAGCTATTTAATACACTGCTAATATAAAGTCCAAAATACAGTTCATCAAGAAAATAAAAACAGAAGTTCCATACATTTCAGAGATTTACCCCAATCCAGCATTGCTGCACAATGCAGTAGAACCATTCATACTCATATTTCACAGAAAGATGAAAGATTGTGGTTTCCACAAAGTGCAGATGTCAACAAATGTCATCTCTGGCAAGCAGGAAGGAAATCATAGTTCCTGGAGAAAAAATATTTTACTGAAAATACTCTCTCTTATATAAAGCAAGGAGATTTTAGTTCAAATATGTCAAAAAGCACTAAAATTGTTTCCCAAGGGGTGTGAAATGATCAATAATACTATGCCACATCCATTCAGTAAATATTGAAAGAAGAACTTCAGAGAAGATCACATTCAGAAACAAAGAGAGCCTTTATCAATAGGAAACATCAAGATGAGGAATAAATATTTAACAGTTACATTTTCAGGTAGATTTCAAGTGTACCTCATTTTGCACCAGGTCATTAGGCAAGGAGCTTGCTGTTTTAAAACCAGTTTCCCAACATTTTTCATCAGGTACTTTTGAATATAAACAATTTAAATCTTCATGTGTGATTACATAAGAACAGAAATACTCCTAGAGTATTACAACTCTGTCATTTCCTATCATTTGAAGTTCTTCCTTTGGTTTCAGCAAGCAATAGAGCTGGCCTAAAGATATGAGGAGTCACTGATTTTCCTCTCTTTTGAGAAAGTCTAGAATTTCCCTCCTCTACTGGAATACTACATAATAATTTAAAGAATAATCTGCATACTACCTCATTTTTTTTCTTAAAAGCAGATAGAACAAAACAAATTAATTAACCACTAATAAATTTATAAGCATGTATTTCACTGTCTCTTTGATGTTAAGGATGAGGATTGACTAGGATTAGGCGTATCAACTGCTGAACTTGTCTACTGTGACCCCAATGCCCATGCTGAGCTTCCTACTGCTAATTACAAGTCCGTGATTTTCCTCTCAAAATTATGTTTCTCCAGAAAGAGAAAAAGCAGCCTGGCTATATTTTATGCTAGCACTCAATCCCCAAGTCACTGGTTTTATTTTCAGACTATCGGTTAGAGAATTAACCTGCCCCTGTTTTTCTTCAGGACAGATAATAAGTAACTGTTCATACAATGGTGGTAATAATAAGCAATTTCTCTGGCTCTGCCAGAATGAAATATGTCTGTAATTTCCTATTTTCTGAGTCCTCTTTTTCTCCTGTCTATCCAAAGCATCAGCATCAGCTTTCTTCACTGCTTTGTTTCACAGTTGAGACTCTGCCAAGATTCATCATTTCCTGCTTACACTGCAATCTAAACCAGACCTTTTAATCAGATTCTCTGTTATGAATATCTTTCCTTTTCACTTTTACCTAAGACTCATGAGCCCAGAGAATTAGAGAAGTGGTGGTTTGTTTCCATCTTCTCCTCTCGTTTCCTTTCTTTTATCACATATTCAAACATGATTTAAAGGCAAATATAAACAAAAATACAGAGAGTGTATCTGAATTCATACCATTTTTAAACTAATTGAGGGCACTGACTTAAGTCAGTTTCTTTCCAGAAATTTCTAGCAAGGATCAGTTGAAGCCATCAGTTCAATATAGAACCTACCAGCTACAGATCCCAAGCCAAAAGACCAATATTTCACATAAAAGTACTTTTTAAAATAGGCTGGTGCTTTTTAGAAAACATTTTTCCCAAATTCCTTTGCTAGTAGGAAAAGAGTGAGAAATATGATTTCACCATAATTTCATTGTTACAAGAATTATCAGATAAAATAGGAACATAAATGTAGTTATTACAAGCTCCAAGCAGCAGATTTTCTTATAATATCAATTATTTTTCATGGAATAGAAGGCAAGAAATTTTCTGTATTCCACATACAGCAGTTTTAGTATAAACAATAAAATTATGAAACCATTGGCATAAATCCCTCCTATACAGGCTTCTGTTATCCTCAGTAAAACATAGCAACAGTTCTGCTGTCAGCTTATGTCTTGTATTACTGGTTAATAAATATACTCTAAATAATATTGTTAACACAACACATATCACAGTGGTGGATTCTTTTAAAAGCACAAATTGGTATATCTGCCATTAGCCCAAAAAGGAATGGTAGATGTGATTTTCTACTGCTAGGATAGTAGTTCACAAGTTTATAAGTTGTCATCTAATTAACTGCAGACAACGTGAGGTTAGCAGAAAAGAAGCTCTCTAACATTTTTCATCTTACAAAGTCACATGTCACCAGCTCTATCTCCTACTAACTTCCAAAAACTAGCAATAATTTCCAGGTGTCTTTCATTAATGATATTAGTGATTGAATGGCTTAGGAGACTGGCTAGAGCTCAGTGAACACAGCCTGTTCCATTCAGAGCAAGCCTACCTTGTCACTCAGTCATGGTCAGCTGAAGGTTAACCTCATTGTGCATGGCTGGGGGACTCAAAACCTAGCATGAAATGGGCTGAGAGAAAATTCATACTGCATTCAAGATCAGCCTACATTCCATGTACGAGCCCTCTAACTAACACACATCCTTACAGCTGCAGAGTCAGGAGCAGGGTGTTAGTCCCAACCAAAAATCCAGGCAACAGTTTGAGACACGTCTCAGACTGCTGTGCTGGTAAATCTTGAGCTCACATATTGTTGTTGCTGCCTTTATCCCACATCATAGAGCAAAACTTTTCAATTCCTTACATATTTTATTCTTGTTAATACAGTTGTTGCTGTTTATGTTCACTGTGTGAATGTTTCATGCTCCTGTTTTTGTTGCTTTAAGAATACGGTGTCCCTATCCTTCACTTGCCAGTTTCACAGATTATTTTTTCAACTTTGCTACAAGAAGAACTCCACAGTCAGAAGATGAGTATTTGAAAGGAGCTCAAGCCTAAATGATTTCTGTGCCCCTCACAGCTCAAGTTTCCAGAGGAAGCTGGAAGAGGTGATGCTTGTTAAATGCTGAATGCTACAGAGAAAGACACTAGGACCCTCTCCCTGGCACAACAGTAATTTCTGAACACAAAGTCCTTGTGTATCACAGACTCAGTTCTCTATTCTCATAGTTGGTTGTCTAGCTCCCTAGAGAAAGAAAACAAGACAATAACTGTATGTTTAAAAGAACAGTTTTTCTGAATAAGCAACAGGTTTTGCATTGAAACATCACAAGGTTACATTCTAAGTCTACTGAATCCTCTTTGAATTGCAGCCCTCTTGCTTGTAATCGTTTTGGAAAAGCACAAAAATACTAACCTTGGGGTTTCTCCTCACCCCATTCATAAAAGGTTGTTAGCCATTAGTACTTTAAACAATTCACAATTTTATGGCATGTTGTAGAAACATTCTGCATCTGACCCCATAATGCAAGGTACAACAGGCATTATGTTACCAGGGGCCTGGAAGGGACATGAGACCAAAAAGTGAGAGGTTGCTCTCTGGAAGGCTGATACTACTGGCAAATATCAACAAAATAGACAAACTACACAGATTTACAGTTCTTCTTAAGGATGCAAAGTCCCTTGATGTTTTAAAAACACCCAGACTCCTCAAGACTTGCTTAAAAGGGAGGAAAGAAATAATGTTTTTCTAAGAAGTCTGGCTTTCCCAGCTGTTTAAATGGATTTGTCTGTTTCTACTGTGCATTTGCCCTTGTGTTCCTTCAGTGCTTGTTGGTCACAAAAAATGGAAATGCACTACTATTTAGGAAACAAAAAGGTGATAGGACAGGAGCAGTTAAGCTAGAAGTTCTTATCTACATCAAGAAATTACTTTTGTGGGAAAAAGGAGATTTCAAATTATTATTGTCAAACTCAATTATTTTTCCAAGTCTCCTTTAAGAGACCAAGAGTTTTTTTTAAGTGGTTAGAGTATTAAATAGTTCAGATTATAATAAATAATATATCCTGACACTAAAGAAATATATCACATAGTAAATAGACCAAAAAAACTATTTTCCTTTTCATATCAAAGCCAAAATAAATGCCTGAAAGAAGCATTTCCATCTTCTTCAAGGTGCATGAGAAAACCATTCATTTACTTAAAAAATTCTTGCACATGTAAAAAGTACAGCATTCACAGAGTTCAATACATTAATTAATTCCCACAATTCAATACATTAACACCAGCTGGCAAAAACTCTTTTCATATTACAGTCTGTATAAATACACAAGAGTCCCACAGATACTACTGCTTTTTCAGGGAACGATTTAGTCCAGATTTATTTACTTGCTAAATATACCAGCGATTATACCTGAGAGATGGTAAAGTCATGCCACTGCATTGGTCTTTTTATCTTCATTAAGCATTCTCACAGCTGCTATTCATTTGTGAACCTTTACTGGATTAATCTCAGAAGTTCCCAAAGCTATCTTATTTTGGTAATTTCTAGAAAAACAAATTACTCAGGCACAAGTTAATTATACAATTATCTTGTAATTGAAATGCTTTTCACCTAATGAAAATGTTTGACCAATAGACATGAATTAATTTGATAGTAATAGTTTAATAAGTCAAAGTAAAATGTCCTGCAAGATCTATGGCACCTATAATAGATATTATCGGCTTGCAGTTCCAAACTGCATTGTCCTCCCTAAAGAATGATCTAAAATTTATACTCTATTCAGTGATGAAACAGCTTAAATTGCCTGGCTCAAGCAGACAATAGCTTAAAAAGTCTTTTCCCCAGTTCTAGACTTGTCAGCTTGGGCTAGAGGTGGAAGATCTTAGTCATACTATGTTTGTCCCTTGCTGTGCTTAAATCTCTCCTGAGATCTCACCTGAGGAAGGTCCTTGAGACAACTTCATAATTTAAGCTAACCTTTTTCTATAACTCTATGCCTGAAAGAGAATCTGAATTACTCTCCCCTGTGCCACTTACTTTTTTGGAGGGCATTGCACACATAGACAGTCAGATATCCAAACTGGCTCCACACAGGATTAAAACACCATTTGTCTTAACTCACTGTGTTTCAATATGTTTGAGAAAGTCTACCAATGATGTGAAACCACCCTAAATATTTAGAACTAGTTCTCAGAACGAGAGAGTTCAGCCCAGTTTAGCTCCCTGTTTTTGACCTTGGTCAACAAAACCACCTCCCATCCTATAAGCGTGCCTATATCTTCTCTCATTCTGCTGAAAGTATTTTTTGAATCTCCTCTAGTCCCTCTCACAACATCTGGCTTCTTTGTTCTGCCTTTATTAATTTTCCACTACTTCAAAACTCCTGCCTGCAGATAGGAAGCAAAAAAGCCTTGGCTTTCTGAGCCCATTGTCACAAGCTATTTCCGTCTCAACAACTAACTTCTACAAGGTATCCTGGTCTGCAGGGAATGTGGTTAAGCCCTGATCAGCAGCATCAGAAACACATTCAAAAGAGATTTTTAAAAAATTAAAGTCTTATAACTCCATGAAGTCAACCAGAACGCACTAGATACATACAGATTCTGCAAAGTTATCAAAATCATAAATACCCATACGTGGGAAAATTCAGCCCAAAAATGGCTGCACACCCTTGAGAAATGCCATTGATTTCTTTCCCAAAGTTTTTGAAAGCTTTATCCATGTGAGCATGAATTAATACCAATTCATAAATAATGAATAGTGAAAGACAATTTAAATAAATTATTTGGAAAGAACTTATAAGCCCAAAACTTTTGCTTGAAACCTTCTCTCAGCAATTTCAAACCAAAGAAAAAATGCATAAAAATGCATGCCTTGCACTTAAATAGACTGCAAAGTGAAAAAAAGCAACACTTACATATTTTTTACTACAAGTGGACCACCCTTCTCCTGGTGAAACTCTTGAAAGACTTAGGATAAAGTGAACTATTATGCCTTTTCAGCTTCTTTCTTATGGAACAGAGAGTATTTCTCATATGCTTTAAGCAAAGGAAACTATGGAAGGATGAAAAATCAGACTGTCTGCATGGAGACAAACACAGAAGAAGTGTTTTTAAGGTAGAGTGCACAACATTCATCCAAGTAGAAAGTGATATATGTCTGTAGGTACACACCAGTGTTAATGCAAGTGAGAGATCCAGCTGGATATATGGATATATGAGCACATCACTCAGCTTCAGCATCATGTACCAAACCAGGCACATGTGCCTGGCTGGGACACTGGAATGTGGGTAGAGATGAATCCTGATGTATAGAGTGTCCATTCAGCTCCTCAAGGATGCATGGGAAAGAAATATGAATTTCTAATGTAATATATTATTGTTGTATATTAAAAACATATTTCCATATAGAAATAATATCTTTTTAATATATGAAAACATATTGTAAATATAATGAGCCTGCCATTTTAAAATAATATGAGTAATGTATTGACAATGCTGAGTGACACATGTGCTTCCTATAGACAAAAATAAAACATGGTTGACAAACATTCTTAACTGTCTCCCTAATACCTCTGCAGCTGGCCAAGTAATGATTGAAATTAGTGGAACAGAGCTGGACCAAAAATAGCAGTAGGTAGGTAATGCCAAAGAGATGTATAGATGTGATGCCACGAAAGCAATGGAGTAGCACATTCGTGTCACTCTATCGAGCAACACGAAACGCAGAGACAAACGCAGCCACACCCGAGAGAAGGCAAAGAAGAGAGAAACTTTATTTTGGTTTTCACATTACATAGGGTTCTGGAAACGACCATCGATTGGAAGGTGAAGCTACCACCTCTCCAACGACACAGGTTTGATGGACTTTATCATTGACCATTCTCCTCCCAGGAGAAGGAATGAAAAACAAAAAGACAGTTAGAAAAACATGTGCATGTTTACAAAAAACAGCGTGAGAAACTCCATCACAAGAATGAAAACATCAGAAGGCTGAAAAGTGAGAGTGACACATTTGCCTCTTTTTACCAGCTAAGAATTACATGGGTACTCAGTAATATCAATGTAATTGTCAAAAAGTATGACTGCATACATGTATTCTTAATATCTTTGGAGCACTTCAGTAATGACAGGGGATAAATTTTAGTAAAAAAGAGACTCTGAAAGAAAAAGTTTTGTGCTTTGCAATAACTCCCCTAAAAATACAAAACTTCAGAAATGTGATATTCTTATTTTTCACTCTTATGGGAAAAAACACAACCTCAGTGGGGGAAAAAAAAGGAGGGGGTTCTTTTTTTTCTGGAACAGTAAACCTATTTGGGGCAGAGATGACTTTTATAAAGATTAATGAAGAAGTGGAGAAGGAGGTGCAAAACAGTTTAAATGTTTTATAAGGGAAATAAGGCAGACAAGGGAATAATGAATTTCTTTTTTTTTTAATGATAAAGGCAATACAGCCCACCACCAGTTCTTTTGGTGTTGAGAGAATATTTCAAGAAGGAAACACTGGGAATCATATCATTGAACAGGTAAACTACACCTCATAATCCACAGAATGAAGTAGGATTAAAAATAAATGAGAAGAGCGAGAGATGAGCACCAGTTAAGATGAAGAAGTTACACCTAGAGTTCTGCAAGCTCCAAGTCTTGTTGTTTACATACCAGTTGCAACTGGTTGCTTAAAAAATGTAAAAACAGTAAGAATAATATGCTAAATAACTTCTGAAAAGAGATTATTTTCTCAGCATTATTTTATGTGCCAAGTTTTATACCACATTCTGTATAAGGACATAGAGTGCTAGTTAACAGGAAACAAGAAAAATAAAAAGTCAACCCTCCAAAAAACCAACAACCAAACAGAACAAACAAAGAAAACTCCCAAAACTAACTAGATGAAGAAACACCTACTGGAATACAGGAAAAAAGTGAAAAACATCCCTTTTTTTTTTTTTAGGAAATATGAAGAAAAAAGAGGGTTGTTAGTCAGATGATTAAATTTAAAAAAAAATCTTGCTCCACTTTTCTCATCTTTGAACATACCACTTTCTTCACTAACATTTAAATTTGAAACAGAAACCCAAAATTAACTGGATAATAAGCTCATCATAAAGACAGTATTACTTTATGAATATTCTGTACCAAAGAGTAAAATTTTGGCACGGGCTTTCTTTCCCCTACTTGGTTTTCTGCTGAGCTGATGAACATCTAGAATCCCTGAAATCTGACTGCAAATGTTGGTCACATGCTCACCCACCCTGCTCTTGATGAACCTGCAATGTGCTCATTCCCAGACAGAGGCTCACAACATGCTGGTAATTTTGGGTGATCACAGATAGACACCCAAGTCTCTATGAAAAAAAATGGTCTATCATATGCACCAGGATTGTCCAAATAAAATATCTTAAGCTTTCCATTTTATGTTGTAAGATTAAGTGATCACACACAACTGTGCAAGTGCTACATTACTGTACCAATTACATTATGTCAATGCTATTTTTCACATAAACAGTGTTGACAGAAATGCATACTGCAGCCCTGAGGCTGCAGAAATGTGCAAACTCCCAAATAAAGATTTTGTTTTATTCACATTGCTGTTTGATTAATTTGATGTTTGGTTCCTTTTTTGTCCTCCCCAGTATTTTTATTTGTGCTTAAAGTACAACCCCAGCCATTAAGGAATACTATTACATGAGAAAACAATTAGCTCAGGGAGGAAGGTGATTACATAAAGGACACCACTGTTGTAAACTAAAGTGTTTGACTGAAGGCATTTTATATCTAGGAGTTATAATCTTCACAGCTGAAAGCTAACTTTTAAAAATAATAAATGTTCTTGGAAAAGGCAATAAGATAAAGTGAATTGAGATTCTGTTACTTTCATTGCTGCCTTGTTTGTGCTGCATAAAGCCTAACAAGCAAGCATCTATTGAGATCATTCAATTCTATAATCACTTTTGTTGCCATTAAATTAAAAAATGTTAAACTATATATTTTTATTTACTTTTAGTTTGAAAAATGTTAATGTAATTTTTCTCTTACTACTATGTCCTTAGGTGCTACAACTGTCTCTGAAATAAATGAAGAACTGTCAGTAAGTATGTTGCAAGTTGGATCAGATCCCATATCAAGGACTTCACCTTATTTTGGTGTTGATTAAGAGGAAACAATTGATTTATGACTTTGGTTTTGTATGTAGTTTTAGTGTCATAGTACATGAAGCGCAAAATGCTACAGTTTTATTGCAGCACATACTTAGCAGGTGACTTTGAAATGGAGGATTGGACCCACAATCCAGCAGACCTGTATCCCAACATTTACAGTCACCAGCACCTCACAGAGCAGGTTGGTCCAAAATCCCGAGTAAAGTGTATATGGGATGGGCAGATAACAGATAACAGCTCTGGGCACCCACAGGTGGTATCTGCAGCATCTGCTCCTCTGTCTCTGCCCTAAGACAGAATCTAAGCTTAGGAAATGGTTACACTCTGATTTCTTTCTTTGTCTCTTGTACTCAGATATTTGAACCAACTATCAGAGAAAGGCAGAGAGGCCTTTCATTCACAAAACCTGAAGTCCACTCCTGCTGAAGACAGATGTAACAGATTTAAAATATTTTCTGTAGAAGAGGAATGCTTTCTGCCTACTATAAAGGGAAAAAAATGTAGAGAAATTACCAAAAAAATAGGGAAACCTTTCTTAAATCCACTCATTAGACTGAGAGGATTCAAACTTATGATTTGTATCGCCCAGCAAAGTGTCAAAACACTTAAATTAGGAGCTAATAGGGGAAAAAAGTGTCGTCTAGCCACCCTTTCAACCTGGACCTCTGTTTAGTAAAGAACACATCCAGAAGGTTGACATGCAAAAAGAAAAAGCAATAACTGGGCATACAGAGAACAGTGTTGTATCCCGGTCATGGTTCATGCTCCCAGGGTCTTTTCATCCATTTACTCTTTCATACAAAATTGCAAATATTCTCTGGAACATGGAACAGAACAAACAGAACTTTTACAGTTACTAAAACCAGTTCAGAAAATTCATTTTTCATCTATATAAAACATTCCATTCCTTTTTTGACTCTCACTCAATTCCTGCTTTCCTTGACTTATTATGGTGGAGTTTCCAGTCTAACCACACATTCTGTTGCTATTTCTTTTCATCAGTTTTGAATTTGCTTCCTTGAATTGTCATGAATGTGCCCTTGTTGCACTACTCTCTCTGAAACCCTTTTTTTTACAGTTTTATGGCAGCTTTTCTCCTCTTGTCTAAGGAAACAATTCTAGCCTTTCCATATTAATTTCTTTTACTTGCACGAGTAATTTTTTCCACAAGATAACTAGCTCAAGGAATTATTCTAAATGATACAGCATCATATGTTTCTATAAAAGTCTTTAATATTTTCCATATGATACTTCACCCTTATACATTCTAGCATATAACTTACATTTTAAAACACAGCTGCACACTAAACTGCCTAGTGACATCTTGATGTCCCTAGACCAGTTAACACAAGCTATTAATACATGTATTGAATGGAGCTATATCTTGTTATAATTCTCTAGAGAATGGGAAATATTCAGTATTTGATCAGATTCATTAATTAATCCATTCCTGCCTATATTTCTTCCATGTTTTATTTTTCTTCATCTCCTCAGAAATTAAATTTTACCCCTCTATGGTACAACCACACTGCCTGTTGGTCTCTGTCATAGAAATCAATTGAAAAAACATAGTGTCAGCTTGTTATGCTGAATATACACCCATTAGGAAGTGCAAATGGAAAGGGAAGGACAGTCAATCCTCCTTTAGGCTGCAAATGTTTAATTAAAAGCAGAAATCTGCTACAGAATAAAGTCACTCCAGAAAACAGAATAGCTGAATCCCAGAAGTAACAGAACTGTGCTCCTTGTGCACTGGAAACACAAGAGTAGGAGGACTCAAGGGATGAAAGAACGGTTTGTGCCACTCTGGAACTATTCAATCGTCAAAGAAATTCCTCAGGAGCCATTACAATTGTGTTTGCTGACCCTCTTCCACAGGGCAACTAAACAAAGAATCAGGCTAATAAATTATGTAAAGCATATTCAGCTGAAATTGCATGTTCAAAGATACGGGGAAAACAAACATTCAATGGAAAATGGTGAATGACATGAAAGCCACTACAAAGAGGGAAGACCCACTTGTTCCTCAGCTGCTATTAACTGACAAAAATCTTTGGAGAAGGGGTTTTGATCTAATACCTAGGAAGTACAACATATTTCTTGAGTTCAGAAGTAGTGAAACAGAAGGAACTAGTGCCAAGTCTGCCCTTCGGAGTCCTGGAGCACCACACAATAAATGTCTTGTACAAAGAGCAAAATGAGGCCTAACTTGCCCTCCCTGCCACGTTCATAGGTGGAGAACAACGAGAGTTCTGGGCTGAACTGGGAAGTAACTGTGCGTGTTATTGTAACAGCTGGTTTTGTAAAAGTTTGAGGAAAGGCTTAGAAGAAAGTGAGGGATTTTTATGTCTGACTTCAGCTGCTAATGGCACTTTTCACAAAATCCCCATTGCCAGGAGCCAGAGCTTTAACAGAGGGTGTACCAATTCTGGCTAGAGTAAAAACTGTATGGAGCCTTTAGGCATCACTCTTATAGCTATGAATACTGTTTTAACATGCTCTCAAAATGAGAAATAAAGGTCTCTTTTGCAACTATACCACAGTCAAGACAAGACGGTGCCCCCAGATTCTGTATATTTAGAACAGCCATCATACATGAGAATTTTCTAAACTCTCTGTGAAGGATCAAGTGCCTGACGTATCCCTGACCTACCAGAAGAATTATGAACATCTATGGGAAAGATGTGTAAAAGAAAATTATTTAGTCAACTGGTGGAATTTACAGATCCATAAATGTCATTAAACTTAGTAAAACAAAAACCTCAAGAAGCTATCTTTCAGAACACCACACGTGCTGCTATGGATTCAACTCAGGGACACAGAATTAGACGAACAGTGAAAACTTTTGGAAGCACATTACTTTAGTAGATTGCTAAAGCCAGATTCTACTTGTGCTATTTTCCTTGTGAAGTGGTTAGTCATCTGACATACAGATAAGTGGAACACAAATTAATAACTCAAACTACTGAAAATCATAAATATAAGAAAAAAAAGGTGTACGGTGCCCAAGAAGATAAGCTGAAGAGAATGCACTCAGTTAGATTCATGTCTAAAGAGGGTACAAGACCATGTTCTATTTTACCTGAGCTACTCAATTACAATTTGGGCTACTCTAAAACCATAAGTAGGCAAGACAACTGGTTTAGTTACAAGCTGTACTGCTGGTACTTTGGTCCTATGCTCCATTTTATTACTCTGCCATAAATACTGAAATATTAGTAAAGTCTCCATTTTCTTCTCTTTCCTAGAGCTCACCCAATCAGGCTTGTGATGCCCTGTGACTTCAGTTTCTTGTGCCATGACTTGTTTCTGCTCTCCCACCCCAACAACTTTCTTGCTTATTTCTCCCCTCATTGTTCCTCATTAATGGAAACTAAGCAAGTCTGTTTTTGAGGAAATATTACTGGTACAGGCCTGGAACTGACCAAAATGAGGCCATTTATTTCAGAACATAAATCTGAACAAATAATAAAATTTAGCTTTACAAGATTTTTTTCCAATACATTTGACCAGATGTGGACCAAAGCAGCAGAAGCCAAATACTAGCTCTAGCACTTAGGAATATAGAGGAGAATTTGATTTTCAGATCCACCTCTAATAAATTATTTGTCACACGCATTTCCCTCAAACTAGCATCAAACCCAGAAAGGATCTCCAAAAGCAAAGTAAAAACCCCGAAAGTCATGCACAAGATAAGCAATCCCCAGTTCAGTTGCTGAACAATTACTGTTGCAATAACCAAACAGAGGAACACAGATTTGAGAACAATAATATTCAGGTCTCAAGAGATAAAGATGAAGAAACCATCAGTAAGTGTGTTAGACTCATTCTCTTCACTCAGGGAAGCTTCCACATTTGTTCTTGGCTTTTCATTGCTCATATCCTCTGATGTGTACACATCCAAGCAGATTTTTTTCTAAAGACAGTATGCCATTTATTAACGGAAAAGCAGAGACCTCTTAGTGAGGTTTAACTGCTTCCCAAATCTTCCTGAACTGTCATCTTTGCAGATACAATATTCTTTGAAAAAAAGGAAATAGAGTAACAACAATAGCTTCAAGGACAATGAGAACCTTTGGACCTAGCTGTTGCATTGCCTTGATTTTGCTAAAAAAAAAAATTGATGAACCATTAGTAGTTTTAATTTTTTTCAGTGTGACTGGTAATTAGGTAGATTGAACAGCAAAATGAACCTATAGCTGTTCATCAGGGACCAGAAATCTTGAGATAGAGCTGAGGTGTATCCCTTGTGTAAGCTGTTTGTCATAGAACAATAAAGGCATTTGAGGAATACAGGTGATGCTAAGAGAATGGTTCTGAAGAAACTGGAATGTTGCCATTTCCACACAATTGGGGTGCTAGTCAAACAAACTGGAACATCAGTTAATCCAAAGGAATCAAATAAATAATTAGAGGTGGTTGTGGATGTTCAATAATTTAGGTTATTTGATGCAGGGATTCCTAGTGAAAGAAAATTATGTACTGACTACTTTTGTCACTAAAAATTATGTAAATCTAATGACCTTCTGTACTGCAGATTAAAACAGTTTCTTGAAAAATACAAATGGAATCTTCTTGTTTTATGAAATGATGTAAATTTTTTGAAACAAAGGATAAGTGATTTAATCAAACTGTAGAAGACAATAATCTAGTCAGCATTTATTAGAATATCCTGTGTGTCAGTTATTAGAGCATGGTATATACAGGTTTTCCAGGCTGGCTGCTTTGCATTTCATAAGTGGGCTAAATTTTGTAAAGGATTATTTCTCACTCTAAGCAGGGTGTTTCAAATAACTAGGCCTTACAACAGGCAGCAGAATGGGTATCTCAGTCCCTAATCACACTTGTCTGCTCTGCAGAAGGACGGTTGGGAAATGTTTTCGTGGTAATATTTTCCATTCAACCTGCCACTGTTAATTGAAGGACACCCTACTTCACCACGTCTCTCTTCCTGGCAGCCTGCGCAGTAATTGCGCACAGTAGCTACAGACAAGTGGAATAAAAATTCTGGAATTGTGAATAGGAAAGATGAACAATTTGTAAATTAATCTCTGCTTCTCATGGTAACAAACAACTGAAGTATTTATGAAAAAAAAAAAAAAAAGCAGTTTTATACCAGTTCTGTTTCTCTGCATACTGAATAATGTCAACCTATTATGAAAGGTTTTGTACTATTCAAATAGTAAATGAGCTCCAGCCCCTTCCTGGAGTTCATTATTATACAAACTTGACTTTTAAGGGGGTCCAAAGGAAAATAAAAGGATTTTTGAGGAAGAGATGCCAAATTCATTTGGAGATTAGTGTGCTTTATTCCCCTGCTCCTATTGTACATGACATCGAAGAAGAAACTCCTAGCTCAATCCCAAAAAGCAGTTTGTTAGGGAGGTTGGACTGCTTACAGCATGTAGCATGCGAGTCATAACTGAGAGGAAAAAGAAAAACACAGCCCACAGAATGTGGACACATTCTGTTTTTTCCTTACTATAAAAGTCAATCCTATTATTGCCATGACAGCTGCTATTTTTTCTTTTGTTTTCCTGAACCAAATCTTCAGAAAGATCATACTACTGATGTTTAACTGCAGACAACATCTATTTTTCTTTTTAATGGAAAAAGGGTTCTTGTTAAAATGCAGGAACATTTTCTCACTTCAGCATCTAGATAATTAATACATGTGAGGTGCAGAGTTCTTCAGAAAAGCCAGGTCTGATAGTCAAAACAAAAGCCTTGGTAGAGACTACATAAGTGTTACTAATAGTGTATACCAGGAATTACGCTCACCTTTCCCAATAACATTAAAGGAGGTATTAAAGGAGTATTCCTACCTCAAGCACTGGGGCTAATGTTCTGAAAATTAACACAGCTAATTAACTGTGGCATAAAAAAGGCACTTTTAACCATTGAACATGTACAATTAGTGAACTCCCACGAATTAGCTTTCCAAAGTTGTTACATGTATAAACAACTGCATATTCACTGTGAGAATGATGGCAAGCAAGGCTGGACCAATCAGCCCAATTTGCAACTCCTAAAAATCTACAAATTAGGTGATAATTCAACTGTTATTGTTATTTATTTTAATTGATGATTTTCTAAATATAAAATTTCAGAGCAAGGTTGGAACTCAGGTCAGCATATCCCCAGTCACAAAAGATTTCCTCCAAACACATTTTTTAGAGCTATTATTTAAATAAAGGAAAACCTCAATGACAGGATTTAATCAGGAGAAACTATTCCACAGTATAATATATATATATATCATCACTAGGACTTCTTTTTCCCCTACAACAAGGATCCTTTTTGGTTTTTTCCCCAAAAAAATGTTTTGGCTAGAATTCTTCAGTTCCACTTTTCCCAGATATGCTTCCCTTTTATCCAAGTCTGACTTCTTTGTCCTCCCTGGAATTTCCATGTAACAAATCCAAATCTGGTTCCAGATGCTTCATATGGGAAAGTGGGTGCAAGAAACAGGTGGATTCATAGTTTTAATGTGCAGCAATATGGATAGAGGTTCTGAAACTAACATGGCCTTTGCGCAAACAAGTAAAGAAGATAGAGACATATTCACATTAAAACTAAGGAATAGACATTTTGATCTTTTTAACAAAAGAGCAAACTGAAGACCTACTCCCTGTAGGTGCCATGTGTGTTCTCCTCACAGCTGTCCATTTAGACTCAGATCCAGCTCACTTGTGAAGAGCTGATGTTTCAGTCAGTTCCCAACAAAACCACAACACATCCTTTACGTGATGGGAGGAACAAGAAACATTCCCATACCCCAGTTAATTTCCTTGAACACAGGGATTTCTGCTTCCCACATCTAAATTGATCATGTCTTAGAAATGTTAAGATTACCGCAGGAAAAATTGCACTTCATGTATTTTTCATGCAGTAATACATTTGCTGGCATGATATGGGACTGTTTTGCAAGAGGGCAGACTTCAACTCCAGGGTGATGGACCACATTACACTGGTAGCCTAAGACAGAGCCAGTGCCTGCAGAACATGACATTTCAGCATGAAGTATAATGCATGATGATTCTTATTCGTTTTCCCAACCTGAAGCCTACATTAAAAGGAATAACCAGAGATAAGAGGACTGTACTTAGCAACATACAATATAATATATATTTTAAAGCAAGTTATTTTAGGTACTTTCCATCTAATATGGAGCTCTCTCTGAGCACCAACCTCAGACATTCAACACTGTGTCAAGGGTTATTTATGCTGAAGCATAAGTCCATAAAGATAAGACAACTTTAAGTACTTTATAAATAATTTTTTGAGTGACAGGGTCCTGAATTTAATCTATTACGACACTACAGATGCAGTCTCAAAGCAATTAAATATCATTTATATCTCACCTGGAATAAATATAAATTTTTAAAGTTGTTAGAGTGTGTTAATTCAGTACTTCAGCCAATTAAACAGGAATGACTGTACAAAATGAGGAGGAGGAGTGATTTCAATAGATACAGGATACGATCTGCAGTGCCATGAAGCAGTAAAAAAAAAAAACTCTACATTTCCAAACTTAGGACCACCAACAGGAGAAACACATGGGATGCAAGTTAGGAACTTACAGAGCAACTAACATGTTAATACATTCTCATACAGGAACTAATCAGATATACAAATAAAACAGGGGAGATTTGTGAAGATCAGACCACAGATAATACGCTTATTTACCAAGAACGACAAAAACACTTTAGAAGACAATACACTCATAAATAAATAAACAAAACCATGGGGTTCCTCTGACTTATGACATCTGGTTGTTGCTCTTAAGAGATAAGATGCAGTTCTGTAAATCCATCACAATACTTGAATGCAGCTACTGTCAGGAGCAGAGGGATTCAGAACATGACCCAGTGTTGAAAAATAGCCTTGTAAATCTACAGAATGCTTTTATCACCTTTTCCCATACTGGCATGATGTACAGGACTGTAGTGTTATGCATAGATTTGAAACACTTTTTAGTGTCACTCAGAGGTCCTTCTCTCACTGGCTGTAATGTATTTTATCAATTCTGTCTTGAAGAGCTGTACAGAAAACAGCCTTGAAATCAACTTGTACCTCTCTACTGTTGGAGTAATTCACAAAACAATATTACAGCATCAAAAAACCCAAAGACCACCCCAATTTTACAACCTGGCAACTTCCCCTTTCTCCTCAAGACCCCCTCAATGTTTAATGGCATATACAATTACAAGATCAGACAGGACCCATGAAGGATTCATAAAATAAATGTAACATGTCTTACACAGCAGTATGAAGCCATTCAGTAAAAGCAGATGTACCAACAACATAAATGCAGCTGTTTGAAAAAATAAGACAGATTTTTCTCATTTCTGACCTGTAAGCTTTACCTGCCAAAAGTTAAGAGTTTGTAAAGCGCCAAAGGAACTAGAGGACACTGCTGATCAAGAGAGTGGCAAAAGAAAAGGACAGATAGAAGCTTCCAAGTCATGAGCATGAACAAGACTGTAAGTGGGAAAACCAGAGAATCAGTAGACTTTTCTCATAACTAAGATAAAGCTGTGACTAGCACAGCATCACAGATACACATTAAAGACCCCTTAACACTACTTTTCTTCATTAATAAGATACAGGCCAATCTCAGCAAAAGTTGGTTGTTTTTTTTTTTTTTTTGTTAATGCAACTTTGATTCAAAGCAATTGGAAAAAACATTGTGGTTTCTAGAGCTATTTAGTCTAACCAAATGTGGGCAGATCCCCTGCTGATAATAGAATGATTTAACTGAAATGAATTTCTATAATCAAAAATAAACTAGGCTAGAGAGCTCCAGACCAGTCTGAATGAAAGAAAACTTTAAAAACATCAATTATTTGTTGCTGCATAGTTAAATATTAATGCATGCTCTTTATACTTCTTCCAGTCAATCACTTTAAAAATGTCAAAAGATGGGGTGAGAAAGGAAATACAGTGTAATGTCTGGGTAACTTCCCCTCTAGGTCATATCCAAACACTGAAAAGGCCCAAATAATTTACACAGATGTAGGAGGACAAAACCTGAACTTCAGAAATGCATAGCAAAATCCAGGTTTAGGCCAGACTTCAGCCCCTCTTTGTGCTGTCCTGCTGGAGCAAATCTTAAGGGCAGCTGCCTAATTCAGTTCAGTGGCACAAAGAGAAACAGCCACCTTCCCACCACCCCACAGGAATCACAGGGGAAGCAAAGGAAAGCAGTGCTAGAAACCAACAGACCTCTCCCAGCACACGGTGAAGCCTCTCCTGCTCACAGCTCAGCCTCCTGCACTGCACTGCTGCAGCTGAAAGTCCTGGAGAAAGATGGGAAACACCCCTCCCCAGCTGAACCCTATCCAGCCTGACTGCAAAGACACCTGGCTGCTGTCTTGGGAACATTTTACAGAATCTTTCTGTGTTCAGACTAGGGCATTTTCCCCTCTTCTCCCATCTTCCTAGCTCAAGGCTGGGAGTTCCCAGGAGAGGGAGAAGATTGAGCAGGAGGGTTTAAGGAGGTTGGTGCAGGATATACTCTCTTCAGTATTATCTGATAGGAGGTATCACACCATTCCTACCCTTCAGAAACCCTGACAGTTTCTTAGAGGTGTTTGTGATCTGGTCAGCCTACTTCAGCTTGCTGGTTACACCACATTTGCAGGAGACAGCATCTTCAAAGCATTCCTTACCCTGTGAGCTATTTGGCAAAAGGAGAATGATGACAACCCTTCTTCCTCTGGCTAGTCTGAGAAACCTCTGTTTCCATTGCTCTTTGGATGTTCTGACCAAAATAATAATGAAAAAAAAAATACTTTAATTGCTCCTATGCTCTTTTCTTTCATCTGCAATATCTGGGTAAAATCTAAAGTCAATGAAGACATTTACAAGGCATTTTCAAATATATATGCTTTGTCTCATTCCTTCAATGTCCAAAGTTCACATCTCATACAGTAAGACAGCTGTATTATTCTTTTTCTCCATAATCTGTACACATCTCCATAAATACAAACATTCATTCATATAGGATGCAACAAAGCAAATATACACATCTCAATTTGTACCCAGTTTACCATATTCATTAGTCAGAATTGACACAGTCACCATAATCCTAAAATCTAGTAAATACTTTGAACAAGATAAACTTAGTTCCTGGTCTACCTGCCTGTCATGGTCTAAGCCCAACTAGAAATTAAGCACCATGCAGCCACTCACTCAGCCTCCCTCTCTCCCCCCAACCTCAGTGCATTGGGAAGAAGAATTGAAGTAAAACTTGTAGGCTGAGATAAGATCAGTGTCATAATTGACAATAAAGCAAAATACAGTAATAATGGTAAATGATAATAATATTGGTAATAAAATGGGAAAATCCAGTGATGCACAATGCATTTGCCCACCACCCACTGACCAATGCCAGACCTCCTTCCCGGACCCAGGCTGGCCGCCCTTCCAGGTAACTCCCCCAGCTGATGCTGGCCAGACCCCCTTCCCAGACCCAGGCTGGCCGCCCTTCCAGGTAACTCCCCCAGCTGATGCTGGGCATGACGTGGTGTGGAATATCCCCTGGTCAGTTTGGGTCACCTCTCCCAGCTATGCTCCCTCCCAGTTTCTTTTGTGTACCTCCTCACTGGCAGAGCATGAGCCAAGGAAAAATGTCCTTGACTCAGGATAAACACGACTTAGCAAAAACCCAAAACATCAGTGTTATCAACACCATTCTCATTCTGAATCCAAAACATGTACTGCAACAGCTACTGAAAGGAAATTAACTCTACACTAGCTGAAACCAGGACACTCCCACAAGTCTTCAGATCAATTTTTCGTTCTTGTAATCACACCATCATTTTCAAAAGTGTTTTTTCTCTTCTGCTCTGAAGATCCTAACAAGCATCAGTGAAAACTGAGGATGGATTCAATATCTCCCCTTTATGATATGACCATCCATAAAACTATCCTGTAATTTGTGAACTGCTCCATCATACATGTTTTTAACAGTATCTAACCCTGAACAATGTTGGACTAGAAACAAGTAGAAATTTCCTGGTTTCTGGAACAGCAGGAAAAGGAAGGTATAGCCTTAACACTGCTCCCTGGAAAACACAGGTATAAATCACTTCTTGACACAGAAAAAAGAGGAAAATCCTTGGCATTCTAGACATAAGAATGATTATGAAATAGATCAAATCACTAGAGGTTAACTGTAAAACTGTAGGGGTAAAAAACCTACAGCATGATTTTCAAACAGACAGCATGAGATAGATGAGATATTAAAACAAAATTCATAGCTAAACAATTCTTAAGAGGTTTTTTCGCTTGGAAGGCAGGTGGGTTGTTATAGAATACAAGACACCAATTATGGAATATGGATATTTTTGACAGTGAAACTGGAACAGATCCAATCAGAAATACTTAGCTGGGGTTTTTAAAATAAAAAAATCCAGAAGTATTGACATGCACTTCAAAAGAAGTGTAATTTGGAAGAAAATTTTCTTCTTGTAGTTGTTTGAATCTCAAGCCCAAAACCTTTAACGTGGGAAATCTTAAGGAAATTGGCTGGTATTTTTGACCTTAGAATTAGAAATCCTGTTCCCATCTGAAACACACAGGTTCAAGGTCTTGAAGTTCCAAACAATACTGTAATGAAGATAATACTTGAAAGGTTTCTAGTAATGAATAAGATTACCAACTATTTCACCTAACTGCCTTAAAAATTCTATTAAAAGGTGAAAAGTACTGTCTCCGAGGTAACAAAGATTGCAGTAGGTGAGACAGGACATTCACTAAAAGGCATTAGACCAAGTTCTGTGTCTTCCTTTAAGTCTGAGGCTTCTCAAAACCCAGACTTCTCCAGAAACCTCTGTCTCACTTTCTGAACCTCTAAACTCTCATCCCTGGGCAACACCACTTAGCCTTCATCCTACGACCTTCAATGAGTTTGTCACTTCACTGTCCTAAGTTACACAGTGATATAAATACATGTATTCAGCCAGATATTCCATAGCATAGGGTTTTTTTCCATCTTCATCGAAAGCACCAGATGTGGAACACTGCCAGAGATGAGACATTGGATCAGGTAAACCTGATTTCCTGAGGTGAACAGGGAATTTTCTTACTTACACCTCTAGTCTTGCTTTCCATTTCAGAAAAAAATACTGGGTGCTGCTCTTCCCAAAGCCCTCAGTATTTAACTGCCTGATTATAACATTGCACCTAGATGAAAACACTTCAGAGAAGCAAAAGGAAAATCATAGCCAGAGAATGTTATGCAGGCCAGTCGTGCACAGAAGATGTAGAGCCTGTCAAAGCACTCACACCTCCAAAAACTGGGACTGTGTTTAATGGGAGGGATTTCAAAACTGCTTCCTGAATAAGTTAGAGACAATTTCCTTGCTGAGAGAGAATTAAGAGGAGACTGAATGTGCATGATGCCTCTAAATCACTTTCAGGAAAAAATATTGGCTATGAATTCCATCAGGAAGGGCTCTTCTCTGAGATGAGAGAATTGCTGACTACCCACATCAATTTCTTCAAATGAAAGAGATCCTTTACAGGTTTTATGTTGGTACAAAATACCTGAGATTTTCTTACATTCCTCAACCTACATTTTTAAAAAGTCTTTACATGCATTGTCTCTTTCAAATATTCTGTTTGCATGTTACTTCATCACAGTTTGAGTTAAAGATAGTAAAGATAATAACAAACCTAACTACTTATTCTTCAGCCAGTGGTATGGCAGGTGTGAAATTGGGTGAATGTGGACCTATTACCAAGTGTTCATCTCCCCTCCACATCATCCTAGTCTGTTCAAAAGCTAGCAGGCTCTAACAAAATAGCATCTATACTGCCTGATTTTAGAGCTGGTATCCCAAGAATCATATGCAAAAAAACCAATTTTCTAGTGGCCAGCATTAGCCAAAAAAAGTCTATAACCACATGGCAAAGATGTAAAGCACACTTGTTCTTACAAACTGAAATGGAAATTTATATAAATTGAATTCTTGGGACCAAGGCAATCACTGAGTTTGATGTCATAAAACTATTTTCCTCCCAGGCTGGACTGTGACTGTGGGAAAAGTTCTTCTGCCTCACAGATCACTGAGGCAGAAGAACTTTTCTGAGGAATACAGTGCTCACTTGGGTTTGTGTCCCTACAGGTGCCTCAAATATTGCTTTCTTTCTGCCTTGAATTAATCTCCTGCTTGGTCTGAAGTTCTTTATACAAAGTGATTGGACTTGAAAAGGGATATTTGAGTGAAGTGTATCTCCTGTGATACCAGAGATATGGCAAAATATTTTAAAATTTCCTTCTAAGCTGGGACTTCATGAAGTCCAATCTACTCACTATGAATCCATGAGGCTATAATGTCTCCTCATCTTCATCTTCCTGGGCTCCTGCCAACTTGTGATGCCACCTCCATTCACACATAACATGTACCCAGTATCCTTGCTGGATACTCTGAGATGGCAGAGAGCTAGATAAATAGCTTGAGTTGTTATTGCTGCAGGTAGTGAGAATTCATGGTCACCAATTGTTTGTAAGAATGGTCTCATTTGGGAGTGCAGCCCATGTGACTGCACTTGACATGAATGCATCCTATCTCTCAGCTTATGTTGAAACATTGTGCATAATACTGCACAGTTAAAAAAAGAAGCTGTCTTGATAAAACCTGCTAACTTTAAAAAACCACAACAAAACAATGGACTTGCTTTCCCAGAGTGTTTGACAATGGAACAATTTCTGTGGAGTTGATTTCTTAGATAGGGTGGATGCTTTCCATTTCCTCAAAAACCCTAATGGCTTAATGGTTTAAGCATTATTCATTCCTTTCTGGATTGGGCTAGTAACAGCCTAGTAATGTGAGATCTATTAAGATTGTCAAAAAAAAATTCCGGATTTTGCATTGTTTGAACTCTTAATTATGAATTCATTTGGGCTGAATAATATCCATGATATGCTTGGATATTTTGATGTGGAAAATCCCATTAATAAAGAACAACATCTGAGACCTTGAAATATGCAGAGAGCTTTTTTTGCAATCCCCAGAGTACAGAAAGCCTTGACTGCTTACCAAAGAGGGTGATGCACGTCTATTCTGTCTCCTAAAAACACTTCCTCTTTCAGATTTACAGTCACTGAGAACACAGAGCAATTTTGATCAAAAGAAGCAGCAGCAGCTGTAAGGGAAAAGTGTTCATTTCTGATTGCCTCATCTGGACTAGAAGGGGGTAGTAGAATAATTTTATTACACCAGATGCAGTGGAAGGCTTTATTTCATTTAATCTGGAGAACAGAGGAATTTGTCACATAGAGAAAATGAAAATAATCTTGTTCTTCTTGCCACCACCCAGGCATGATGGTTATTGGCTGAGCTCACAGAAGAAGCTGGAGTTTAGGATGACTATTTACTTTCTCCTGCATGACTGTCCTAAGAGAGATGGTATTTTCCTACACTCCAGAGACATCTTCTGTTGAAAAGTTATTTTTGTTTGGTATTTGCTGGAGAATATTTGTTTTGGGAATGTGAGCTTCTGGGATTTGTGGTAGGCTCAGGGTTTCAACTGTACACCATAGAACACTATTTTTTCCTTAGAACAGACTTAATTATTAACACTTAGAATATTCAGTATGCTGAAGTCTTTCTTGACTGGCAATGTGCACTGATAACAAAAAACAGGCACAGATTTTGGGGTCTGGGAGGTTTTTTGAATTCCATACCCTTTCAGTAATACAACATGTACAATGCCATTTATTTGTTTGAGTTTAGTTTTGAGGGTTGTATATTCTGTAATTATATTTGCACCATTAATTCAATACTATGGCTCTGGGTGAAGTGCTTTTTGAGCAGGAGCTTTGAGCAAAGTTACTAGAATCATCCACTATTTATTTTTTTGACAAATAGGTTTTAAATGTCACTCTTGTGACACGTTAATATATTGCAGCTTCTCAGGACAAAGGGTAATATCTATACAGAAAGGAAAGCAGGGGAGAATCAAGCCTGATGAATGAAGGAAGGCCAGGAAAAGGTATTTAGCCCATTCTCTAAAATATAGAAAAAGAAAAGCAAAAGTTATTAATTCCTTTTCCTCTAAAATGAGAATGATAAGCTATAATTTGTTTTCAATGGACTGGCAAGGCCATTAACACATATTTGCCAACAATGCAGCCAGGAAATTGGGGTTCAGATCATGTCCCTTCAGGTAGAGTGTCCAATGCCTTGAGACCAGGCTGCCTCCATTCCAAGTCATGAGAGAGGACACATGGGGTAAGTGTGGCAAAGTTAGATACAAAAAGGTATTGTGTGTCTCCAGTCTAAAACTACACAGACCAGAAGTACCAGACAAATCAAATATTGTAAAACATGCTTGACCATCTACCAGATATCTGATATCTTTCTGGAAAAAAATCAGACTTTATGATGATGAGTGTGTAATGACCTTAAATGGTTCTCAAGAAGTAATTACACAACACTAAGTGAAAAGAAGAAATATTTTTACAGACAGGTTGACTAGAAGTCAGACTCCTGACTGAATTCAGCTTTGTCACGCATCAGTAGAAACTCTCTTACTACTCTGTATGTTTCTACTACACATTTCTCCTGTTTTCTGGTGCCTTGACTATAGGACTGGACAGCACTTGTGACAGAAATGAAACGTAAACCACAGGTAAAAATCTTTTTGACATACAAAAAAAAATACACCCTCACACAAAACATGGTTAAACATGATGCTTTCCAACGCTTTTTCATATCTTGATTTGCAAGATTAATCCTGCAATGCACTATGATTTTATAGATGGAATCCTCTTTGTTATTATGGCTAATGTCATAGGAGTCACTTCATTTTTTGTATCTTTACAGCACTTACAGTCTGCTCAATTTCCTTATTTTCCAAGGCCATGGAGGTGAAGCATGACTGCAGGGGCTTTGTAAATACTTGGGACGGCACTTGGACATTTGATAGATATTCCTGTCAGTGCTTTTGTCATTGACTCTGCTTGCAAATTATTTTTTTAGACCCAGAAAGACAGATCATCTTCTCTCTTCACCCTTTTTCATAGAGATGTCTAATTTCAGTCTCTTAGGGCTTCTCCATTAGCATTTACTTCTTCCCACCAGTTATTACAGAACATCTTTATTAAAAACGTGGGAGGGGATTATCAAGCACTGGGAGGCAGCGAGTGCCAATTCAAAGAACAGAATGCTACTACCAAAAAAATGCTTGTGAAATGTGCACTAATGGTGCACAGTGTTCTGTGCCTGAGGAATTGCATCTACTTTCTACATTAACTGCACGGAGAGCCAAAGCATATCAGGTCTGCATTATTAATGCTGCAAATCATTCATTAGGGCCCTAAATATCTGAGCTGCCTAACCCTGTTTTAGTCACTAGAGGAGGCAGTCAGTATAAAAGCACTGCCAAATTCCTTGTGTTCTGATACAGGGGTAAAATGAAGTCATGCTGTTGCTGGATTGAACTGAAAAGTTACCAGCGTGTTCTGCTTGGCACAGGAGAACTGATCACCTTTCCTGAAGAAAAAAAAAAAAAAAAAAAAAAAAAAAAAAAAAATAAAAAAAGAATCTCCTAATAAAGAAATACC
>VXAX01003655.1:0-80954 GCA_013399835.1 Leptocoma aspasia | reverse complement strand
TATTAAGGAAAAAAAAAAAAAAAAAAAAAAAGAAAATAGCATCAAAAAAGCATACTCTAATTCAGTAATACCACTGGCTTTTGTGTAAAAAGCTACAACTATTACTGCTCATCTATAGCTTAGTTATTTTCTTGTGTGGGTTTCCACCACTCCATGTAATTTTTTTGTTATAATTGAATGTATTTGTTAGGTATGCAGTTCCTTATACTGGAAAGGGCTTCCTGTTAAGAACAGGACATTAGGAATAGTAATCACATCCTTTCCTGGGTCACAGACATCCTAAGTGAATAACCATTCTGTACCCAATCTAACTTCACTGATGCCAAAACTTCCTTCCATCGTATTATTTATTCCCCATCTCCCCCGTTTCGTGAGCCACTTGAAGACACCGATGGTACCCGAGCACGTTCCCCGGCGTGGGCAGTGCCCGTGGTGCAAACCCGCGCTGGCGCTGGGAAAAGGGCGAATTCCAGGGGCGAATTCCAGGGGCGAATTCCAGGGGCGAATTCCAGGGGCGAATTCCAGGGGCGAATTCCAGGGGCTCGGGCGCCATCTGCTGCGGCCGCGGGGCTACGCGCGCCCTGGAGCCGGGAGAAGGGCATCGGTCAGGGGCGAATATGGGCATGGAGCTGGAAAAAATAACCTTCTGTGGCCTGCACGACCTTAACTGGTTTTTATCTTCCAGGGACAAAGTGTCAAAGCATAGGTATTCAAACAATGACCACCGGGTTCGTGAATGAACAGAGCACCTTCAAGGAAAAATAAAAACCAACTAGCAATTTCTTCAGCTGAGACAATTGAAGTTATTCCATGCTGGGGATGCATTTGGTTCCCAGTTTCATTTTGCCTGAGGACCTGAATGAAGTCACTGAAGAAGACTCATTACACCACCAGAAAAACTGGTGCTTTTGTGCCTCAATGAAAAAGAGAGGAGCTACAGAAAACTTGTTTAAACAGAAATATGGGGCAGAAGGTAAGTTCAAACTGGTGACAAGAAGAGTCCTTGCCTTGGGGGGACTCCACCTAGAAGAGGGTCTCCCAGGGTTGTCATGTGTAGTTCCCATTTCTCTAATTAGACATATCATCCATGGAGAGAAAAATGAAACTGATTGACATGAGAATATGAGGTAGACTGGAATGGGATTTCCAGTGTTCCAGTACAGGCAGAAGAAAGCAGCTAATGAAAAATTGTTTTAAGCACCCAGATAAAGATGGAAGAGGCAACCATAGACTCATTTTGGATTAGCTCTCTGACATGCTCATAACGCTCTAATCTCTGGTAAACAGGCTTGAGAACAAGCACAGACTCATCGCTGCATCCCACTCAGAGATGTGTGGGATTCTGCCCCCTCACTTCATGTTTACACTTCAGATACTCTCCTGAGTGAAGGAATCCCATGTGCCTTGTTCCAGTCCCCTGCCAGTGGATAAATTTCATTCTGCCAAGCAAATGTGTCTTGTATCCCTATGCAGGGAGAATCAGCTTCCACAGATAAAGTTGTTTGTCCTGCTCTTTAGGCTCTGAGGAGAATACTTGTTTGTCTGACTAGCTTTTCCCAAGCCCCAAAAGATCCATTAGCAATCCTCAGGGGTGAGCAGCAGTGGCTCTGGTTAATGGTATCAGAGCCGAAGCTGTCCTACCTGCTGGAGAGCTCATCCAGCAAACCACTCGTGGCTGCCGCAGACGTTAAAGCTTTACAGCCACGTTTGTTCTGCCCTCCCAGCAGCAAGCTCACACAGCATGGGAGTCTGGAGAGCCACGG
Source organism: Leptocoma aspasia (assembly GCA_013399835.1). NCBI lineage: Eukaryota > Metazoa > Chordata > Aves > Passeriformes > Nectariniidae > Leptocoma > Leptocoma aspasia. The sequence continues at coordinate 79,191 of VXAX01003655.1, read as the reverse complement.
GGGACAGACACATTAGCAGGGCAGAGGATACAATAAAGAATGTCCAAAGGATGGCTGTCCTGCCATTCAGCGGCAGGCTCAGCCCACCCTCTGCACCCGCCCCAGGAAAGAAACAACCCAAAGAAATGTGGCTGGTGCTGCAGCTGCATGCTCCTTTGTGATGCATTTAATCAAGGGACTGAACTGCTGGTTTTCAGCACTGATGGTGTTTTATGTTTCTGAAAATGCATTTTAAACAATTGCAAAGTGTGCTCTCGGTACGTATGAGTCTGGTTTATGCTATTTCACACAGCTTCACATTTAAAACCTTACAAGATAGAGAGGCGGGAGAAAGTCTAAAAACATATACCCTGGTTTGCATTTGCAGGAAAAGAAAGTTCACAATTTCTAATGGCATTTGAATCGTTTGTGTCAGGTGGATTTGTATCTTTGCAATTCACTTTCCACGGACAGCTTAGTAAAAACTTTAATGACAGATGAAGACACAAAACAAAGATTGATTAAAAAAAGGAGTACAGAAACTATGCCTAATGTATTTTAAAGTGTCTGTCCCAAATGTCAGTGCTGAAAAAAATATTTTAGAACTTGGTCTGAATACCACTGAAGTCTATGGAGATCATTATGAAGGGTCTAAAACAAAGCTAGAGGGATATCATAATTCATGCTATTGTTAATTTGTATCACAGTAATTCTTAGGAGCCTCGTTTGTCATCAACAAACTTTTTTTGAGTAAGCGATCATACACAAAGAAAAAACCTGACCCGCATATTAATGACAAATAATCTCTGCTTGAAGTATATGTTGAATACTCACTACAAATTGCTTCTGAACAAGCTACAAGGCAAACTACTCTGCAGACATTGTTTGGTGAATAATGCTGAACAATGAATAAATTCTAGAAGATTGCAAGCAGAAATGCATAGCACAAACCAGATAACTTTTTCCTCATGCTTTGTACATCCGTCTCTCCTCAGCAGGTACTTCTGGGGCAGATTGCCATGGGTGGTGTTGATTTATTTGATTAATAAATGTCTGTTCACTTACTAAGCAGCCACTGGAAAAAAGTCTCCTTGCAATAAAATTATTTTATATCGTATTGTAAATTAAATTGAGTCTTTTAATGCCTTAGGCAGTAATGATTTTTTAGAAATCATGTTACCATCACATAGCTTTAATGTAACTAGATCCATCTTTAAATAATTTCCAAAATAAAATGAGATAGAATTATAATGGGCTACATCTAGTAAGAGAAAAATTCTTCTCTTCCTTCCATACTAGGACAGTACCTTCAGGGATTCAAGCACGACACAGGGCATACTCCATATCAGCTAAGCATGGCACAGAAGTCAAGCCATAAATATAGTGCAATAGGATGTTTTAGCATCAAAAGCACTTGCAGCGCTTATTGTCCACCATTCCAAACTTTAGCAAAGTCACCTCAAAATCTTTTACTTGACAGTGTTCTTTCCATAAAAATACAGTGGTATATCACAGACTAGAGATAAAAAACACATCAACATTTTGAAACCAAAACATTTTGGAGGAAAAAAGTTGTATTGAAACTAATCTGCTACACATTTTACACATACAATACAAACCAGAGTTTTTACAACAACATATGGAAAGTATCTAAATCAGTAAGACAATTACTTTCATAAATCACTCCAGGTTCCAACTTTAAATTATGTCATGTTCCCTCTCTCATGGGATATTCACTGCATCTCATACAAACTCATGGTTATGTGTGCACTGTATTCCTAACTTTATAGGGAATTATATCATATCAACACATAGAGCATATGTAAAATGAAGAGTAAACACTGCTTTACATGACTCTGACCAGATGAACCTACACACTCCCTATCACTTCCCTTTGGCTTAAGGGAAGTAATCTTTTTTCCTTTCTACATGATTTATTAAATGAATTCACCAAAACTTTGGGGAATTCCTCTTTAGACTTTATTTTTGCAGCAGCACACAGTGGGTTGCAGTGTCCAAGAATAATGTGGGACAGAAATCTCATTTCCCTAATCTCAGGTACATAAAGGCCTCAGGCTCATACAAGACAAAGTACAATTGCCGATGAATACAATGAAGATTTATGGGATTTGGATCAAAAGCCTGTAAAAATTCAGTTAAGACAGCTGCTTTTGACTAGACCTACTTTCCTTCATGTCACAGACAGGTTTACTGGACAAACTCAATTTTTAGTATCAGCCTTTTGTTTCATCTTCAAAAGCTACAACCACAAATATTTCTTTCCTAAAAAAAATGTAAAAAGAGAGTATATGACAAGTAAATGCTCCAATTTTATCTCCTGTTGTCAATAAATGTCTACCTGTTCATACTGTTTATATGGTCTCAAATGACCCTCTCAAATTAACAGAACTTTGCCCAGTGATTTTAGATAATAAAAATGTAGTTTTAATATATTTCTATTAAATCATCCTTTAGTGAGGTTTCAGTGAAGGCAAGATAGAACAAAGGCAGAAAACTTACAGTGCTGGTGTTGAACATACACATATGTTCATATGATTTTTCATAATTTTTTTTCATAATATTATATGATTTCAGAATTTTTATTGTTGAACACATAACAAGAATATAATCCTTTGACAGAATGCTTGACCTACTACTACTACTGCTGCTACTACTGCTTTAGTTATCTGTGAACTAACTGAACTTGTTCTGGAATACTGTCACATGATAAACACACAATCCTACAACTCAGCTCACATGAGGATCATACTTCAGTAGGAATCACATATCCATCTGTATACTCAGTTAAATGTGGTAAAATAAACATTCTTTCTCCATCTCTTTAACAAGGTATTTATTAATTAATGGTGCCACTGATTTGCTTCGACATTTAAATCTGTGTGGTTCAGGCCCCCTTTGACTCTAGCAACCCCAGATTGTTTAAAGTGGTCAGAAGAAAGTGCAGTAAATTTCTACATGACCATTTTTACTGAAATGCAAGCTGTTTATTTTCAGTGACCTGGAGTTGAATCCACTTTTAATTTGAAATTATTATGTAGTTGCCATAATTTAAAGAGAAAGAAATGAGCTGTCAGTCTACATGCTAGAGATGATCCTGGTTTCCGACCTGAGACCACAGATTCTCAAAAAACAGCATTTGTTCTTTTCAAATCCTGGGCAAAGTGAAAAACATCAAAGCTCAGACAAAAAAAAAAAAACCAACACTTTGGTTTTTCAGCTTTAATTTGACATTTGGATATACAGTATCTAGGCAAAGCACAGCTACATTGTAACAAAGGCAAATCAATAAATGACAACTATATAGTGCAGGTAGCTGCAAAGAGAAAGAAAAAAATACCAGTGCTATTTCCTAAGCAAGATATGGTGTCTTTTACTTTACTGGCAGTAAAAAATGCAGGTTCCTCCAAGTGTGACATTATTTGTCTCATTCTTTCAGATCAGCTTTCTGGAAGTAACCAACAGCTTCATTGGAAATTTCATGCAGTCTCCCAACAGGAGTGTACAGGTGAGTGGACAAACACTATATGCAGTTAGTGGACATAAAATCAGCCACTTGGAAATAAAAATTCTTCTTCATGCAGGTGCATATAAATGATATGCTGAAGCATAGCTTTGAAATTCATGCTACAGATCTGCCTCTCTGGTTTTTGTGTGTAAAGCCAAATTGAATTCCCAGGATAACTTCCTTTGCTCTCATTAAACTGTGTCAGCTTACACCATAAACAATTTTCCCCTTTTTAACCTAACATAGATGAATTTTTCTATACGTAATATCACTCAAATATATAAACTGATTGAGTAGCTAAAATGTAGATGGTAGCTTTACATTACTAAAGGGTACATATATAATAAACGTCATATTGATTTTTTACTACATTTAAACTAACGGAACTGGAAGATTCTTATTTAAGTCATGACTAAATAAAATTGCTCTGCTTTTCTGATGTCTGTTTCCATTCATTGAGACTAGCCACATGAGTGCTGCCAAATTTATCAATTCTTCTTGGAATGTCTCTTTTGCATCCTTTACTGCTGATGGATGTGCGAAAACAACTGGATGAGGACTTTTCTCCACCACCTCCTCCACTGCAGCCACCAAGTTTCCTGAGCAACCTCACTTAAGTGGAGGGTCCAGAAAAAATCCTGGATGTAAGAACAGTAAAATCCCTTTCCAGCCCTTTATAAGGAGGTCATGCCAATAATTCCATAGACAAAAGGTAAGGATTTCCTTTAAACCACAACCCCAACAGTGGATTGTTACATTCCTGTAACAGAGGGAAGGAAAGGCACCTTTCCATTGAAAATATCTCTTGTCTAGACTGTACCCAGAGGATATTTATCACAAAACAATCAGACAAACAATTTTTTAACTCTAGGACACTGAAAAATTTGGAAATTTTGAGTTGCGAGGATGTTGCTTGAAAGTTATACTCTTTCTCTCTTTCTTCTTTCTCTCCCCTCTTTCCTATTCAAAAGCTAAATAATTCAGAGATTAAAAAAATCCTATGCAAATGAGCCCTCAATAGGCACAAAGGGCTATTTCCAATAAAATTAATAATTTGGATATATGTAAAATGATTGGCACAGAGTTCAAGAGCTTCCCTGACACAACTGGCGAAAATTATATCTTTGCTATGCCTTGTGTAAATTTTTCACGTTTTTGTTAACTTTTTGTTATGGAAGTAAATTATATCATATAACCAGCATCTCAGCTTGTAAACCTGTCACTGATTCTTTTATTTCCCCCAAGAACCACAGATGACTGAAGTGACCAAAACCAAACATACTGAATGAAGCCTAAGAAATTAGCCCAAGTTCTATAGTTTTTTGACAAACTTGCAGGACAGTTACCATATATTTAGTATTTGTTGAGCAGTGGGTGTGATCAAAAGGATCTCTACCCATAGACACAAAGGACAAGTTTCAGACAATTACTGCTCATAGCCTCAAACAAAATAAAATAAAATTTTAAAAAAAACCCAAAACAACAAAGCAATTTTGTTTAAAGACAATAACCCAAAACTATCAGGAGAAAAAGCTGGGGACTTAAAATACCCTCACAGTCCATTATCTCTCTTAAAATTACTGCAAAACACAAAATATCACACTGCACATTCAAAAAATAACCTCCTTGACCTTGTACTTCTATGCTACCTCGGGCCATTGACAAGCATCCTCACAAACCACACCTCATCAGCAGCATCTGGCAAGTTTTACAGAGTTCTGTAATAAAAACAAGAAGGGGTTGATCAATTTACTTGACACTTAAAAATAAATCTAATTCACCCAGGGATTAGCAGCAGAACTTCTAGGCCAAAGAATTTTGCCAGCAGAGATATACAAGACAAATACCGGCAAATCAGATTTCTAATGAACTTTTAGTTCTAATTTTCATTATAGCGAAACTACCACATTTAAAAAACACAGATTCCTTGAGTATTACAGAATCAAAAAGGGTTTCTTCAATGAATGGTTGTTTTAGGTATCCCAGATGAAATATACTTTTTGTTTTAAGCCTGGGTTTTGCCAAAAAGTTAAAACACTCACTAGTTAGGCATGAAACATGCTCACTGACCTTGCAGGCTCTTGATAGCCTTCTTAGAGAGGTGTCAACTTCAGGTGAATTTCTGATGCAATTAAGGTCTCACTACATCTAGAATTGTAAACTATTCAGTCATTTTTGTCATTTTAGTGCCAAAGTGGCATTTTAGTAGAAATAAAGGCATTTCTTAACAAAAATGCTTAGGTAAAACAGAATTAAGGCTGAGAATACATTGTTCTTTAAAATATACATCTCTTACATGTAAAAAATATCTGCAAATCTGTAGTTAAGCTCCTTATCTCTCATCCTGTAACTTCGCTGTGTTTCAAACTGTTTATGCCAACCCTCTCTTGCTGTACACACAAGACAAGTCTCTACCTCAGCTTCTGACTTCCACCCTGGACAGCAGATCACTCTCCTTTGGTGCCTTCAAACATTGAAGGCAGCATGATGTCTGGAGCCAGGCTGCTCTAGTGGAAGTAGTATGGATGGGGCAGACTAAACTTTGACATTGGACTCAGTTTGAAGATGCAGGTTTCTACTGAAGTTCCTTAACTGCAGGCATAAAGCATTTTCAGAGATGAAGAGTGAATCTCTGCTCAAACTGCTTCGATATCTTCATCTACATGCCAAGAGATTTCAGAGCCAAGAAGAAAAAACATGCCAGAGTTAAATAGAAATGAAACTGGTTACATAACTTGTGTAGTTTTTGAGTCTTTCTCTCACTGTCTTTGCTGCTGATTGCTACCATTTGGTTTCAGCTGCCTTGGGCACTGCTCCATTCAGTTCAAAATTAATTCCCACAGTGGCCAAAATTCTTCTGTACTGGGGTCCCCAGCCTGTTTTGAGAGCTCCAATACATTCAGATAATAATCTGCACTTTTTACAGCTATCCAAACGAGAACAAACCTCTGGATATTTTGAGATTCACTCATCACCATGTTATTAATTCTTAAACACTCAGTGTTACCAGTATAACTTAAACAAACTTTGTTACCTATTGTAATGTGTACCCATGAAATACAACATAAAGTAAAATGCAGAGAACACAGCTGCGCTCACTTTAGTTCTAGGGGTCTACACGGTTTTGTCAGATTTGATGAACTCTAATTCCATTGAAATATGCTTCCGCTTGTTCATGGTCAGAAATCTTGCCCACACATGCATTTTTTTTTTAACACACTGCATTAGGAGACAGAAGGTGGATGACAGCTTTATCTTTAAACTGCCTGCCTGTCCCAAGAGGTGGACAATGGCTCATGTCACATTGCAAACAGCAGTTTGATGGAAATAGGGTGACTTCCTAGCCTAGTGGTAACGTAACATTTACCTCAGATTTCTCAGCTATAAGCATTAAGTAAAAAAAAATCCAACAACAATCTTTTCGTTTTCCACTATTTTGCCATGCTGAAACTACATAGCTTCAGCAAGGAATGTTACACACATAAACACAAAACTAAATGTGCTTGGTGAGTAGGATATGGAACACAGGGAAGCCTGGTCTGGCACGGGGAAAGCCCAGCTGAATAGTCAAATTAGTTTTGTCCCAAAACCAGAAGAAGACCCCAGATGGGTGTATAGCTATTAATTAACTCACTAAGCCAAGCATGTCACCTTCAAGCATGGTAGGTGGGTCAGCACCTAAAAACCTTAAAATTGTCCTCCCATCCACTTCTCCCTTGCCTGTGGGAGCGAGGTGCCCTGGGAGCAGCAGCGGTGGCAGCTTGCCCCGGACCCTGCTGCGGACGGGGCGGTTTGTGCCGGGATGCGGAGCCACGCAGGCGTGCCCAGGTCAGAGACCACCCACGGGCTCGCTCACACATCTGGAGAGCAGCAAGTGCATGGCACTGACCTGGAGAACACTCCAGAAGTAAACCAGCAATTTAGAGGGGGAAGGGAGGGAGTTGTTTAGGGATAGAGGTTTTTCTGTGCGTTTGGTGGGTTGATGTTTGTTTACTTGTTTAAAAGTGACACTTCATATATAGAAAGCAATGATTTAATACTCTTGTATGAAGTTAAAAGTTCTAAATCTGTTGACTTCTTAGTAGCAGCATCAATTTACTCTGACCAAGAATTATATAAATCTATTTTTTTTAAAACTGTAGTAGCTTCAGCTACAGAATTCCTCTTTTTTTCCTGTGATCCTATTCTAATTGCTCACTGCTGGATCATTTAAAGTGTTACTAGTCTGGAGTTTTTTACTCTCCTTCTATTTCTAACCAAGATGATAAAATTAACCATACTCAAAGAGAGTGTTTTTGCTGTAAGTAAATGCAAAAGGCTCTGAAGGTCTAAAAAAAGGTTATGAAAATTTAGGTAGACATGCCTGTATCATCTAAATTTGACATATTTTTCTATGCTAGCTTATTGGCTCAGACATGGAGGCTATTGTTAAAGAAATTGGAAGCAGCTTGGAAGAAGGGATGTCTTAACTGCAGACACAGAAACTCGTTTCAGTCTTACTGAATTTTGGGGTAGTGATTGGTTTGATCTTGAGGTGTTGCACATACAATAAAAGTGGACTGAAAGCAACTGAGACTGGTTTAGACCTAAAAAAGTTAGATCTTCACTGGACCCTAAAAACAAACAACTGGAAGACTGAACTTTACTGTGAAAGGAACACAATGCAATTCTCATAACGTCACTTTGACTTTATGAAGATTTCACAAACACTCCCTTTCATTTTTCAGCAATATTAAATATGCAATAAATTAAAACAGCTATTTGGAGGTGCTTGCATTATTTCATGAGGGTATCCATTAACAGCATCTAAAAAAAATACTATTTCTGGTTGCATTTCATTCTCTTGAAAGAAAGTATCAACATTTTTAGGCTTAATGCAGCCTTTTGTCAACCTCCCATAAGATCAATGATAATGACAATAATAACAGTAATAATAAAGCTTATCCTCATTTTCTCTTGCTCCTCCAAACTAAAAGAAAATATTACATTAGCCTCCTCCTGAACTCTGTGGCTGGTGAAAATAGCCAGGACACATCTCTAAAACTTTATTCCTTACAACTGGTGAACCAATAGTACTTTTATGATTGTAATAAATTGTTTTGTCTGACACAGTTTTAATCAGGATAGATCTCCTTCCAATTTTATTGTGGATAGCATAAAGAAAAGGTCCTTCATTCTATACAAATTAGGGTTTTTTACAATTAAGAAACTTAAAACTCCATAACAAAATAATGATATGTTCCTTCACATATTCACAAGACAAATATTTTGGAAGAATATCCAGATAAAACTGGAAACACATCTATTTTTCAAGGTTATTTATAGATACAAATGACTATGCTCTATTTGAATTACTTATGCATTCTGTATGATCTGTATCTAATTTAAAACATAAATTCACTAGCATTCCAACTCAGCTCTTTTCCATTCCCTTGAATGCAGTACCCTGCTCAACAAGTCAGAAACTGAGCAACTGTGACTTATTAGTGATTTCTAAAAGATACCTGGCAGAAAGAGTAAAAAAAACATTTAGACCCATAATCATTATCAGAGATAGATGCAGGAATTCATTCTTCATTGTTTCAGAATGTTATGGTTCATACTAAGCCTTCTTCACCCAGAGATTTTCCTTCTCCACCTTTCTGAGAAAAACACTCATTAGCGCCAATAGCTTTTTCCCACTATGTAGTTACATCAATAAAGAAGAAAACAAAAATGCTACGAAATATATTTTCCTTTCACAAAAAAGGTGCAAAACTCTTTCCAATTTTGATTTCTTCAGTGTGTTTGCAGTCTGTAACAGAAATTACATGGACTTAATTGTCTGAAAATTAAAACACACTGGAAACTTGCACACTCTTAGCAAGGCATCCAGAATCATTTTGGGAAACCAAAAGCCTTTACATTCAGCACCTCCTAAGTAAAAGCAGTAAGATGAGACAGTGCAACTGCAACTAATCTGGGACACCATGATTGGTCTTTTTAAGGCGCAATCCTTCCATTCAAATTCTGAAGTGGGAATTATTCATGAGGATGGGTGCAAACAATTTTTCCATGATTGGATTGTAACAACCTGACACAGGCTGCATGGTGGCTGCATAATCAATATTTATCTGCAATATAATCATACAGAAATAGTAAGTCTATCTCTCAGTGTTGTAAAAGACATAACAGACTCACTCACTTGAATTTGGGTTTTATGTTCAGTTAACAAGGATACTACTTTTTTTTTACATATAGATACCACCAGAACAGACATTTAAAAAACAGACGGCCACAAAGAACACTACACTCTGTTTAACCAGTATATTCCAACAATAAAAACACAATGTTTAGAGCAACTGCAAACAAAGTCAATGCTTCTTTAATAACTTCATGTGGGATCTGAACTAAGCAAAGTCACAGTGCTGCCACTATTAACATACCCACTACAAACAGATGAATACCAACAGCAAAAATTGCCAGAACAGAAGCTTTTCTTTTTTCCTACCATTCATCGTTGGAATGTTGTTTCACTTTCGGAAAATAGCTCATGGCACCTTTTTGTCTTTGTATTAAACTAAGGACCTACATTATGGAGTTCACCCTGTCTTCTAAAACCATGCTTTTTTTTGTGCAAACAAAAAACAAGTGTATAACATGAACACCATAGACAAGAGGAGTAAAGCAACCTCTGGGAGGTCCAAACTGTGCAAGGAATGGGACAAGCAAAGCATGTCATTGCTCCATTGCAGAAGGAGCCCTGTTTGTGTCACCTCTAGCATGTCAGTCTTTCTAGTTGTTATTTTATCCATGTTTCTATCTTTTGCCCAGTGCTGTATGAACACAGGTCCAAATACTCCAAGTTTTATGCCAGACACAATTCTAGCCAGACCTAATGAAGGCACATCTGGAGAAGGCATTCAGCTGCCTTGTGTTTCTCACCTTTCTTTTCCTTCTATCTCTCTCTCAAGGTTCTATTCTTGCCACGTTAATCTCCCCTTCCTGGGCTGCACATTACATCTGCTGTGCTGTCCTTAGCCAAAGAACATTTTATTTTCAGCAGCTTCCATCAGGCCAAACCTCAGCTGAGCACAGGCACAAAAGAAACTGGAAAGTGTAATGGCTTGTGCAATTCACAACCAAGAGTGTGAATCCAAAAGAATAGTTTTCTGGTAGTATAGGGCCTGAAAATAAAGAGGGAGCAAACATTCCAATGAGACGGCAAAGATGAGAGAAAGGCCTGGCAGGGAAAAAAAAGAGAAAACACCCCAAATCTACTAATACCTCATCTTATTTCTCTATCATAATGGGCAAATTTGCCAAGGGTGGTGCTTTTAGTGACTATTCAGACATTGCTGAGCCGTTGAAAACTTAATATCTGGTTGGATAAAATGGGGGTGCGGAGGCAGGGGGCGTGTGAGTTCTCAGTTAAATTTTGGCACTTTAATAAAAAAAATAAGACATATTAATTTAGAAAATAATAAAACAAGCAATTTAACCATGCAGAAAATCAAAATACTTTGTTTTAGGAGTATCTATTAATATTTCCCAACATTTTGCACTATTTATAAAGTCATAAGAAATTAAAACAGGAAATTAAAAACAAGAAAGGAAAACCAAACATCTTCAACTGAGACTTGAAAGCCAAGAGTGTACAAGCAGAAGAAAAATACAGTTGGTAATATTCTATCAAAAGAGTACTACATCTGAAGCTATTGAACCAACATATCATAACTGGGGCTTTTGGAAGCAAAGTTATAAGTATAAAATGTAAAGGATATTCTTCTGCCATGGGCAAAAAACAGTGTTTAAAGTGTTTAAAAGATAGAGGTAATGAAACTATCATCAGATTAGACTGTTACCTTTTTATCATGCACTACTTCAGAAAGCAAAGAGAGAAGCAACATTTAAGAATTAAAAAGAAAAAAATATTTCTAATGAGTCCTTCAAGAGACTGTGAAATTATATTTTTCTTTTTTTTATTAATCTTGAGATCTTGATAAGTGCCAAAAAAACCTCTGAAGACTTCATTCACAATGTAGTATATAGAAGACAAAATACCAGTAGGCCAGATATCTTGAGAATACTCCAGGGCATTAAATTTATATGGATTAACTTAATACAGAGCTAACAATAGTCCTCTGCCTTTTCTAATTTTCATATCCAAACATATTTTACAATGACTTTCAGAATCCTTGATAGTGAATCTAAGACCCTAAAAAAGTGCTTTTTTTCCTTCTTAGTCCCTCTTTGCAGGCTGTCTTAATAAATTTGTGTACAGTTGACAGCTACTGAATTTAAAAAGGTAACAAATGCCAGTTGATAGTGTTTGAGAAGGAACACTCTTAACAAAGACACAAAGAATTATTTCTTATTCCAGAAAATGTAACTGCATGGATGAAACAGATACAGAATTTTACGACATCTCTGATTTCATTCTACATCATATTCAGTTTAAATCCTGAGCATGAGAAAGGCAGCTTAGAAGGCTTAAAACCCAAGTGTTAGTGTCAGTATTAGAAAAAACATCAAGCTGCATTACTCATGTGGTGTTCTGCAGTATTAAATGCCATTCAAATTAGCCTTGTCTACAGACTCCAGAAGTCCTTAATGATGATGACAATAGGTATAGTAAAGTACAGCAGTTACAAGGATGACAGGCTTTCATGACAGTCTTGAATTTCCTAGTAACCTGCCTCCTTTCAGATTATATTAATTTATTTTATGGGAAATATGTAGTGATGTGTTTTGGACTATGACATGCAGGCCATACCTACAAAACAGGGACCAACAATCAGGAGAAAAAGGAATTAATGAAAACCAACTTCTCAAAGCTATGCTGGACTTAAACTGTCATGCTTTTCAGATGTATTAAGAAGGGAATGCACTAGAGATACAAGACAGGATCTCAGCTCTGCATGGAACAAAGCACAAGGGAGCACCTCATCCACTTTTGGTATCCATGTTTTCTCTACATTTTTCAGAATTGTTCATAAAGGCATAAGTAAAACGGAAAGCAGCTTTTCTTTCTTTCCTCATCCAAAGTAGAATACAACTAAGAGACGAATCAACATTTTTGGCCAATTTTAGCACATCATACAGTATTTCTAGCCACTGTTCTCTGAGATCTTGCTCCATCCTACTCTAAGCTTTTCTCAGTGTGAGTTTGAAAGCTGCTGACCATGTGAATGACTTACTGACCTTCAATCATGCCCATCCCTGCCATTGATGGAAGATTTTTATGTTCAAGTTTTGCAAAACACTGGGGACAGCTTATGTATATACTGATGTATAGGCACATATTTCCATATATTTGTGTAATAACAGAAAGTGCCAGAAGGCAATGCTGAACAATGTCCACCAAACTTTGTTCAGGAATGAAAGGTTCCTTGTTCTAATTCATGTTAAGATACCTAATTAAAAGGTTCAGTTTAAAATCCCTGTAGTAAAATCAAATAAATTAAAATTAAGAATTTTAATCAGATGTCTGTATCTGTAATAGAATTATTTAGTTTGGAAAAGACCTTCAAGGTCACCAAGTCCAACTGTAAACCTAACACTGCCAAATCCACCACTAAACCATCTCCCCAAGGGCCACATTGACATGTCTTTTAAATACCTCCAGAGATGGTCACTCCACCACATCCCTGGGCAGCCTCTTCCATCGCTTGACCACCCTTTCTGTGCAGAAATTTTTCCTAGTATTCAATCTAAACCTTCCCTGGTGCGACTTGGAGCCATTTCCACTTGTCCTATCACTTGTTACCTGGGAAAACAGACCAAACCCCACCCAGCTACAGCCTCCTTTCAGGCAGTTGAAGAAACTGATAAGGTCACCCTGACCCTTCTTTTCTCCAGGCTGAATAACCCCAGCTCCCTCAGCTGCTCCTCACAGGATTTGTGCTCCACACCCTCCCCCAGCTCTGTTGCCCTTCTCTGGACACGCTCCAGCACCTCACTGTCTTTCTGGAGGTGAGAACTGGGCACAGCCCTTGAGGTGTGCCCTCACCAGTGTTCATGTATTGTGTGACACCACAGACACAGCTACACTTAGAACATCCCTTCTGCTATCCACCATTTGCTTCCATTTGCACAGGTAGTCTAGAATATGAACCAGGAAAATAATTCACAATGGTAATTTCTCATTCATCGTGCTGAAAATAGCTGGACCAATCACATTACCTCTGCCCTTCATGCAAAAGACTAATAAAGGAAGAAAACCACTTACATTACTGTGCCAAATATTATTTTATAATTTTCTACAAAGGAAAATAGAATAAATGCATATGCTAGCTATATAATGCATGATCTCATTTGCAGTGCATTAGGAAAAATATGTCCAGCAGCATATTGTTTGGACATATGGGTCACATTGACTTTTTGACTGCTTATCAACAAATGACAAACATGGGCCTGCAGAATAGCATTTGTTTCTTTCATTCTCCAGCTAATGAAAAGCATTCCCTGTAGGTACTTAAAACACAAGAATCTTAAGGAATACAAAAGGCTTCTCCTACTGCAGGATCTGCTTTTAAATTTTATTTTGTAATCTAAATGTCTTGATATCTGACATGCAGAAACAAAGAAAATATGAATAGAGGTCTCATTTCTGATTAAACATATATCAACTAAAGAACATCTTAATTAAGGAATTTGTCTGGGGTTTAAAGATATTGCTATTTTCTAGATTATTTTTTTTAATCTCCAGAGTGGAAAGATTTACCTGCATAAAATAGAAAATGTTAGCAGTTTGCAGCTCATAGGCATTGTTTGGCATAATTTTTTTCAGCCTATGACCTGAGTTGTGTTAGGATGTCCTTGCATTCAAACAGGATTAGTGGGAATCCTTGCAATTTTTCAGCTTCTCTAGCGCTCCCTTTTGAGCCGTTACCTTTTAACTTCATACTCTGCGAACAGAAATACATTAGTATAATTACGGTAGTCTTCCAAAGAATAAAATACATTCATACCTTTCTGGTGGTCTTCCAAAGAATACACCCAGTGCTCTTAGCAGGTAGCAGATTACAAAGTTAATCAAATGAAAGGGTGGCTGTTTTTTTTTTTTATTTCTGCCTGGATAAAGTGAAAGAAGAAGTGACTAGAATCCACTTCTTCATTTTATATATGTTTCCTCTTCTCATCAGCTCAGTTTCTGACCTTTAAGGAGAATTATTATTCTTTTCACCACGCCATCATTTATAGAACAGTTCATTTATGGCAGTTTTCTAAATATTATACTGCACCATGTTGGTAAACATATCTATTGTAATAAATTTGTTACAACTAAGAACTTCATGGTGATACAGTAATAAGACTTTCTTAATTAAAGTACAAGCCTTTACTACTCCAGCTAATGGAGAATCCCAGGCAGCATGTGACAGCTACACAGTTGTATCCAAGTCCAGCCATAAATTCCTGCTGTTCAACAGAATCTCAGTCTCAAATATCAGTAATATTGTGCCCTTATGAACACAATAAATTAGATTTCATTTCTTATATAAAGGAGGAAAGTTTTGTTTGTTTTCTTAAAATAAAAAGTAATGTTCCAAGGCTGTCTTAGGACGTTTAGTAAGGAACTAAGCAATTAAGTTTGGACCTTTACTGCAGGAAGATCCTATATTTTGTTTAGATTAATTTGCATTTTCTTTCCAACTGACCTTAGTTAAATTACAGTATCAAACTTCTTATTCCTCAGATCCCGTCTGAGTTTTCTAAGAATCTGTGGAAGGCTAGAATCTTACATTAATAGGACATACCTGGCTGGACATGAAAGCAGGAGGGAGGGAAAAAATCAGCAAAAACAGCATTGGAGATTTGCATTAAGAAATTTATATCTGCCTTCTTCATGTGGTTTCCATTCAGCACTAAAAACATGGAAAAAAAGAGGTTTGTCAAAAAGTTTTGCTGTTGCTAAATAAGGTCTAATTTGCATCTGATGGCAAAAGGCTTTATTAGCAGAACACTAGAAAGCCAATGAAACCAACATCAGCAAAATAGCAAACTGTCCTGACAACTTTCTTTTTGTTAATGACAGAAAGAACTGCATGATTATGGTGAAATAAGCTCTGGGGCTGATTCAACTCTGCCTGATGTCTACTAAATTTCAGTATTTGACTTCACGAAGAGTGTTATTAGGATCCAAGTGTGTTGCATTGGAAAATATTATAATTTTAAAAAACACTATCAGATTAGTTGGCTGTGACCTACATTTGGTAAACCCCTTTTGTACTTAATTCCATTCTTCACTTACCTTCAAATTATCCTTTCCTTTGAAATGCTGTATTGGGTTTGCATGACAAGGTTTTGGTAATGCAGGGGTAGAGGAAGGTGCAGGGCTGGCTTCTGCGAGAAGCTGCCAGAAGCATCCCCCACGTCTGACAGAGCCACCACCAGCAGGCTCCAAGACAGACCCACAGCTGGCAAGGCTGAGCCATGCCAGTGATGGTGGCAGCACCTCTGGGATAAGGTGTTGAAGAAGAAGGAAACAAAAGTCATTGCACAGAAGTTATTGCAGCCAGAGAAGAGAGGAGCGAGACCATGTGAGAGGAACAGCCCTGCAGACACCAAGGTCAGAGCAGCAGGAGAGGCAGGAGGTGCTCCAGGTGCTGGAGCTGGGATTCCTCTGCAGCCCATGGTGCAGACCATAACGAGGCAGCTGTGCTCCTGGAGCTCCTGAAGGTCCGTGGGGGAGCAGAGATCCACACTCAGACAGCTTGCAGGGGACAAATGGGCTCCAGTAGACTGGTAGAATGTAAGAACAGGCACATGGGGTCACATCAACAGTCCATTGAGCCCCTGTCTCCAAAAGTGGTCAGACACACAACAAGGAAATAGTGCAAGAACCCAGCAAGCAGCCTGGGACACTGCTCCACAGAATGCTTTCAGCTGCTGATGTTCCTCAGCTTCACAGACTGCACAGGTGCATTTTCATGGTTTACATTATGGTTTACAGCAAATAACAAATACTCACTGACCCTGTTGTCTAATACAACTAATCAGCTCAGTGGTTATGCTGAGAAAAATTTTGTCCTGCATTATTTGCATGGTGCAGACATCACAAGCCAGGATTTTATGTAGTTTCTTGCATTATAAGAGAGTAAGGCTTGTTCTCAGGCACATAACATCCAATCTAAATGACATTCTAAGCAAATCTCTATCACTGCAATCAGAAGTTTTCAAGGGAACAAAGAAACATAAAAAACACAACCACACAAAGTATCACAGTAGATAAGAATGTTTTATATCTCAATTTTATACTTAATAATCTAAACAAACAACAAATATCAAATATTATACTGGATATATATATCAAATATATATCTGGGAAATATATATCAAATATATATCTGGGAAATATTCTGAGTATTAAAAACAGAGATATAATTTACAAAATATAATTTGTAAATTGATTTGTAAATAGCAAAATAAATATGGAAAGGGACTTGTAGGTAACTCAATATAGTTGTAGAAAAATAATTGATAACACCAATAGTCAACTGGAAGAAGGATTACTCAAATAGAGTTAATGTTATTATGTAAGTATATTGCAACAGTGTCTGGAAGACCCTCTGAAAACATGGCTCGAATGTATTAGGAGTTGTGGAAAAATAAAACAAAACAAAGCAAAGCAAAACAAATAGCTTCAGCTTGGTCCCCAAAGATTTCTTTCCCTGAGAACAAAGCAGGAAAGAATGGCATAAAGTTACATCATGTCAAGGACCAAAGAGGTGGTCCTCTGCTGTTAGTTATGTAAAAAGTCACAGCTGTTAACAATGTGCTCTTATACTGTGCTCTTTACAGTTAGACTACTAGAAAAATACAATAAAATGGGAGAGAAATTTAAATATTATAATTACAAAGAAATCAATAATAATTAAAATATTAAAATAGGGCATGGTTAAAAGACCTTTTCAATTACTGACAGTGAAAACATGGAAATTCGAACTGAAAGAAATATCAGCAGTATTTTTCAAGACAAGAGAGAATACAATTATATATTATTAACACAAATGTAATGTCGCCCACCCTCAAGGGTAAATATCTACAGTATTAGCACATCATAAAGTGATTGCATTTTTTTTCCTTGTGCAACAAGATCAACTTCTTCATGTCCAAGAGTAGGAAATGATAAGCACTTTACCAGATAGGTAACATTTTCTCATATAACTTCATCACTGGAATAAAGAAGAAAACATCAAAATGTTAAAGAATCTGCCTCAATCCCACAGGACATCAAGCAGAACTTACATTAATAGAAATTTGCATTTTTCAGATCCCACTATGGATTCCTTTCACTGTGCTTATGTGTGTTAAAGCAGGTATCAAGAAGCTCTGCTTAGTTGTCTGTTACACAAATTACATATAATTATTTAATGCCTAAGTAGATTTAACTCACTTTGAAAAGAGGTATTTTGCTTTTGGAATTTTGTTCATCATAGTCTTGGACACTGGTTTAAAGGGAGATGTTTCTTTTGAGTTTAACTGTCATTGTAGTTTTCACCCCTTTTAAGCCAGCTCCTATTTTTTTCTGCCAAAATGTGCAATTATTTAAAAAGTAGAAGAGCCTGACTTAAACTTGCATCCTCAGTACTGAGTTCCCAAGGGGGGATCACAATTAGACACTGGAGGGTAATTAAACCAACAACATTGCAGCAAGTGCTTGCTTATCTTTTGCTTGTCAGCATGTATATAACACAGCTTTCCTCTCTGCCAGGAGCCCTTAAAGCTCTGGAAAATTGGAACCTCCTGCTTCAGCTGATTGTTTGGCAAACTGTTCTTGTAATTCATCTGAGTGCAGTTCTTTTGACTGCAGATAGAGATTATTTTTACAATATTTTTAAAACACAAACCACTGACAGAATTTTTTTAAAGTACAGTTTACTTTTGGCTAGTTGAGTGTCTTTATGCAAAGTCCATTCCAACAAAAAGACCACAGTTTATTCCAACAGTTTGGATCAGGACTGAGTGAAAATAAAAGACGATTATTTGCTGAATTGCCAGTAATACAAAAAACACTTCAGTGAGGTCCATGCTCTGATATAATCTTTCATGAATACAATGAACTATCCAACCAAAGTTGGCATTCTGATGCAAGCATGTTATTAAAAGGAAAACCTGTTAGAAATAACTCTAAAGTCAACATCAAAGATTAGGGGAGGAGATTTTTTAGTGTTGAGTTTAAACACAAAAAATGTCATATCCTCTGGTCTTCACTAAGAGGAACCTCAGTGGAAATTTTGTCTGAGAAAGCAGGATTGTAATTATTACTGCTCTTAGAACCCATAACAAGTTAAAAACTAGTGGGGGTTATCTGCCTTGTCTCAGACACTGACAAGACTATCAATGGCTTTCTGGGGCCATAGATAGTGTTGTCAAATTTCTGAAGAGCACTTCAATATTTGATGAACTTTCTGATCCTTTAATCTACTCTTCATGTCCTTTATTAATACTGTGAAGAAATAATTATTAAGCCAACAGATTAGAAAGCAAAGTATTTGGGATTAATTCTGACCTTCAACCACTTGCTATGCATCGTCATTAAATGACTTTTCTTCCTCTATTTCTCACTCATTCAGTTCAACCACTGAGGAATGTTAAGAACCATTTACCACTCTGAAATATATTTGTATGGCAGGGTTATAGTTTTCCTCTGGTCATCCACGTTGCATTGTTACACAGTAACACTTTTGGAGATAGCTCTGAATTTCCATAATGTTGTTTATGATTTTCTCTGCTTAGACATGAGGCCCATATTCCAACATGAGTCAGTGAAGACTAGGTACTGATATGATATTCAACACTACTTCACATTTGACAGCCTTGGAAATGTAATTAAATACAGTCTAGAAAAGTTAAAAAATTATCCATTGAGGAGTCAGAAATAGTACAGTCATTTATTCTCTGCGTCAGTTTTGACAGAGATGTCTTTAAATTCAACTCCATAAAGACATGATTATTTGTATTATACCATTCACTAACAGCTACAGGAAAGTGGTGTTGGGCTTACAATAAAAGTTAACATTTAAATAGAGAGGAAAAGATTCCTTCTAGGAAAAGGAACAACAGATAGATAAAGCAAGGCTAGGAACAATGAAACCAGAAGGAGTTAGAAGCCTATGAAGGGGTGGAGTCACCAAAAAGGCAGAAGCAATAGCTGTGGCAGAACAGAGAAGCATGAGGTCTCCAGGCTGTGGAAAAGCTGCAACCCACTCAGCTGGACACCTCTGAAGATCAGGTCACAGTTCCTTGCTCAGCTCACCCGGGAAGGAGGAAGCAAAGCCAATGGCAGAGGTGCACCAATGGCATCACCACTCTTCCAGGACACAGCCTAGCTCTTAACCATAAGAGAGCCCTTCTTTTGGAGGGTGAATTTACTATATTTAGAATAAGAGCAGTGTACCAAAAGCACAAGATACACGGGTGCTAAGACACAGATGCATTTCCCTCCCTCCCCTCTCAGCAGTCATAATTGCAGTCAAAAAGCTCTTTGGGGCTCTTTTGTTTTGGGACTTTAGTTTAATAGTGGGGGTGGAGGTTGAAGGGGTGGGTGTGAGCTGTTAATTTGTTTTTTAACTAATGCCTCTGATCCAGAAGACTCCAAGCATTAAAAAGGACAAGAATTCAGTTCCAGACTTCATGTTTCCTATCCCAAAAAAAAAAAAAAATCATACTCATTATCAATGAGTAACCACATCAAACAAATAAACCACTGTAGAAGGTTACTCCAAGTTTTAAGATGGTCTCAAGTTTGTTAAAAACCAAATTAGTACTATCAATGGTATTTTCTCAATTGTTTTTTTTAAGTGAATACTTTCCAGGTTCCACCCAACATCAGGATCTGGCAAAGATATTGAAATAAAGCCAGAAGGACACTTTAAAGCTCTTTCCAGCTCCCATTGAGCTTCTGGCATGCAACTTGTTCAGCTGTCTGTGGGATGAGAAGAAAGTGGCAGTGAAAAGAGCACAGGCATGACAGCAGTTGGTCAAAGACAGCTCAACAAGGAGACCATTTATGACATTCAAAGCACCAGACAGAAGTGGAAAAGAAAAGCACATCCTAATCTGGCACAGTCATGCTAGATGTGATCATTCTGATTTCACCTACTGTTCCATAGCATGAACCTGCACAAGATCTAAGCTTTTGGCTGTTTTGTGAAATGAATGTGTCCAGAATTGACATTTTGAAGACACATTAGCAAAAGCCCATCTTAAATATATTCATAAAGCTGAATCTGCATTAAAGTACTGAGTGCTTTAGCAACCCTTGAGTTCATTGTCAGTCAAAAATCTCCAGTGCTGCTTTGGAACAGACGCAAGAAGAGCAAGAAAGACAGAGAATTTGGTTGCAAACTGGTAGTAATCTGACACAGCTGCTATGTAACAGCTCATTAGTGGCTTCTGACTGCTCCAAGGAAAGTTGGTAGATATTTATTTGGAATAAACACATAAGGGAACAATAGAATCATAAAAAAAGGCCAAGAGAAAAATAAAATAATTAAACAATGTGCATACAGTTGTTCAACAGTTGGGCCCTGGTACAAAATACACTTGATATTCCTTTTCCTGTAAAAATAAGAATACAGGTGAAAGGAGTTATCTCTCAAGTACAGTGAGCTTATAGTGGAAAAGAAGTAGCAAAATATTCATTCCCTCTTGACTTACAAGTTCAAGAATCTAAAAAATCAGTTGTCCAACAACATAAGGAAATCTTCCTGATAATCCAAACTCTTTCTTCTGCCCACAAATGAAGGTGGTAGTTTACCATCCTTTCTCCTTCTCCGTGGAAGTATACCATGCCCTCCTGCAAGCTCTTCTTTACAGAAGGAGCTTGTAACAAGAGAAACTGGATTTATGCCTAAACCTTGTGTGACAGACAAGATTGTTTTCTTTTTTGTTTTTCTACATTTCATTGCTCCTGTAAGAAATTAGGTGAACAACTTGAAGAGGGGTGTAAAAGACTGTGCTTGGCAGACACAAGGCAAGATTAGTGGAAGAAGGCCAGAGGGATTACAAGATGCAGCAGGCAAAAAAGAGTTGCAGCACAAAACTTCATATAAGGGACAGAGGCACTGAACTGACAATGGTAGGGACAAGCTTGTAAAAACAGAATAGACAGAAGAACTAAGAGGGAGTGGGAGCAGGGGAAACCTTTAAACCTGTCATGCCTCTTCCTACCAACCATATTTCATTTACTCAAAAAGTTATTTATTCAGTTTTTATTTTTATTAGTTGGTTGGGCTTTTTTTTTATTTTATTTTATTGTAGTAACACCCTGCCTTGATCTTCCATTTTATGGAAATCATAGGAGGTCTAAGGCAATTTTTGGTCATAAAGTGTTTTCTTATAGTTTGCAAGGATAACTTCCTTAAGTGTGAGAAAGGCTACAATGAGAAAACAATCAAGAAAATGTTATTTTTCCTAGGTTTTTCCTTAAGTTCACTTTTTCTTATGTTTTTTCACTTTTTTCCCATCTGCAGATATAAATTAATGAAGAGATGGTAACTCCCATTGAACAGATGTTCCCCACAGCTAAGGAAGGTGAAGAAGTACAAAGATAAATAACTTTGTTGAATTATAGGATGGGGAGAGTGTTCATCTGGATTTTTTTTCCAAGACATGTCTCTCAAAAGGTCTCCTTTCAGCCTTCCCAAAGGCTGAACAAAGCCTGCTCTCCACTCCTGTGCTTCATGTTCCTACAGTTCTCTAATGACACTGATGGCCCTCCCATGGCCACACTTGCTTCATGTCCTCCTTCAGGTTTCCTAGGAATTTCAGGTCCTTTTTTGGAATAGTTGTCACTTAACCTTAAGGCAACAACAAAAACAAACAAAAAAAGACCACCCCCAAAAAAATTTCATCATTTTAGGTAGGCACTCTTGTGAAAGATCCTACTGCTTTTCTTTAGCAGGGTCTTAGAATTCTATCAGTCCTCTTCCTGAAAAGCTTGTATCTGGTCTGAAATTGTGGAAAGATGACTGGACAAAGATTCAAAGAGTCTCAAAAATGCCCTTAAGAATACAAAAACTACAATAACAGCACTCCTGCATGTGTTATTGGGGCTATTCTACCACAAACTTGCATGATGAGTAATGAATCAGGTATCTTTATTTTCAGTTCAATGTCATGTCTTAATAATCATATTTCTATGGAAAATTGAATTGATTCAATGTGAGTTATAAATAAGGACAATAATTTCATTTGTTTCATTTACAAATAACTCTGGGCTGAAACAAAAATATTTCAAATGTTGATTTAAAAAGTCAGCCAATCAATACTTATTATAGCCAAGGGACTTTTAGCTTACATAATACCAAGACACAGGAGGAATTTATAAAGAAACTCTCTTGACAGAAAGGCCTTCTGGGGAAAAGGTTATGCTATCTTCATCATACATTAAAAAAAAGTATCCATTATTTACTAAAATATTTAAGCAACCTTTACAATGTATTTTTTAAAGATTTTCATATTACATGTTGAACATTTACATTCCTGTGTTCACTTATTCAATTTCACATGTCATAGATAAGTAAGTCTTCCCAGAGTTAACTAGCATTAAAAACTATGATACTTGTAGTAAAACTAATGGAGCCAGGTGGTGTTCATATGAACCTTTGACCTCCTCCCACAACTATACCTAGCACTGCTTATCAAGATTAATCAAATCACCACCTCAGGCCTTGTTCTGAGGGCAAACGACAATACAGTTTTCTTTCAGGCACGGAAAGAAAATAGAGGAATTCAAAAAGTTTATAAATCAGAAATGTACTTTGCATTTGTTTTTCATCACAGGATTACCATTACATTTTCTTATCCTGCAATGTTTTCTTCTTGTATGATACTTAGAGGCTGTAAGGTCTGGAAGCAGACTGCTTCCCATTTAACCCTAATGCACAGTGATCATTTCAGCAGGCACGTGCGACGTACGCCAGCAATAAAACAGCTGCTGAGATCTCTGAGATTCTTATCACCCTCAGTAATGGAATGCAATAACAGCACACTTTGTACCATTAGATTTTAAGAAGTTATTTTCATTTCAGCCAATTTAAAAGCATCAATAGGTATGACAACCCATACATCTGAAGGGACTCCCCAGTAGAGAGAACACAGAGAAGAGGCATTTTAAGTTCTTGCACATCAAAAGCACACAATTGTTTATCTGGATTTTTAGAGAGATTTTACACAGATTTTTCTTCTTTTATATATTTTAGACATTTTATATGTATCCTAAGGCTCCACATTTCTAAGATGACAGAGAGTAATCTGTGGCAAAATAAGTTTCTTTTTCAGAATTAAGAGCACATGTAAACATCCATAGTATTCTACACAGTACAGTTGGTAACAATTTGTGTGTGTGACAACTGTCTAATGGTGACATCAAAATCCATTCTTCAGAACCCTCAGGATTTTGATAAAGGGCTGTAACTGGGGATTTATTCAAATTACAGTGTTAGGTTAGGCATGGAAATGCTTCAGTTCCTTGTAAACAATGTTTTCAATGCAAAGAAAAAAAGAAGCTTTTGGTTTGATCAATCAGGAAAGGTATTTTGACCATGGCGAGGGCAGGAGTTACTTTGTTACCTCTGTCTTGCACTTCTTTTATACTGCTGCTGCTCTCTGTAATAATACCACGCTGTCAAAACAAAGCACATAAATCCCAGGATTTTTATATAAATGTTTACTTTCCACACATTTGCCTACCACCAGGTAACAGTGCCCGAGGTAGGGGCTGGACTGTGTGGCTACAGCAACTCTACTATTCCAGAAGACCCCTGGATATGCACACTTAACTTGGGTTATTCCTTCTGTAAGAGAAGTAACTTACCACAAAGCAGCAGGGAGTGAATCAATGCTTTCCTTTTGAAAACACTCTATAGTAGAAGTTGTCAAGCA
Organism: Leptocoma aspasia; assembly: GCA_013399835.1. NCBI lineage: Eukaryota > Metazoa > Chordata > Aves > Passeriformes > Nectariniidae > Leptocoma > Leptocoma aspasia. The sequence goes on along the minus strand of VXAX01003655.1, from coordinate 54,815 downwards.
GCAGTTCCACAGAAAACCATTAGTAAGAACAGTATGTTAGGAGGAGATCAACACTATTTGATATAAAACGCTCAGGATTTTTATTTTTTTTTTCAGCCACAATGAAGAATCACTGGCAGTTTATGAGCAAGAATTTTCCGAAAAGGAAGAGTTACAACCCTCTCCAGGCAACAAAACAGCACAGCACTCAGGGCTGGCAGCTGACATGATAAATTTCAGCTGCGTAAAATTAGAAATGCCTCACATGTGGGAGCTTTGGAATTGAATTTGTCTGGCAAAAATGCTAAAATTCTATGTACAAACACTTGTTCTAAGAGGTTTTAAAGTACCTCACTACCACAGACATTTATTTCCATCTTTACAAACTACAGTGAACCTGAATTTTTTGTTCAAGGCTTGTATTCATACTTCATTACAAGAAACACTAATTTTCTGAAGGTTTTTTGTGTTTTGTTTTGGTTTTTTTTAATTTGCAATTACATTTTCTGTTAGGATTAGGTAAACATCCAACCTAGAATTACCTTCCATCTTCATACATTTCTTGCTGAAAAATCAAAGTGTGCTTCTCCTAGGTTCTTGTTTCTCCGATATTCACAGCAAATGGCTGCTGACAATAGTCACTGGAAAACAGCAAGAAACACAGGTGATAGCTTTCAGACACAAAGCCAGAGCAGTGTATTAGAACCATCCACACACGTGCATTTCCCACTTGCCAAACAGAAATGTAGAACGGATATTACTGTTTAATAATATGCACATTTTCAAACATCTAACAAGCCATTACCAGCAATGGTGGGTAACAAAAATTTAAACTTAACAATGGTAAGCAGCATTATCTTTTGAATGAAAAAGAACTAAAACACAGTTTAGCAGTTTTAGCTGTGAAATGAGTTCTCACTAGAACTGCCTGCCTTCCTGCTGTTTATGACTTCCATATTCCAAGAGTTTTTCTGTAATGAAGCCACAAAACCACCAGGCATTTACCCCTATTGGCTTTTCAGGAGTTCATAGATGCATAATCAGGAAATAAGTTGCTCCACTTTTTTCATCAGTGTCCTGTCTATGCTCCCCTCAGCCTTATAGGGAAGAAAAATTTGGTCACATCTCAATGTTGCTGCAAGTCTTGTTCCTTTGTCACTGCAGTCAGAGTGACAAATGCAATCTGGGAACTTCTCATTCAGGACAAATTTTAGTAGAGATGAATATTTTCTGTAGAGTCCTTCCTGTGGATCAGTTCTATGCCACTGTATAGCTCTGCCTCATACCTACAGTATTTCACCTGGATTCTCCTACATCAATCCTTGTTTTGTCTAGAGCACCTTCCAAAGGCTTGTGGCCTTTTTATGAAACAAGAGAAAAAGAAACCACCACATCTCTAGGTAATCTAATCATGCTAACTACAAAAATACATTCCTATTTCTCATTTTAATTCTCTGACCAACACAGGATGCCGGTGCTGTGTTTCTCTCTAGATCAGGATTTCTGTTCCTTCACAACTTTAACATAATTTGGGCACTACTCAGTTTCTTTTTGAAGGAATTGAATGAATTCTGGATCATTTAAAATGTACTTCCATAAAATGTTGGCCAGTTTTAAAATTATTTTGATCTTATTTTGATTTTTTTTGGTATTTTTCTCTCCTTTGCTAACCTATGATAGAATCTAATGCCAGTCTTCATGGTTCTGTGGAACACCAGAATCCCACCCCCCCATCCTAATACTGCTCCTGGTGCCTGTGCAGTTAAGAACTGAAGCAGCCAATAGAGTCACACTGCAAATAAACAACATTTTTCTCACTACAACACAATAATAGCTTTTACTCTACACTCTACAACATTTGCATGCTATATTGCCCATCCCATTATTTGGACCACATTTGTTTATGAGGCAAAAAACACAAACAGACAAAAAACAATTCCAACAGCATAAACCCATAAGATGAGCCTCACTGTGCTTGGTAACTAACTTGGTAACTATGAAATGCTAAGGACTACCCAAGAGTCACTTTCTCAAACAAGAATCTTACATTTTGTCATTCCTCTGTGGAGAGGGAAGGTCAGCTCTATTTTTAGAAGGCAAAAATCTAAACCAGGGCTATGAAATAAATTACTAGAACTCATAGTTTTGAATTACACTAAGACCACCTTCCAAGGATTACCTTGTAAGTTATATTTCATTTATTCTGAGAAATGTATCTCTCCCAAGCTCTTCATGAAGCTACAAATGTCTTGATACTAATATCAGCTAAGAAACAAACTAGAGCAATGGTGTTTAAAAAAGAAACCCAAAACACCACACTCCTCAATTGCCTTCCTATAATTTTTAGCAATAGATAGAATTAATATATTTTAATCAGTTCCATATTCTGTTGCCTTGAGCAATACAGGTGCCCAAAATGCAGATGAAACTTAGAGTTCATACATACTTTCAGAGGTCATGTGTTTTGGGGTTGTTCCTTTTTTTTTCTTTCTAGTAATCTAAAAGACCCTTGGCTATAAATTGTTCCTTCTAGCAAGCGCATGCCAGGATTTTGCTGGCTATTTTTATTCATTAATACCAGCTGCCTCACAGTGCCTGGATGTAACAGCAAAAATATGTATATATGTTTTAACCATATGGTAAAAACTGATGAAGACCTTTCATGTAGGATAATCCATATACCCAGAGTATATGAATCTCTTATGCAAAGGCCAGACCAAAAGGCCTGTTCTCCACTTGAACCCTCAAGGACTCACATCACTACAAGTTTCTGAGCCAAATCCAAAAGTGCCTGCTTGTAATGCTCCCATGAAGTCAGAAGAACAACTCCTACTTCCATCAGTGTGTATTTTCTGCTCCAGTGATGAGCAGAAACTTCTGTCCAGGGGTAGATTTTACCATTGCAGTTAAAGATGAAAAAGCATAGGCTTCCTTCTAACAACCATTTGTCATGCTACACTTGGGTTTCAAAACTGTTCTGTTGCCATCATTGCTAAACAAATAAGGTTCACTTTGAGATTATCTAATACCAAAGTTTAACACATAGATAAAAATTAAAATAGATGAGATAGTTGCAAAAATAATGTATTCAAAGCACAGGTTCTAATAATCTAAAGTATTAAATAGAGTCAGGGACATTAAATGCTAGCACATAATCAAGTGCAGAATGCTTTACTTCAGCTCATAAATTTGCACAAAGTAACAAGCTTTGTACCTCTTAACCACAATAGTCCTGAACACAGAATCATAGGAGCACATCAGAAAAATGCAAGAAGATCAAATTAGAGAGGCAAATGTGACTGACAGAAGAACAACAAGAAAATATGATGAAAAAGTCATGGATGGGTTCATTCAGAGGTACTAGTGGGATCCTACAATAAACTAATTCCTGGAAACTATATTGATTTCTTTTTCAAAAGGTTACAGACTATTCTATGTGACTTTTCTTTCTATTATGATCTTCCATTTCAGTTAATAGATTACTTTCAATTCATGACATTTATATTACATAACAACAGAACAGGATTTTTTTTGTATGCACAAGTGCATATATTCATGAGTTTTCTTTCATATCAGTCTCTCATTTCCTTTACTACTGCTTCCAGGTATAAAACATTTCTTGTTAGTATAGCCAACATAATCTCTAGCATAGGAGAAAAGGACATTCCAACCCTATGAAGTCTTGAGTACTCTCAAGACTTCTTGTGCTGCAACTTAATTTAAAAAACAGACATGGAGAAAGCCCTTGTATCATCTGGGACATAATGTCTTCAAGATTTTCCATTTCTAAGCATGGGACAAAGTTACATCTACTTGAAAAGTCAATTACAGAACCATCAGATCGTTATGGATGGAAAAGATGTCCAAGATAATCGAGTCCAACTTTTGTATTGCACCATGTCAACTAAACCATAGGAGTAAATGCCATGTCCAGTTGCTTATCAAACACTTCCAGGAATGGTGACTCCACCACTTCCCTGGGCAGCCATTCCAATGCTTGACAACGCTTTCAGTGGATAAATTCCTGCAGAACTCCTCTGTGTTGTAGAGTAGAATTACTCTCATTTAAATGACACCAAACAATTATAACAAATGATTAAATGGAAGTTAACTGTATGCATTTTTCTCACTATACTCTCAGTGAGTATCAAGCTAATTCAAACCAGGATTCTTCTACTCTATGTAGAAGAAGAAAAAGTGGTAGGAGCTTTGCTTGAAGCATTTATGAAACCCTGAACAATAATAAAACCTAATAGTGGTGAAAGTTTTTACTTTTGGCTTAGCAGGAAAGCTTTTCACAGAAAGAATAGTATCTATTCTCTCTGTGTCACTGTACATGCATCATGAAGTTAAAACCAACTATTGCAAACCCACATTGAGTGTGCTTCTCTGAGAATGCTATCTTGAATTCTAAAAATTTTCCCCTATGTGTCAAATGTTGGCTTTCCTCTCTAGTGGTCATATTAAGAGGCCTAGGAGGTTTGTCAAGGTAACTTTGACAACTGAAATGAGTAACCTGAAAGTGCTTTAAATAATACTCTGCATAATCCCTTAATATCCAAGAAACATTCCAGCCCTGGAAAAGATACTGTTTGACCTTCCTTCACTGATTTTCATACTACTGGTGTGCAAAACTCCAAGCTTAGCTGTCTAGCAAATATATTTTTCCCAACTGTTAGCAAAGACTGACAGGATCTGAAAATTTCATGTTATATTGTTTCTGCCAGAGACTATGGCATCTGTCCTCTGCACGAAATAACTAGACTAACCAACCACTTGGCTGATTAAGCAATATGGCATCCAGCTCATCCTTCCATAGCCGTATTAGCCTGCAATCCCAACAGGGATAATCAAGTGGCTTTGTCACTGAAGAAAACAGATGGATCTCTAGAGAAACATATGTTGTGGTTAAGACACTTTCTCTCTTTTCCCATCTCACCCTCTCTCCCTCTATCTCTCTACATGGATACACAAACATTTAAAAATACCTTGGTATTCCTTGAATGGGAACAACATTGAAAAAAAAATGCTGCTCAGTAATCACTTCATATAAAAAATATTATTAAAAGGCACAGCTTTATTTTAAAAGGAGGTCTCTTGTATTTCTCAATATGTGATTTCTTCTAAATAATACTTAGCACTAGAACTCCACAGAACTAATTCTACAAGCCAAAAAGCATCAGTAACAAACTCACCTCTTAGCATAAATTAAGATAAAACTCATCTAGATTTCACCATATGAGTACATCTTGCTCACGCATCAGGCATCTTGTCCAGTGAAAACAGACCAGCATATCTAGTGCACTTTTCTAGTAAATGAGAAAAACATCACAACATGAAAAAATTCATGCAAACTTAGTATGAAAAATAAATTGCTTCTAAAAATGGCTGAATATTTATGTCTGGATTTAATGTTAATTGAAATGGTTAAGCCACAAGTAAAATAGTTTTGTTCATGGGTGATAACTATAATTTAGTAGAAATCCAGAGAAACCAATAAACGAAAATTGACAAAAGTTGGATTTGACAAGCTCTTCTGAGAAGCCATAAAAATCCCTATCAAACTTTAGAAAGATGAATCTAGTCTAATATGATCCCCCTCGCGTTCTGATGAAATAGAACCCTGTAAAACTACATATCCTAAAAATGAAAATGCGATTTTTTTTGCTTAGGACTTAAAATGAGAAAAAAATTATTAATTTAATTCACTATTTTCTTTACGACAGAAGTACCCCAATGTCATTATACTAAATGTATGCTTCTGTCAGAAGGAAGCGAAACAAAACACAGAAAAAGCACACATCGGGTGTCTCCTTCTTCCGAAGTTAAAATGGAGAGTAAAAAGGACCATATTTCAAAAGTTCTACTCTGATAAATATGACACTTCATGACTGTCTCCATAAAACAAAGCTTAAATAAGCCTGTAATTAAATCCTATTCAGTTCCTGCTTTTTTATTTGGGCAAAAGATCAGAGCAAATGCAAATAAGTATGTCACATATGAACAGCAGGTCTGGCTGGTATTTAATTTTGAGGAAGATTGATACAGTCCTGCTTATTCAGCAGAACTTTGCAAAGAGAAGATTTTTATTCTTCTACAGAATAGAATAAACAGAGAATGTTCAATTTTACAAACTAAGACAGAAAGGGAAAAAGAACTCCCTCAGCAACCACTAAGTTTTCAATGATATTCTAATCCTCAATTAAGTCAGTTTGACATACAAGACAGCAAGGCTTGTTCAGAAGTGTCAGGAAAAGATCAAGTACTGACCACAATGTGAAACCACAATGCACTTTCTTTGCACTTACAGAATTACTTTTCCAGGGACAAGATTCACCTCTGAACATGAGAGGGCATCTGCCAGCACTGACTGTCACAGAAAGTAAGTCCAAATGGCTTGAAAGCCTACCAAAGCAAGAGCATGCTTAAACAGCTGTTCCCATAGTAGCCTGTTTTCACAGAAATCTGTGTAGCATTTTGCACTTCACCCATTAAAATAAACCCCGAGCATGAGTGCTAAGGGCAGATCTGCTGTTAGCCCAATGGGAATGACATCTTCTAATTACTGCAAGGTCAACAGCCCTCAGAGAGGCTCTGACAGAGCCCAGAGACATGCTCATGTGTAATAACCATCAATGTTCAGATTAAGTGTTGTATTTTCAGGCTGGGTTGAAAACAGCCATAGTACCAGAGACAAAGGAAAAATCTGAAACATTAAAAAACTTACCACTTTACAAATGCACTTTTCCATCCTCCTACAATTTAAAAGTGTTATTAATTAAATTTAGTAGCTCTTGGATAATTGAAAATCAGATTAAAAACAAAAAATGGTGCTACTCATTTCTTGAACAAGCTTAATCTTTCAGCTTTATGCAATCATCTCTTTAATAAAGAAATCTGATTAAGACCAGTATTGGTGAAAACACTCAATTCCTTTAGTATTTTGTCTGTATTGATTTGAAATTTTTATGTTCTCCTACCCCTGCACTCACTGCAGGATTGGCATGTTTCTACTTGGGAAAGAGTGGGCTTTTATTTTGCTCTTTGTTTCCAATGAAGCCTGTAAAAAATAAAGTCTTTTTGACTATTTCCCAGATTGTGCATCAGTACCATGGATGGTGTTAGAACAGTTCTATGAACACTTAGCAAATGAAGTACTACTAGATGCAGCTTAATTATGTCATACTGCAAACAAAAAGGCTTTCCTCATTACCATGATTATTTATCATTTTACCTTGAAATACTGAGGAATCACGGCCTTTATGTCAGATTAGTAGCGAACAAGGTTTAATCTCTTTGATCTATGTTGCTCATCAGAAAAGTATCAGAGAGAACAAAATACAGAACAATGAAGAAATGAGGTGAAAAGATGAAGTATGTATTATTTAGAGACATTAAGAGAAAAAGGTAATTCAGAGCTCCTCACTCTCTTCAGTTCAACTGCATCCATGTCACTTGAGCTTGTACTGTGTTTCCTCATTTTTGAGGAGAAACCATTCTGATTGTTGCACCAACAAAAGGAAAATAACATGGCAAGAATAAGAAAAACACAAATAAATGCAGTGTTCTGCTTTCAGATCTGGCACAAGTTCTTTCAGCAGGCTTCACCCATGCATTGCCACTTGGTGTTCCACAAATAGAATATTTTATAACTAGAGCTAGAAGCAATGGAATTAGAAGCAGTCACAAGTATTCCAACTGTCTTTACTACGTGGCCACATCAAAAGAGCAGTTTCTGCCAAATACGGAAATATCCCAGGATCTCTGGAGCTAAAGCTGTTCCAACCTTCACAGCTCTTGTGAAGAAACAAAGGTTTACTGGGTTTGTTTGGGAGGGAAATACCTTTCTTTACAGTAGCTCCTATGACACTGTATATTGCATTTGTAACTTAAACAGCATTGCCAGCACACCAATATTTGAGCTATTGCTGGATATTGTGTGCATTCACTGTTTCTCAGCAAATAGGCTGTTGACTGGAAGCTGTGACATAAAAAGCAGCAGCAGAAGCAGAGAGAAATGGTGAATTAGGGCATTTTGGTTTCTGCTACAGTATCTTGTTTTCAGCTCCACATATATGATGAGGGAGAGGGGGAAACCACATGCCCAAAACCACAGACCACAAAAACATGCTCCAGAAATAATAAAAATAGCAAAGCTCACTGAAAAGCATGCTCAGGAAACCCAAAAATTCTGGCTGTGAGAGAGACTCAGCAACTGTCACAGTTAGAAAGCAGCTGAGCCCATAGAGAAGCAGCTCCTGGAGCCCCACAGTGATAGCTGCAGTCCAGGTAAACCCAAAGTATGAAAGATCAAGGCCATCAGGTCCAAGACCAGTAATCTCAAAGCAGCCAAGATTAAGGCACAACCACATTGCAGACAATGCTTGCTTTTCTAAAGAGAAAGGCAAATAGAAGAACATTAATACTCTACATTTTCTTCTTACAGAGACAAGGCTAAACATAATGTGTAGACAAGACTATTCTAGATGAACATTCTACCAGAGAAATGGTGGTATTTGCTTTGGCTCCAACTCAGTGCACAAGAGATCCAATCCCAGAGTTCGGAGTCTCAGTTCCTCTTTAAAAACATGCTAACCCCTCAAATACTGCCTACTCAATTTATAGTATTTTTTTTATTCTTGTTTCTTTGAATGCATCTGGACTTAGCAATTTTACATAGACAAAATTAATGACAACTCGTTAACTGTTCTTGTAGAGCAATGGTTTAAAACTTCTGAGCTGCACTTCCCAGAATGGCTCACAGACTGCCATTAAAAGACGACAGGCTGACTGATGTTTACTAAAACAAACAAAACCCCCCAAACAAACAAAAAAAACCCTACACATCTGTAATAGTCTGCAAATAAAACAAACAAACAGAGACTGTGTGTTCCTTTTATATTGACCCTGACCAACATCAGAAAGTCCATTGTCACAGAACACTCTCCAGTTCTTTCTCTCAGTGTGCACAGCTGACTGATGAAACTGTAAACTGCATGAGCTCCCTTTTAAACTTCCATGCTTCCCTTGGAATAACTGAGCTGAGAAAATGTTCAGCCTGAAACAATGATAGTATCATATGAGAGAAGGAAGAAAAAGATTCAAGAGGGAAAGGTACGCTGCTATAGTATCATGTGAATGTACGACGTTTCGTTAAAATGGCACGCAGAGATGGAGCAGACATTGAAAATTCCACAGGAATCATGAAATGCATAATAAATTCATACCGCAAAAAATCCTCTTCGATGCTGGAATTCTTGACATCAGTGGTAGTCTCCCTGGGGAGTATACACAGTCACAAAACTCTGGGTTTTAGTGGGCAGACCTTCTTTAATTTGTACTGATCATTTTGTAAGCTGCATTTTTGTCTTTATTTGGCTTGTTAAGATAAGTCTGTTTCTTTGGAAAACCCTATTGTGTCACATTTTTTAAAAAACAGTGGATTACTCCTTTTCTGTCAAAATAAAAGCTCTATGTAGCCCAGCATTCTGTTGCAGACTGAAAGAGAGAAGCTCCAGAGGCTCTCAATACAGTCAGATCCATTTTTTCACAAGCAGACAGATCTTTCTTCAAATTCACACTGATGAACATCAAACATGTCTTCCAGATTTAAAGTCAGAAAGTCAACATGGAAAAGGACTGACTTCCTTAGCACTAGCTTCAAGGTCCACAGACATATAGGATAATAATCAAACCAAGGGCGCATAGAGAGGCTGAATTTTCTCTACTTACTTATATGGTTACATAGGAAAATCTCAAATGAGGAATTAGTGCATACAGGTGAAAAAAATCAATTATTTATGTGTAAATGAAAACATGAGTTTCCTTGTTTGAAACTGTCTGGTGCAGGATTGGTGTAGATTGACCAGGATTTTCAGTTCTTTGCCAATTCTCATTCAGCAAGTTCTCAAACTGAAGACAATGCAAATGGTTGAATAAGAGAGAGAAAACACATTGGTCTCCTATCAAGTGGGGATACTTGCATAAGTCAGAACTTTTATGTTTAATTTTTCAAGCACATTAAAAATGTGCACATGTTTTAGGCAGAACATGCTGCTTTAAACTTGCATGTGCACCTTAATTGTGATTATAAAAAAGGCACAATATTCTTTTGAAGTTGTGCTGGTTGTTCTCACCCCACCAGTGGGGAGGTTGGGGTGCACAAAAAGCTGTAAGCAGACACAGCCAGGACAGCTGACCTCAACTGATCCAAGGAATATCCCATACCATATGGCAGCATGCCTAACATAAAAAGCTGGGGGCAGAAAAAGGAAGAAGGTTTACTTTTACGGTGATGGTGTTTTTCTTCCCAAGAACCCATTACACAGGATGGAATCCTGCTTTCCCGGGAATGGCTGAACACCTGCCTGCCCATAAGAAGCAGTGAATGAATTCCTTGTTTTCTTTGCTTGTGTGTGTGGCTTTTGCTTTAGCTATTAAACTGTCTTTACCTCAACACACAAATTTTCTCACTTTTACCCTTCTGATTCTCTCCCCCATCCAGACATGGGGGGAGTGAGTGAGCAGCTGTGTGGGGCTTAGTTGCCAGCTGGGGTTAAACCACATGTTACAAGATGTGGGTTTTTATTGTCAGTGCTTGAATAAGGTTATCCTGGAATTCTCCACCACCAAATCACCATCTTTAAATACACTTTTCTCCAGCCCATACAGTATTTGACAAGAAAGCCTCACAACACGAATGAATCCCTGAACCAAAGGCTAATACGAAAAAGGAGAGTTAAAGTTGTTTTAACAGTTGATGAAAATTCACCAATCTCTACGTGAGATTGATGTTTAGAAGACAATTTTGTAGGGAAAATGTTCAAACTACAATAAGCAAAAGAGACAAGAATATTTACAAAGAAAAACTTTGAAACTTAAATTTCTTTGCAAATCCACTTCATGGTACAGCTCAGAATTGTCCATATATTTAAAAATACAGCAAATCAGAAAAACTACCAAGAATCACTGCTATTCTGAGCATCTCTAACTACCAAGTAAGGAATACGCTTTTTCTGTTTTCAGAAAGAGGGAGTATTTTTCCTTGAAAAAATTAGGAACAAAGGAGTTATAAATAACTGTCTCTAATGAAGAAGTGTCAATAATACTTAGCATTTCGCACTGTACTTATGATCTTGGCTCTGATGGTATGTTTATTGCTCTGCTGTCACATAGTATGATAGGAAATTTTTGCTCATATAACTACAACACTGTATCTTTCAGACAGTTTATATTTAAACTAGGATGCAGTAATAACACTAAACTTTTTCCTAGTGGAAAGTTAAACATGAACTCGTCTCATTGTCTTCATTGTCTGGAAACAATTGAATCAAATCATTAAAATATTGTTTTTCACAGGTCGTAGATGAACTATAAACAAGGCAGAACTCAATAACACATGAGCAATCCTGCAAATAACCTTCCATTGACTAATCAGCTACAGTTTTCCATTCTGCAGCAGGCAGCCCATTTGAACCCAATCCGTAAGGGTAAAGGAGTTTCTTCTGCTTCCACTTAAGTCTTCGGGAAAGCTGTCGATGAAATCAAATTAATACAACAAAAGCCTAAATAATTTCTCATTCTCTAAGGAGCACTGTTGAAATCAGAGAAATGTTTCCATGTTAAGAGTAGGTTTGTCCTGAAAAAACTGCCAAGTTTTATAATAAATAAAATGTATCAACAATGTTCAGGGAACATTAACACATGGATAGTGGTGTCTCTCATCTGTCTCGTTGCAATTTTTGCAAATGACCTTTACTATCAATCATTACAAAAATAATTGATTTAGACCACAACTATTCAGGCACAAGTCATCTGGGTAGAAAGCCTGGAGATCTGCAGGTGCTCAGCAAAATATAAAAACTCACAGCTAGGACTGAAAGGATTTTTTTTTTACATGCACCATAGTTGCTGCTATGAGATGAACATAAACAGATATGGCCAAAATATCTGTATTCTTCTCATATGATGAAATTTAGAGTGATGAATATAGGACTCCACATAAAAAACAGCTTTGCCTGCAGAGGACAAAAGCAAGATTTGGGCACTATTTCCAGCCCAGGAAAGTTTATACTGAAACTGATATTTTTTCCTCATTTTATACACAGACAGGTATCACTCTTCAAAGCATTGTGTAGAGGGATTTCAGCATGATGGTCGGGTGACTAGTCTTATACTGGATCCAAGGCTACTTGAGTTTTATGGCATATAAAATCTCTGTACTCTCTGTTTAAAGTTGGAGCCACTAACAGTCTAAGAATTCCAGATGTGGCTTTAAAGCTATGTTTTCTAGCTTTCAGTGTAGTTGCCTTTCCCCTTCGACTCCAAAATTATATCAAGATGAGGTTTCTAGGGCAAACAGTTCTGGAAATACTGAATACATGATTCTGGCTCATGAGCATATATAACCTCCATAGAGAAGAAAAAAGTGATTTTAATAAAGACTAAATAATGAAAAGGGATACAGGTAAAAAAAATTAATTCCACAAGAACAGACACAGAGCTTGAAGGAGAAACAAAGAAACCCCTTCAATGGACACTTCAAAAGCCTAGTAAAAATCCAGCTACATTCATAATCAAAAAGTTTTTTGTGAATGAAAAAGCTAATTTAAAAGAGGCGGTGGTATTTCAGCCCTCAGGCTTTCTTCAAGGTGAAAACAACACAAATGAGCAGAAACCTCTCCACAGTCACCCTTTAAATCACATGTTTACCTGGCACTTGTTTGGCTGCTGTCAAGGAACTCTCATATTCATCAAATTGTCCATTGAAGGCTTTAAATTTCCCCTTAGCAGTCTAGCTTCTCAGCTCCATCTGTAAAAATCCAAGCATGAAAAAAAAAAAAATGGAACCAGAGTCACTCTTATCTTTAATAGCATTTAAATCAAGATTTTTCGAAGATGAATTCAAAAAGACAAACAACATACTTATTCTGAGCTATCAGTTGCTTTCACTGCAGAGTTTAATTTGGTCAACTCACTCCAGGCTAAAGTCCCTGGCTTTTTACAGTTGATGGTGAAGGGATTTCATGTCAGGCTTGAGTAGAATACCATCTCTACACATTTCTTACAAACATTCTAACACCAGAGTAAATCTCATTCCTATAGACATACATGCAAAGTTAGATGAAGATCCAGTTTCCATCTTCTTTTTTCCCTATCAATTCTCCCATACTAAGTGAAGGATTAGTTTTACCTTTCCATGTCTTTGGAGATGGTGCCATAGATGAAGTAACAAATCTTCTGGCTCACAGGGAAGCAGAGATGAGAGGTTTTTTTCTGTGTTCCTACAATCCCTAGCATGATAACTTTAAGGTTCATGACTAGAGATGAAAGGAATGCTGAAAGTCACACACATACACACACACACTTGTTGAAGCTGTCAACATTTACAGGAAAAGGCTGTAATATGCTGGTTAGCATCTCTAAACTGTTGTGAAGAGAAAAAAAATCTGGACTACACTGTTAATATTTGTTTAGGATGCTCAAAGTAAAGTTATTCTTTTTCCAGCATGGAAAGACAGGAAGCTCAATGCTTTGAATGACCCACTTTGGAAACTTTATAAAATTAAAGAAATATGAAACGCAAGTGAGGTTCAAATTCAGGCAAATTACAGTACTGGCTACATAGGCCATGCTAGCCTTGTCTATTTCCACAACCACTGTGCCAAGACAACCTCTCATTTCTTCCCTTCCTGATTTCTACTGCATTATTCCAGATGTAGAAGCTTGATTAGCTCCAAACTGCATCTGAAAAACAACCTGGGACCTAGTCTGCATTCTCCATTTTGCATCTTTGATGCACTACTGAGTTGCTAGTGCTCAGATTCTCTATTGAAAGAAAAAAAATCAGAGAGAAGTCAGCATCCTCAGCATTCATCTACTATTTTTACATCACAACCTGTAGACCCTTATATGAAAAGTTACCCTGAATATTCATGTTAGTCAAAAAAAGGCACAGAAGAACTCACAAAGGAAAAAAATTAATTCTCAGCCATGAGGTCCTTAAGAAAAAGTTTCCATTTTCTTAAATTGCTCATGGGTACTGCAGGAATTACTTCACCTAGGAGATGCAGTAATTTTGTACCGTTTATTTAACCCTAAGGATTAGGATTTGCTAAGCTCCACCTACCTCGTTCATCTTGTAATTTGAAAAGCTGACTGTGTTTGTATCAGCCACACAGATCAAGAGTGTTACTACTTTCATAGATCACATGCCCAATACATCAGCATGATCCTCTGGAAGAGAATAACCATCTCAAGACTGTACAAAAAGTACAGGATAATTGTCATAAAATATCCTGTACAACAGTAGCAGGTAGGTAAAGAACCATTTATAAGGTAAATGTATGTAGAAGCAGAACATGTGAGGCAGAGGGACCACTTCTTGACATTTCTCATCTTAATGAACAGAGTAAAACTCCTCTTGACCTCTAAATAACCTTTAGAAAGGCGACATGCTTGGAAGTTTGATTTTGTTGCTCTTTGTAACAACACACCTATACAAGTGCTTAGATTCATGATCCATGTACAGACCAGTATTTTTCCAGTTAAAAAAAAAAAAATTGTTTTAGGAAATGAAGAAGCGAGACAATGTAGCCTTTTATTTCTGCAGCTGCAAGTTAGGTCCTGCTAACATTGATCAAACGCAATCCTATCAAATGTAATCCTGAGGATAGGTCCTGTCCTCATATGAGATCCCACAGGGATCCATGGATCACACTATTTCTGTTGCATGATGTGTCCTGAGGCCACTGCTCTTTGGTGCCAGAGCAGCTGAGGGAAGGCACATGTTTGGTGCCACCACATTAGTCCTGCTGCTGCCTTCTGGAGAACACCCAGCTGCTGTCTCAGAAGCACCTCAAATGCCATAGCACCCTTGCTGAAGCTGAATTTATGTTGAAAACAGAATGTTAGGACTTGTCAGCTGATAATGCTACCCACTGAGACAAGGCAGGGAAAAGCTAAAGAGAAACACCAGCAAAATAATAATTTTTGGAAGGATAGCTCTTTCTTGTAAGCATGGCTTCCTTAAATAAGCAAGCTGCAGACAGGAGGAAAAATTTGAACTCTACTGTGAAAACTCACATAATACAGGAAAATATTGTTGTATAGAGCAAGTCCTGCCTACAAATTGATCAGATGCTCCTGTTCCCAATTACCATTATGCTGGGAATGCTGTGGCTTTAAGTCCACAAAAGACTACAGCTTCTTTAATATAGAGCCCTCCAAGAAATGCTTTGCAGAAGCACTATAACATAGATTACATCTAGAAAACTAGATCTGCCTGCTATCACTGTATTAATTTGCTTGAAGGCATTCCTGCTTCTAAATTAACTTCACAGGATGATTTAAATTCATGTTCATCACTCCCATTTATTTTCCAGGCTTCATATAGCATTTTAAAAACATTAACTTCTGTAGACATTCACCTATTTTTGCTATTCTGTCAAAATATTATCTTTCATCACAGCTAGCAAAAGAATCAAACCTGACAGCAAAGAGTCCAAACTGCAACTTCCAACAGCAAATCCCATTTTAGCAGCTGAAAACTCTAGTTCACCTTCACAGTTAAACTTGAAGTTTTGCATGAACAGCTGCACGTAGGTGAATGGACTCTTTCTTCTGGATTTTGTACATCCTAAATATTGATACAATTTAAAAAGAAAGTCAAGTTTGAAGAAAATCTGTTCAGTGGTTCTGAAGAAATAAGCTTGACACTACTAAAACACAGTCTCAAGCAATTGTGGTTTGCTAATAAACAAGCCTTTTGATTTTTACCAATTCCACCTTACTGTCTATCATAGGAAAGAATTCCACTAAAAAATACATCCTACATCTCTTCAGAGACAGAGGAATAAAAAAGGTCAGTCTCAAAGAATTTATCTTAAATGCTACTGTGAACAAGTAAACAAAGACTGCAAATAGCATTCATCACAACTTTCCTGGCATCCAAAAAATCTAGATGAACACATGCTTCATTCAGTATCAACAACAATAATTTTGAGCTGGTTCTTCCTATATACACTGTTTAACAAGAAAAAAGTAAGTTTCTGTGACAAGGATATGAGGTAGTTTCTAGCTGAGAGAGGTTATGACTGATCCACTGATTACCTGCAAATGCTTGAAAAGACACCAATAGGTCAGTGTCACTTTACACATGAAGAAGTGTTTTACTTTTCATTTCTTATGTTTCTTCGGGATTTTTGAAGAATCCTAAAAGTACATGTGCTTTGTCTTTAAAGTAGGCAAAGCTGACTCACAAGATTACTCTTTGGAGACCTTGAAAAACAGACAAAATTAATATCTGAACAAAGCATTTTTACCACAGGAAATGCCAAAATCTAAGGATTTTCTTTATTTTTCTTGCAGTAATTAGACATGAAATTAAGTTTGGGCTGTCATGCTTTTTAAAAAGTTGCTGTAGGCTGATTAAGTGTATCTGGAATCAAAAACCAGCAAGTTACATCAAATGAAATAAAACATACCCTACTGACACCTATAGCAGGAAGCATATACAAAAACAACATGTTAATTTGTTAACAATTCAAAGTGAAAACTAGATATTTTCTTTTATTCATTACTTGGCCATCTTTACAGGTCCACAGCAGAAGAGAATCAACATACAACTCAGTAAACTCCAGAATTAAACAAAGAAAGCAAAATTTTAATTATGCTACATTAAAAAAAAAACTGCTTTTTGATTACATATAGTCAGAAATAAATTTTAAGTGCTTCTGGAGATGATAATGATGAGATAAAGATGAAGACACTTTTACAGAGGTTTTGAAACATTCTTTACTTTTTTGATTTATAGATAATCTATCCACAGTTAAGGGATTAACTCTTACATTTTCTCCTACAAACTACTAAAACCAGACACTACCCAGCAGCTTAAATAACATATGAAAAAGCTGCATCTATTTAACAGCTGCAGAACTCAGGACAGAGGCAGTAAAATATAAAAAAAATACAAGAGTTAAAAATCCTACTGCAAGAATATTAACTGTAATAAAAGAGAAGACATTAAAACCAGCAGCTAGTTAGGTGCCAGGACATAATAGAACCCATAAGGGCAGGCAAAGAATGATGCTAAGTTAGGAAGAAAGAGTCTGTTTTCAGAGAACTTCCTGCAGACACCACAACAAAGCAACATGAATGGTGACTGTGTGGTCCCCTTCTCGTAAATAAATCAGGCGTCAAAGGTTGATCTGCAGTTAATAAGAGGTCTAAGCCTTCTCCAAGGATTTGTAGTATTCTGTCAGCACAGTCCAAGCCTTGGGAGCCATGAAGCCTTCCGGCGGGTTTTGTCCTTCCCGAGCCAGCTTGCGCATGCGGGTCCCCGATATAAAATCAAAGTCTTCGTGGCTGAGAGAGTAGGGGTGCAGGAAAAGGGAGGGAAAAAAGAACATACTTTAAAAGCAGGCAAAGTTGCTCATATTCCTTCTACTTTCTTGATACTTGACACATTTTTTCTTGGGAATATAATGCTGTATAGTAGCTGTCATTTCAAGGCCAGCAATGCCAGTAAATCTCAAGAATATACATCCTCTACAATATTCAGCTTTGGTAACTCCTGAGGTTTCAGCAGCATGGTGCAACTGAACCCCTGTGGACTGAATTCAGTCTGTGCTTCCATTGAGCCTGGCTTGCTCTTTGTGAGGAAACAAACTCCCGTTGAAGGAGAACCATCTACTCTACCCACTGCCTGAGCCCTCTGCCAAGGCAACAGCGGCCATCCTGCTTTGCACCTTGCTTTGCCAGGGTAGGAGACAAGCCTGATGGGCTGGTTGAATGTCCCCATGCTGGTTCAAGAAGGTCATTTCAGTGCCACTAGAGAATGTGTAAAAAAAAAAAATTGTACGACATCTTAGTGAGGGACTTGCTGGAGAATAGAGAAAGTAAAAGCCTCAGAACCTAGAGGCAAGCTTACCAGCTGTGCCATTGCAAGACACTGAGCACATGTATATATATTTATGCATATCAATAATGTGGCATATACAGTTCAAAATAAAGAGAAAAGCAATGGAATAATAAAAATACCTTCCCCTAAAGATACCTTTCCCCTAAAAAACAAAATTCAGTTGGACAAATACAAAACTGAACACAGATCAGGATTGTTTACCATTGTTAACATAAGAATCTAAATTATTATTAACTTCTCAGGTATGTAGTCATAAGCAGCAAAAGCTCCACAAGTTAAATTACTCCTCACAGGACTGAAACAGTAAAAGCAAGACCAGAATGCCAGAGTTCTATCAAATGCTCCAAAGGAAAAAATTATGTATTTCTAAATTAAATATGCAATTTCACTTATGCCATTCGCTCTATTTGCACCATGTATGCATTACTCATTCTTTACTTGTCTGTTTGAAATAAAAACGAAGTATTGATCTCAGATGTACATGCCTTAGACAGAAACAGGAGCCAAGTGTGCACATCAGAGGGCAGAACTTGGCTCTAAGTGCTGGTCTGTGCTCAGTAGGGTATGGAAGTTAGCAAGATGCAGAAAGCATTCCACAGTTCCCTTTCACAACAACACTCACCCCATAACTTTTTGATTTGGACTGTATACATTTATACACCAGCACTGTCATACATTCATACATGCTCTTTTCTTGCTGCTCTAAATTTGGGACTGTGGGTTCCTGAAGTGTCACAAGGCAAAAAAAAAAAAACAAAAAAACAAAACCCTACTGTGCTTTAGTCCTGCAAAATATACATTACACAAAAATTAAAAGTTAAACTTGATGTAGCTCCATGGGAGAAAAAGTTGGCACTGCTATTTATAACATCTGAAAAATTTATTCTTTAGCAGAGAGATCTCTGCTAAAATTTAGCAGAGAACACTGACAGAAGGTAACTTGAGTTCTTTGCAAAGAACTATTTATATAAAATATATGCGAGGAAGTGATAAATCTGGTTAATTCTGTCAAAAAAATACCAAGTCT
Organism: Leptocoma aspasia; assembly: GCA_013399835.1. NCBI lineage: Eukaryota > Metazoa > Chordata > Aves > Passeriformes > Nectariniidae > Leptocoma > Leptocoma aspasia. The sequence goes on along the minus strand of VXAX01003655.1, from coordinate 35,889 downwards.
TCAGATGATCAGGAAGAGAAGAGTAAAGCAAGTAGTATGAAGTTTCTCCATGTGTGTTTTCTCCACACGAAAGTTGGAGCATTAAAAAAAAAAAGGTGCTTTACTCCCGCTTTTTTCTTAAATTTTCAGAAAAGCACTCAACTTTGTCCCATACCCTGCAAGTGAAATAACGCTACTAAAACACTACATTTAGATATGTCATAGAAGTTTGCTTCAATTACACATACAACTCCTTTAGCTGCTTCTTATTCCTAGCTGCACAAAAAGCAGGTAAGAAGCAGATACCAAGAAAGAGAGAGACATAAAGCTAAGGAGATCTACAGAAATTATAAAAAAATGAAAGAAAAAAAGCGAGTGAGCATAATTTCAGAAACATAGTACATTCAGCATGTCATAATATTTCTAGAAATGTTTCCAAAATACTATTAAAAATTACAAAAGTACTAATGATCTCTCATTATCCTGAAGGTCTGTTTTGAAAGGGTTTTTTCTTTATAAAAAAAATTACTTGAATTAGTAATCGCTAAAGTGATGCAAATGGAGCCTTGGCAATATATACACAACAAGAAAGTATTTTTTGCCTTTTTAAAAATGATTGCATTTACAAATTTCAATCAAATTTCAGGAACTGAGATTCCTGCTAAGGAGAAAAACTTTATCAGTACTGTGACCACTGTGGCCTGATGTGACCCACAGGCATTTTGAAATAAAACATATCAGTATGAGTAATTTGCTTTAGTAAAAGGAGACAGTAAAAGGACTCACTAAGTAATTTTGTTCAGAGTGAATTTTGAGGACACTAAAGATTAGTCTATATAAGGTGGATTTGAGTGGAACATGAGAGGGGGAAACACTTGACCATTAAAGATGCTATAAAATTTAAATGCCAAAGCCATTCAAATTCCATTCTTGACAGATTTGAAAGGACCCTCAATGAAACTTAATACAAGCCTTTTCTGGGTATGGCATTTAAGTGCCTTTAAAAATTTTACTCAGTAGCTGCTAGAATCAGCTTTCTTTTAACCACACTGGATGCTACTAAATACTTGTAACATTGACTTGACCTTTTACTGCCAATTGAGTTTGACTGGTACTGACACAACACGTTGTGCCACTGCAATTAAAAGCACTTTCCAAAAAGAAAGAGGAAAAGAAGGCAGAAATAAAACCACAACAAAAATTTGTCAACAGAAAAACAGTCCTGGAACATTTCACATTGAGGACTGGTATTTGCTCTGTGGCATAGCATCCTAGAACTCTACTACACTCACAGTGTGGAAAAAACCATACCTACACACACTGTGAAATTCTCTTACTTATGGAGGACAGGGATTTCAGAGACCTTACAGTTCCTGTGACAAAACAAGGACATCATTAGTTTGCAAGGAGGAAGTGACTGCCACAGGCCTACAGGAAACCTCCTGTGCTGGACCTCTGAGGTGTCAATACAGTGCATTCATACAGTTACAGGAGAGAATATTTATTCTCCTTCAGCATTATTCCCTACAAATTTAATCTAAGTATAGACCACATTACATAGTAGATATTTCATCTAGGAGCACTAAACATCAGTCAATCTTGGGAACCCTGACCTTCTCTTAGATACTTAGCACTACAAATGATCTTCTAGGAAGTCCCATTCTCTGTGGAGGGCAACGTCTGGTGCTCTCAAGGTCTTAAAAAATTACTCTTAAATACAACACTCATGATAAAAGTAGAGACCGTTCATTCATAGTTTTGCCTTTTTTTTTTTTGGCAAACAGAACAATAGGGAAATAAAACAATAACATGACTTATTCACTTTGGTCTGTCTTCAAAACAACTGTCATGGTCTACTTAGCTAGTAGACTTCAGACTAATTTCTGGGACAATTCACAGCCTCCTTATCTGGGGTCCAATTCTAACCTTAAACTCTTTTTAGAAGGGCTTTCTCTGAATTTAAACTTGCCTTTGCAGCGTCAAGTCATGACTTACACCCTAACTCTTACAGGAAGTCTACATTATGCCTTGGGAATGAACGTCCCATGATGCTGAATGAACCAGCTAGTGCCAGCTAAGTTCAAATCATTCCTTTCTGACTGGCAGGAGGGTTTAAGTCTCCTGGCCTGATGTAGTGTTTCAGTGTATCCTACATTATGTACTAATGGTAATTGAAAAATCATATTTCACATAACTAAATTAAGGAGAACAGTCAAGCGTGCCTATCTCAGCCTCTTACTACCTCTTTAGAAAACAAATTTGAGAACAGTATGTACTTAGTTGGAGCAGCTCTCCTATAAGTATGATTTGATAGTATCAAAGCAGTAATGGCAAGCATATTAAAGGTCCTGGGAAAAAAGGATATAAAGTTAAAATCTCTCCTCTTCAGAGATACCCATGATTCATTTACATTTTATAGATAGCATGAACAATCTGCTCCAGTCACCTTACTTATGGGTTTCTTTTAGCCAAAATGTTCTCTTTGGTTTTCTTTCAGGAAAAAAAGAAAAAGTAATTTAATTCCAGACACTGCTGCGGCTTTTTTAATTGCCAGACTAATTTCCTTTCTTAATTGAGTTTTTTCTCAGCAGCAGTCTGTGGCTGCATTTTATAGGACTGATCTTCCATAAAGAATTGGGAATCTCTGCTCACAAAACCAGCTTCTATTATTAAGCCACCAATCCCAAATTTCACTTGTCTGTGGTAACTGTTTGTGAGGCCTTTTTGACTGAAGAAGCACACTAACTGATTTTCTGAATTGGGTAAGCTTTTTTATGGGGGTGGGTAGTGGTGTTATTTGTTGGTTTCTTGGTTCTTTCGTTGTTTTCTTTACTCTTCACTCTACCAATCGTCTACAGGTCAGACATTTATTTTGAATTACTCCATTATAACTAGAGCTCTTCCTATAAACTTTTCCAAAACACATTTGGATATATTCAATAATAGATCAAAAAATTTATGAAATCTAAAAGTGTAAAAACTTTGATAAGGACTGTAACAATATTCATGCTAGCTTTTATATGCATTAATTCAGAATTCTATGCAAGTGGAAACACTCAAGCTTCCTACACAGAAACTTAGATTAGGCTTTCTATCTGACTTGAGCAACAGCAAAAATGGCAATTTTATTTTTATAATCCTCATTTTGACCAAAGGGAAAAGAAAATGAAATTAGCTCTACCTGTGCTAAGCAGTGATTTGAGGAGTGCATATGAAGTGATGTATAGCAATACACCGCTTCAAATGCATTCCTCAAATCACTGTAGTAGATCTAAGTTTCAGACAAATTAATTCTCAAAAATACATTTCAAGAGTTCAGTTTCATGAGGTGCTAAGCCTAGTTCTAAGATGTCCAAGAAACAACTTAAAAATTGTGCTTTTGGCAGAAGCCAAAAGGTATTTCACTAATAGCAGCAAAGAGCCCAACTGCAATAAACTCTTGGCTGCCAAGCCAGGTGTGGGTGCGGCTCTACCAAATTACAGAGACACTCAAGGTAGCAGATGGGCTCTATTAGGGTTTCTCACAAGCACCTTCCCAAACAGAGGAGCCCAGGAGGCCTGAAAGAACAGAGCAGATGATCACATTGGGAAAGAATAACTACACCCAGCAGCCAAGACACACGGCGAGCTACAGCTCAGTCCAAGGGAAACCCCCTTGCCCTAAGCTTCCACACATTCATTAGTGATGTAAATTTTGGAATTGCCTCGTTGGCTGTTAAGTGTCCAAGCCTCAAAAAACTGAGAAAGGTGCAAGAGATACCAAATTACCCTTTTCTAATACAAGTCACAGCAATGGTTCTATGCATACAACCCTCCTTCCCACATTTTCATGCTGTGTTTTTCACCAAGTGAGCTCAGGAGATATTTCCACAAACATCACTATTTCACATCCAAGGGTCTTCCACCAGTACTGACCATCTCATGTTTCCAGGCAATCCTCTCTTCCCTGCCATCCTCCTTGCAGAGTCAAACACCACATGGTGCAGGAGTCTGCCACATTTTCAGCACTGCACAGACTATCTTGAAAGGCAGCCAGCTGCACCCACCCAAGCTCTACCTCTGTCTGGAGCCTACCACAGTGTTCTGTCTGGCAGGCAGGAGCACTAATGGGAGCCTGCACGTGTCTGCATTGCCATCTAGAGGATTGCTGCCACACACCAGTCCGTCTACAAAGAATATCCAGGGAAGGACAGGACAAATGGGCTTACATCCTGACAGCACCACGGCAGAACTACACATCAGTGGCAGCACGGCCTTTTTTCCATGACAGTTAAAGAACTAGAGAATAAAGTGCCCCAAACCAAGGCCTCATAGACACAGTGAAAGGATAAAAGGGTGCACATGATGCAGTCTGTGGCAGAAGGCAAAATCTGTTCCCACTCCTTTTCATAAAAAAATCTCAAAGAGTTGTTTGGGTTTTTTTAAATCATTTGCTATGGCTAATGACAGAGGTATAATTTCACTCGCCTTGATTCAAATCACATCTATCCTGCAAAGAGTACAGTATCAACGATCAGAGAATCAATATTCCGCATTTTGGCCTGTCACATTGCTACTCCCTTACAATTTTAATTTATTAACAATTGACACATCAATAAAATGACTTCACTTTGATCTTTCTGTATTGAAGCATGACCAGCAGGTCCAGGAAGGTGATTCTTCCCCCCTACTCCACCCTTGTGACAGCCCACCTGGAGTACTGCATCCAGACCTAGGGACCTCAACACAGAAAGTCTATGGATCTGATGGAGTGAGTCCAGAGGAGGGCAAAAATACTGATCAGAGAACTGAAGCACCTCTCCTCTGCAGACAGGCTGAGTGTTGGAGCTGTTTAGTCTGTAGAAGAGAAGGCTCCAGGGAGACCTTATAGCACCTTTGTGTTCCTAAAGGAAGTTACAAGAGAGCTGGAGAGGACCCTTTGCAAGGGCCTGTAGCGATAGGAGAAGGAGGAATGACTTTAAACTGAAAGAATGTAGGTTCAGATTAGATATTAGGAAGAAACTCATTCCTGTGAAAGTGGTGAGGCACTGGAACAGGTTGCCCAGAGAAGTTTGCATTTCAGTACCAACTTCAACTGCAGTTTGATGTAAAACAAAAGTACATTTCAATAATCTGAATAAAGAAGATTAAATTAAAATGACAAGTCATCTTGCCAGTATCATTCATTGTCACCAGAGCAACACATACGCTAAGTTTTGGACACTGCTATCCCACACAAGGGAAAAATAACACTGAAGTATGCATACAGAAGGTGAAATGAACTGTTCTGTAATTGGATTAAAAAAAAACACAACAAAAACATCTGAAAACCCTGGGACACAGAATATTCTTAGAGCATCATTGTGCTTTATTACTAACAGAGAAAAGAAATAGCTATTTGTCGCCCCATTTGTCCACTTTCTTTTCCATGCTGCACACTCTCACTGTGTCTCTTCCCTCCTATCTGATGCACACCTGACACCTGAGAAGCTTATTTAGAAACACAAAGCAGCAAAAAGCTAATCTTATCATTATAATAAATAATAATACCTTTCTCTGTATTTACCAACCTGTGCCATTATGTTCCAGAATCAAAAAAACCCCAATACCTGGGGAGCCTTCACGTGGCAGCTAAAGTTAGATCAGGTAGTTGCCCTGTGAACCAAATCATGCTAAAATCAAGCTACATTTGTCTAAAAGCTACATTGATCTAAAACCACATCTAAACCCTCTTTGAGCAATAGGAATTTAATTATAAACAATTTTTTTAATGTGGTCAGGGGTAAGAGGCCGCTATTGCTCAAAATTTTCTTAAAATGAAAATACAACTTACTGATCAGAGTCATAATAATCCATGCACTTCTTTTTTTTATTATAGGCTGCAACCCTGAAGGGTACAATTTCCAGTGCTCGGAGGCCTGGAGCCATTGTGAGCACTTTGGCACCATGGGTTGGTTCATACAGATCTTTCCCAGTGTCAGGGTGTGGCATTCCTGCTGGATCTCGTCCTACAATGTAGAAGTTAGCTCCTGCAACCATCCGTGATCTGCAGTGCCACTGAACCTACAACAGAGACAGGAAAAACAATTAACAGAAGAAAATGATCCAAAACTGCAGCTCTCAAAATGGGCATGCATCTGTAACTACTGTGTTTTCCTTAATCAGATGTGATTTTTACTATGGAGCCACAATATAAAAAAGAACCAGTTAAGTTGATCACCATAAAACTCATAGCCAAAGCATACTATCCCTATTTTATCTGCACAGTAGGTGCTCAGAAAGTTACTTTAGCACTATCTACACATTCAGAATGAAAAACCACCCATGTTCAGCATTTTCAACCTGTACATGTGGCAAGGATGTTGTTCAAGGCAGAGCTAACACTTTATCTGCATGAACATTAAAACACAAAGGACACATAAACCAGGTACACACTGCACATGAATGCTTGAAATACATTAACTTTCCTAAGCAGGTGAATTTATTGCATTTTGATAGAGCTTTGGCTTACAGAACTGTTTCTTTTCTTCCAAGGCATTTATCAGGAATGTTAAAAATACAAAAAAATGCTAAACTGATATTTATTAAACTTGTCCATTAGGATTTTTACAGACTGGAAGGACACATCCACCCTGTAGATAATCATATTACCAGCTGCTTGTTCTTCTGTAAAGCACTTGTGCTATAGAAACAGATCTAGTACCAATGACTTTTAAATAACCTTTTAAATTATTAAAGAAAATTATTAAAGAAAGAACCTCATTTATTACTTGAACAAACATTACTGTCAGACTGTACTCTGAGGTCACTGGAAACGTCAAATAGGTAAAGAGAAAAATTTTATCCTGTTCAGAATAAGGAATGTGGATTTTGTTTCACACATACAAGAAGGAGGTAGAAGATTTCTGTTAATTCTCACAGAAGGCCTACGGAGAACAGCAGAAGATTCCCCACATTAATTCACTCACACGCCTCAGCTAGATCTGGACTGCAGATTTTTCTCTGGACTGAAAGGCAGTGAAAGCTCTGTTTGACCAGTCAACTGGCCAGCAGAAAATAGGTGGCATCTGCCTAATTTAACTTCACTAGCAAGATCTTCTATCTATCAAAAAAGCTACCCCAGAGTCAACCTCGGAGCCTGGTCAGAACTTGAACTTGCTGTGATTCAAGGTGGAGGCGAGCAAGCAGGAAAAATAAAAAGAAAATTAAGAAAAAGGAATGAGATGGAGAATCAATATCCCCTCGAGGAACTGTCCTCAATTGAGAACATTTATTCTTTCTGCTGCTTCCCACAAACCTCTAGGGACTCCAACCCAAGACCTGGCTCCTAAATGAAGTGTTGCCAAAGAATTATTTCATACAAAAGCCTTGAAACAATTCTCTCTGAATTAAGTTTGCCAAAAAATAACAGACTGCTTTTTTCTTAATATGTGAATGCCCCTGCAACATACAAACTTCTTGCTTAACAATCATAAAACTTTAAGTATTTTAACATTCAGGACAATCACTCAGTATGTTAACAGATCTTATAATTCCTTCTGAAAAAGACCGTAAAGAAAGGAGGAATGGTTAAATTATTATCATATCCTTGTAACTTAAAGAAAGGAACCTATAAACCCAACATTTTCTCCCACCATTTCCAGCAAAATCCTCCAACACAGAAGTTTCTTCAGAAGACAATGTTTTGGTTGGTGACAGAGACTTGATAATCTGCTTTCCCAAGCAAAATTAGTCTCCTCTCTCCCTCCATTAAAACAACACAACACACAAACATCAGACGTGGCACAAAATATTTTAGTGCACTACCAAAAGGGTTTTGTTTTACTTTAAACTCTCGATGTATTTACCTCAGTTGGTCCTGCATACATCATGGGGGAAGGGAATATGGCTACCACTGTTGTTTCTGGATTCAGGATTCCCTCCTCCAGCACTGCAGCGTGCTGCTTCATGCGCCACATAAGAGGAACATCATCCTCCTTTGTCCAGCCCCCGAGGGGGTGCAGGAGTAAAACTGGGCGCCGGTAGCCACGGTCCAGAAGCTGCTTGTGAGTATCCTGCATTAAAAGAGCGTGCCCGTTGTGCACAGGGTTGCGTAACTGGAATGCAAAGACGGCATCTGTGGAGGAAAAAAAAACGAGACAAAAGATAGAAGGAAAGCAAGTTATTTTATCAGGAGCTGTACAGCCACAGAAAAATCTTCAGTACATGCTTTCCTCTGAGCTTTATTAAACAAGTGTAATGGTAGTGCTCACAAGTCATTAAAGAATTATCAATTACTACAAAATCACTGTACTTAATAAGCAAAACTAATAAAAGAAAAAAACGTACCAAAAAAAATCAGCTTGCTTAACTTGTGAATTTTCTGCAGAATTACTCCGGTTTCTCCAAGAGCTATAATCTTCTATTTGCATTTTTCACTTGCATAAGGGTTTTGTATTCTAATAGGAATTAAAACTATGGTACCTATCTTAAAGGCTAAATACATCATCAAAAGAACAAATGGACTTGTTTGGAACAAAACTAATAAAAGGGAATTTAATGTTACTTACTAAGCTGCCTTCACCTTAGTTTAGTACACTTAAGCATGGTAAGAACAAAGCAAGACTAACTGCTATTCCAAAGTATTACAAAACCCTGCCACAACCAGGATTTCTCTCTCCTGAAAATTCAGATGAACTAAAGTGCCCCGCCAGACAGCAATATCACTGTAACTGAGAGATTTTCCAATATGGAACCAATGAAAGCTAGAGAACAGGGTTTTTTCAGATCTCAAATATGTGTTTGTTTAGGGGTTAGCCAAAAGACTGATATCCCAGACCTACAGCTCCTGGACTTACTGACCACACAGAACAATGACAGGAGCTCAGGACCAGTTGTGCTTTGCATTCTCGCTGTTAATCTCTCTCCTCACATTTACAAGTGCAGCTGCCTGCCAGTCACTGCCACAGTGATAGCAGCATGTTTGTTCTCTGCTTTATGACATTCCTCAGCTTCTTACTTATCTGCCTAACATAACCACTTTTGTGAAAAAAACTGTTTTATTTCTTGTGCTGGAAAGAAACTTGACACCAGCCTACCTGCACTACTTTCATAAGCTTTGTTCCCCAGAAGCAGCATAAAACAGACGTAAAAATAGCAGAGCATGAACGCTCAGCATTCAACCATACCTCTGTAGTTTTGGCCAAACATGATCTTTAAATCACATCTTACCACATTTTAACATTATCTTTTCTTGCATTACTGACATGTCTACAGTGCATGGAAAGACACAGTTCAGAACCTCAGGCATTATCAACTTCTGTTATGTATTTAGGCAATGCAATGCCTGAGATCATAAAAATTATTACTAAAACAGCAAAGCAAAGAATGCCACCTACCACAGCATTCGAAATTTTCATCCTTGAAACAAAGCCAGCCACAGTGGTGGCAGCAGACATTTGAATAAGCCTCTGCAGGAAGAAAGAAAGCAAAAAAAATTTACTCACCGGCATTCATTTCCTTGAATTTCTGCCTTAGCTCAGCTGGAGTGAGGCGGTATTGGTCAAGTCCATCATTCCAATAAATACGATCAAGGACCTGTAGATCTCCACCTACAAGCCAGTTCCCTTGCTCCATAACCATCTAAGAAAAGAAAGAAAAGTCCAAGTCGGGATTAGTTATCAGCTTCTCATGGAGTATCGAGCACTGCAATGGGGACACATCTTTACCAAGGATTGTGTTCCAGGTTAATTTTATTTGACAGTCAGAAGTCAAGCAACAGTGTTAAAAAAAGGAAAAAATTCACTGGAGCATAGTCCAGACATGTTATACCATGATGCAGGAGGGGTGCACAAATCTTCAGTAGGCATATGCCTTTCTTTCAAAATTGAGATAATGCACAGAAATGCAAATAGCCAATATTCTTAACCAACACTGCATGACAAACAAAGATAGTGTCTGGAAAGCCTTCTCTATTACAATTTATTTAGCATATATTTTTCTTATATATATATTTAAAAATTTAATTACAATATAGCAATACAATGAAGTTGCACACTTTATAGTTATTGGTCAAAGCAAATGGTATTGCAGTATCACTCTGTAGTTTACAAGATTCTCGTCAGGAATAAAGTAATAAACAGAACAATTCTGATTAACTACTCACCCACTTTAATCTACAAATAAATCAGAATCTTTGAAGTAGAACAGTTTTTGGACTTGTTTCATGGTAGCAGTTTACCCAAGTAACAGATGTTGGACAGTCACTACACTTCTTTTTATATCTTTAAACATCACCTCACACTTTATCAAAAAATAATTACGGCAAGCTGCTTAACGTACTCTACAAATAGCCACAGACATTACTCTGAAATTTTTAATTTCTAAGAATGCATTTTCTTTTGAAGATGAAATCACAAGAAACTTTCAAGTTTCATACACATTTCTGGTAACTTTTTTAGCCTTATGTAATTTAGAAATGACAAAAGATCTTGATATAGCAGAAGATACTACATACTAAACCTAAAAGCCAAGATGTGAAAATTAGGTGTGAATTTTTCAATTTATTTTTCCTTTGACCTGCTGGAATTAAATGATGCCACAGTAACCATTCCCTTCCCGAAGAAAATGCCAGACTTTGACATCTTACCAAGGTGGAGGGAAGGTGTGATAATGATATAAAGATGACAAAACTCTGCACTACAGAATCTCTCAGGTACCCAAATACTTCTGATTAAGAATGGCCACCAAATTCACATGCTGTCATGTTACTACTACACACCCCAGTACAGGCATAAGAACATAGTTCCTTATGTTCTACATAAGAAGTCATTCAAATTTTGTCTGCATGAGATTTTCTTAGAATTTATTAGATCTGTGTTAAGTTTTCAATAAAGGGATAATCTTATCTTCAACATCATAGAACACATCAAGGGCTTTGAAAATCTTCTATTAGTCATATAGATCAACACTTCAAAGGCTTTCCCTTTTCGAGAGCAAGCTTATAATTTGAGGTTGGTTTGATTTCTCTTTACCTAATTTTATGTCATACCTGTAAACAAAAATATCTCAGAGACAAATGGGGAAATAAACATATTTTGGTTCTGCAGAGCTAAGATGTAACAGTTACATCAGCTTGCATAAGCCAACACAGCATTGTGATGAGTATGTTACAATTAGAACATTTCAGTACGACGTACGCATAAGGCCAAGATAATAAAACATAACAAACACAATGGATGGGAAATTGCTCCCCAGAGAGTTAAATGATGAACTCTCCAGGAACAGGGTCTGTTTGAAAAACATCTAAAGCAGGCAGGTTCTCACGTGCACCACATACAGGCAGAAGATAAGTTTTCTATCCTTCACAATGCATACATCCACTGATTAAGGAGCTTTGATGATCCATCTGGTGATAGAGGGATGTGTCCTAGGCACACTGGAGGGCAAAGTTCCCTCTTCCGTAGCACAGATTCTACAGTACATTCTAAATTCATTTCATGTGTACATATTGACATTAGATTTTCACACTAAGTACAGACTATTCAACAGCTGCACAGAAAAAAAGATTACCTTTGTTTCTGCTGAGATATTTTAATTCATTTTCCAAGTAGTTTTTTAATCTAAGTATATCAATCATAGACATGCACTTCACTAAATTTGCAGCTCCACAACAGTACAGTGAATAGGACTAGATTTTCAACTTTTAAACACACACCTTGATATAGGGATGTTCCTTGCATGTTGTTCCCCACTGCCTGGCACAGCGTTCCTCTTTCCTGTGCTCGTAGAACTCAGGATTCCGGAGAATGGCAACGCGGCGACCTTCATACACCAGGGCAATTGCTGTGCACCCATCCAGCCTTTCTTTGTCTTCTTGAGTAGCTGTTAGCACTATAGGCACTGACAGATTAATAACTCCCCCTGCAGAGGGAAAAAGAAAGCCCTTTATCCTTTATCCTTAGTAACAGTCATCAATGTTGTTACGAAAATCTACCTAATTAACAGGTTGCTTTTAAGGCTGTAAGCATATTACATGACAGGTGGTTGAAACACTTATTTTAACAGGGATTAAACAACTTTTAGAATGAATTCATGCTTCCATAAGGTACTCATGCTATAAAATTGAACAAACACTGAGGTTTGGGAAAGAGTGAACACAGTACTGAAAATACAGCACAAGCAGAACACACAGCAAGTACTCAGAGCTGCACAAAAATATTTCAACTGCAAGGATATTACTTTTTGGGAAACTTAAATTAATATCTTTCTTAAGAATCTATGTAGAAAGTAGAAATGCACAACGTTTTAAAATAGATCATCTAAAATATCAGACAAGATTGCTACTGGAGGGGATAATTAGTAAAAAGGAAAATTATATTCTCGGTAGACACACTTTTGGCTCCTAAGGAAAAAACAATGCAATAGGAACAGACAAATGTACCCAAGTAGCTAACACACATAATTGAAACTATTTGAAAAGGTGACTTTTGTTGTTTACTTGAAACTGTACTCAGATTCAAGCATTTACCTTTCAGAAAAAACTGCTGAGTCAGGCAAACATTCTGCATAGTTTGTTCAGCTGAAAGTTTGCCAGCTACTTTACATCTAAAACTAAGCCAATGTAGCTGAATTTTAAGATTATGTGTTGTCCTCCTTTTTAAGCACCTTCTTCACTGCCAGATGCTGAAATCTTGTTTTTCTTTTCTACAAGAGTGAGATTTGACAAACCCAGAGGAGTAAATATCATAAGTCTTACAAAGGCCTGGGTTCTAATAAGCATATGCCTGAGTGCAAAACTTTTGGGTGGCCTCCAGGAGAAAAGCCATAGACTCTCTAAAGTTAATGGAGGGTTTGGCATTTGCCAAGACTCTAAAATAAGGCTAATTTTGCTATTATTTAAGCAATACGTGTTTTATTAGGAAATTAAATTTCTTAGGAAATTAAAATTATAAAGCTGGATGGAAAGTTTAAGAGAAAAACAGATCCCCTTTTTTCATAACGCAGAATGCATAATGCATGCTGTGCATCTCCTCCTAAGTTCAGTCTTAGTGCCCAGATTTATTTTCAAAGCAACTGGCTCGTAAAATTGAATTTGGCAGCAGTGGCAGAATGGTTTGACACCCCAAAATTGATAATTAAAAAAAAAAAAAAGCTTTTGCTTTGCAGACAAGTAAATAAATATTTCAAAGTATGAAGAGATGTCAAGCCTGTTGATTATTTTGTCCATGACCAGCAATAAATATGTATTATCTTCTACATTTTTCTTCAGCCACTGTACAAATAAGAAACTGAGGCAAGGTAGTGAAGTAGTGAAGCAAGTCTGTTAAATCACAGATGAGCACAGTGTCAAGATGAGACTTTTCCAGACAACTTAATCTTTAAAGGGAGATTATCAACACATCTGCACTGATCTCCATAGCTTACAAGTCAGTCAGTATGAACACTGCTTTTAAAGCCCAAAGGATGAGATGCACTGCAGGTAATAAACCATTTCCCTCTCTTCAGAATCAAAGCCCTGCAAAATGACTGCTGCTGTAAGACCCAGAACTAACATACTAAGCAAGGAGGAAATTTTGAGGATATTGTTTTGATTTAACTGTTTCCATTGCTGCAAGTAGCAAAGCAGCTTTAAGGCAATCATATTTTTCTAAAAAGATTTACACATGTAAGTGCTGTAGTAGATGTCTAAACAGAGGAAATCAGTAACAGGACATCTAGAGGAGCATAATGATTTTATCCGAGCTTAGGACTGAAAATATTTTCCATTAATAAATTGTTATTTTTCATTACTCATGATTTTTGTAGCACAGATGAGATACTCAAAACAACAGCAAAAGAAGTTTTAAAAATTGTTGTATCTGAAACACTCACCTATACAAGGTCTTAAATGCCTTATAAAAATCCTGATTTACAGAAAACTACAGGACAGAACTAGGACCTACAAGGTATTTTAGCAGCTGAATGCATTGCATGTCATCTGCAGAGGACTTTTCAACTGGATGCATGTACAGAAGGCAAATGATATGAGAACAAAACTAGCAGCACAAAATTATACTGCAAAGTAACAGGATGGCATTATGCTGTATAGGATAGCACCTAGACAAAAGGGAATTAAGAAATATAAGAAGGGTGACAGATGTCTGTATCACAGAATGAAGAGAAAAGTGACTTCTTTTTGTCTCTAGCAAGACAAGAGTGATGAAAAACGAAGCATGAATATAGGAAAAAGGCTGGAGTAAAACAGTCTTCAAAGAGGAATAAATTAAAAATTACAGAGGATCATAATCAAACTCCAAAATCTGAGGATGTTATGATGTATTCACTGTCTTAACAAAGTTCTTAGCCAAATGGTAATGCACAATAAAATTTATTCATTTAAATCATCCCAGGATAATTACTAAGTTGTAGCAATTCAATTACACGTGACAATTGTTCATACTCAAATTCTGATTTCACACTTGCAACAGCTCCAGCGCTCAAGTCAGTTCATTGTCCTTTCCTTCATCACTAATACAAAACAAATCTTTTGGTCAAAGAGCTAAACAGCAATTAAATTGCAGTTCCACATTCTAAGATCAAATTCTTCAAAACAAATTAGAAGCGTGTATTTTAGAATTAAACATTTTTCAAAAATTAAGATATTTGAAAAAATTTTGTAAAGGCAAAAAGACAAAATATTTAAATTCTAATATGATGGTAGGTATAAAAAGAGTAAAACCATCACATTTAAAACTGGTTATTCTATATTCTCCTCTCTTAGCCCAGACCTCAAGTTGTGCACAAGCCTGATAATGTGTTACCACACCACCACTAAGAAGCAAAGCATCAAAAATATTTTAAAAGTATGATTAGTTTGCTGGGTTTTACAAATGGTGTGTTTTACCCTACCATCAAGGAGACAGTCAAAGTGAAGGCACTGGAGGTATTCTCTCTCTCTCATAAAGCCATTCAGGGGTGTTGCCCAACCTTCTGCTAGCACTTGTACCCACTGCATATCCACCTTGTAAAGAAATGAAGAAATAGACAGAGAGCAGATAAAAGTTGCTGCTTAATTACTGGCATCAGGTATTAATCAGATCAGGTCATGACTTAATTCTAAAATGCAGGACAGTATAAATGGAAGATTTCTCAGTGTTACAGTCTTTAATCACAAATAATTCGAAGTTTCTACAAGTAAGGAAAAAAGAACAACTTGTTCCTCACTCTTCATATTTTTGGGTATTTTCCAGTCCCTACATTGGATCAAATTTCTGTGTGTTGAAAAAACCAAACCAACAAACACACAACAACAAATTTTATTTGTAAATCTTGATAAAGTTCATCTTTATAAAACTAGAGAATCCCACTTGCCTTTATCTAACAAAACAAGATAAAGATGTTAAAAAGAAGAAAAAAAAAGCACATATAATTACCACAAAAAAAAAAAAATCAGAGTCACAGGTGTAAATATTAAGAGGTCCAATCTTTAAACAAATCAGAAATTTTTTTTTTTTCATAAACTAGCGAAACAATCCAGAAGTAAAATTCTCTCTGGACTAGTACTTATTTTAGTATGAGATATCAGTTTACACAGAATTTCCTTCCTCAGCACTCAGTCACACTATGACTTAGTGTGTGGTCTCCATTATTTCTCCATGTGCATTACTAAGACCTGGTCAAGTTTTTGACAAGGACATGCTTTGCTTGTGCAAGCCTCTTTTGCAAAGGGCATGACTAATTTTATTACACTGTTTGATTTATACTGAGGCAAGTACATAACACTGTTTATTCCCAAGCTTACCTTAGATACTTGTTTGATATTTAACAAGCCAGTGGTTGGGGGTGGAGGAAGAAATTATTTGTTTTTCTAGATAAGGAGCAATTTAGAATGGGACACTACTGAAGTTCAATAGTGGTGACATTAAGTATTTATTCCTCAACAAATACTTACCATACTTACTTAAAACAATTACTAGTTTTACACAGGTATATTTGAAAAGAAGTTAGCAAAATGTGGTGAAAGGAAGTATCAATATTCATTACTAGTAGAAGACTAGGCAAACGTTAAAATTACGTAGTTGAGTGCTTAGTATGTCACCCCAATACTTCCAAGTCTACTCAAAACAGATGCTGAGCTCTGAGCTTAGTCAGCTCCTAGATCAAATGCTTAGCTTTATGTTCTAGTAATATCATCAAAAAGCCAGTAAAAAAACTCATGCATTGTATCTGTGTTTAGGCTTAGTTCTTCAGAAAAATTAACAAGGTAGAACAAAAACACAGCCAGAAGCAGCTTCATCTAATTGATCTGAGTTCAAAAACAATACATTTAACCAAAATAAGAATAGGGTTGATCAAGTTGATCCATGCTTTTCCATATCCTCTCTGCTGGAAACTAGAAACATAGCACAAGTATGTTCTAATCAGAAAAAAAGCAACAAAGTAGATCTGATCATCTCTTTGCAAGTGTTTGAGTTTGGTATATATATTAAAAGTTACTGTTGTTCAGCTGAAGACTACCAACAGGAAGAATCAAGAAGTAGTAATTGACTTCTCTTATATTTCTAGGCAATTACAATTCACAATAAAATGGTTTCTATAAGTAAACTAAAAAAAGTAAGCAATCCTTCTAGAGGCAATTTCTCATACAAGACATTCCAGGCATGGTTTTGTCCATGGATCTGGGGAGAGTGTGGGAGGAAGTCACTGTAAATTTTTTCTCCAGGGTGGGGATAAACTAAATAACACTATACCAGACATTGTTCATAGAAGTATGAAGATCAATTATCTCTGATAAGTAAACAAAGAAACCACAGACACTGTGGTTTTCTCGTTAATTTTTGTGCTTTCACTCAAGGAAAGAGGGAAAAAGTATATCAAGGTGTATTCTGTAACCAGTGCAGGTATTTTTTAACTACATCTGCTTACACTAAGCAACAGATTAGAACTTCCTTCAACTGCAGCAATGAGCCACCTGAACACACAATACCTTATTTATTTCCAGGGTTAACAGAGACTCAGCATCAGTTTTGGCCAACTGTAGCTTGTTTTCTGGCACGTAAAGCTCTTTCACCTCGTAAGAGGCATCCACTGGTACAATGTCCTGTACAAAAGGAATAAACAGAACTCAATGTTTGCTCAGAATGCCTCTTGGGCACTGAACACACATCAAGAAATAAAATTCTAATGTTGCACTACACAGTACCAAGAGTTTGTTTTTTATGCAATTTTTACTCATCTGAAAGCCAGCACTGTTCCAAGATTATGATATACTGCTAGTTACTCAAGCCAGCAGATTGGCTCAAGTGAAACATTCTGACAAGAGATTTTTTCTAAACCTTAAGTAACCCAAATAACATTAACCTAGTAAATATTTAACTATTGAATTGAGTGAAGTTTTTATGCCTGGAATTTTATGAAGTTTTTATTAATGCCTACATTATCTACAGTAGAAAGGCAGACGCAATACTTTTACACATGCTGAAGAAGTAAAAAAATATTTAGAGACTGAGCATTTATGAATTTAAGTCATTCACTATACAAGATACACTAGAAATGGTAACATGAAGGTAAAATAAATAAAGCTGCTTCTCTACTGAAAATTAATACAGAAGTACACATTAAATGTATTTCCTACAGCTAATGACATAACACCAGTATTTTCATCTATATACTAACTCTTAGAATACTTAAAGGTGATGTCATCTGTGCATATATATGCAATGAACCAAACTCTAGCTCTATAACCAACATATTTTTATTTGAAAAAAAACCAGTGTTCTTCCATGTGTATTAAACAAGATATTCTCACTCCACAATGCTCAAGACTCAAGACCTTAAACTTGTTAGAAGAGATCAACATAAAGATAAAACCATAATTAAGAGAGAAGGTCATCATGATAAAACTGTAGAGTCTCCTCCAATAAAGTATGGTGTAGTATGTCAAAACCCAGTCAAACGTTCTGGTGATGTTAAGTAGCAAAAAAATCAGTGAAAAGAGGCTCACTATTCTTTTTAAAACACATTTTTCAGTGTTTGAGAAACTTTATAAAGTAATGCTTTACTTTTGAAGAAAAAAGCTCACCCTTGGAGCAGAGTATATACAGACCCATAACAACAATATCTTTACTTTTCCAATATATGCAGGCCAGAGTAAATAGATATGCTTGTAGAAAACACAAAGTTAGCCCAGGAATTTTAATGCATTTATCAGACCTTAGGCACTACCTCCATGGAAAGTAAAACAAAGGCAGTGGAATGCTGACCAGAGAGAGATAAAATGACTTAGGGAGTAACAAGATGTGATGTGTTTCACTGGCTGTTGCATAATTCATATCCTCAAAGACACACCAAAAAAAGACAAATTAAACTAGCACTTAGAAATGGTGTTTTATAAGGAAAAGCTTGGTCCATTACATATCAGACATCATTTTGGAAGCAGATTTTATTACATTGTAAGTTAGGCAAAATCAGCCTTTTGTTTCCTCTGCCTGAGCAGCAGCGCTACAGCCCAGGAGAGCTGCAGCAGACTCCTGCCACAACAACAACCCCAGAATCAAATGAAGGTATTGCCTCCTGTGAGCAACACTAAATGATGGAGTGCACATTATGCTGCTTCACTGATCTCCCTCTGGACCCTGGCTCATTACCAGGCTAGGATGTCCTAATTTTACAAACCATCAATAGCTTAAAATAAACTTGCCAATTAAAAAGACCTCGTCAAGTATTATCCTGGTTTTAGTGTCCCACTAATGGGCAAAACAAAGATTTCACAATGCAGTTTCTGTCAACAACCTACTTCATTATACAAATGTAAACAGCTTGAAGACAGTTCTAGCAACTGAGTCTGACATTTGGAGAACTTGTAGGAATAGTAAACCTAGACCCCCTTGCACTCATGAAAGGGGTACTTAAAACCTCAACTTAGACTAAAAAAACAACAACAAAACAAGAAAACCAACAACAAAAGGAATCCATGCATCTTTAAACTGCATGAATTTTAGGAATTAGGAAAACACTAGGCTAGCAAGCCATCTAGTGACCATTCTAAGGCATCAGTTTTACTGAAAGCTTAATTCTACCAGAGGACAAGTTACAGAATATTCCACAATATTTATTATTTCTCAGTGCATTCATATAAAAATGGCAAAATAATAATAAAAAAAAAAAACTAGATGCGTTACAGAAATGTGCCTCCTCACACTGGGGTGGTGGGTGCTTTGCTGATTGCCTCTGAAGATCATCTAGTCCAGCCTCCTGCTCAAAACTGGTCCCACTACAGCAGGCTGCTCAGGACCTTGGCCAATCAAGCATTTAATACCTCTAAGGACAGAGCATCCACAAACACCCAGAGCAACTTGTTCTAATAATTGACCACCTTTATAGCAAAAGGTTTTATTCCCCTATGTCTAATTTTAATCTCCCATATTTCATCTCATGCACGCTGCACCTCATCCTCTACCCTTGCACACCTCTAAAACAAGTTTTCCTCAGTCTTCCCTGTACTCTCCCACTTGGATGATAGAAACTGCAACAAGAACTCCTTTAGCTTTCTCTTCTCCAGGCTGAACAAATCCACTTCCCCTCAGCCTCTCCTTGTGCAGTGACATACTCCATCCTCTGACCATCTTGGTGACCTTCTGCTCAGCTCACAGAAGCACATCAATGTCTGTTTTTTTCTGGGTGAAGGAGAAGGGCACAAACCTGGACAAGCTATCCAGACAAGGTCTTACAAATGCCATATAAAATTGCAAAATTGCTTCCCTCGAGCTCCTGGCTGTGTTCTTGTTCTTTACAGTAGAGCATGTAGGTAGTCTTCTCTGCAGCACAGGCACATGTTTTCACAATGCTGAAAAATGTTTTTATAATGCTGAACAAATTATTTCATAGAATCATAGAAGCACAGAATGGTTGGGGTTGGCAAGGACCTGAAGTATCATCTAGGTCCAATCTCCCTGCCATGGGCAGGGACACCTTCCACTAGACCAAGTTGCTCAAAGCCCCATCAAACCTGGTCTTCAACACCTCCAGGAATGGGGCATCCACAGCTCCTCTGGGCAACCTGTTCCAGTGTCTCATCAGGCTCACAGTAATGAATTTCTTCCTGATATCTAACCTAAACTACCTCCTGTCAGTTTAAAGCCTTGCCCTCTCCCTAAATGCCCTTATGGAAAGTCCTTCTTCAGCCTTCTTATAAGCCCTCCTGTTCAAACTACAGGAAATCTATAGAAATTATATTCTTAAGATAGCACTGCATTAATATGGTCTAAAAACCAGGTGTGCCTGTTTAGCCTTTCCTCAATTTCATTGTCTCTCTCACTGAACTAAGCAACCACTAAGATATCTTGCTATTCATTATACTGTTATCTTCAAAGGAAAGGAAAAAAGTGCTAGATGTGCCTTAAAGCTGACTGGGCTAGGAGCCAGCAGTCAGCACTGTGTACCAATGCAAGCCTTCAGGGATCATTATCTTGGCACATGTGACATAGGTTTTTATAACTATGAATTGTTCAGAGCAGAAGGCACAGGGCCCCCACAGACAGGAACTGCCACCTCATAGGTAGGACTCCTACATAACTCTCCTATTTTCTTCCAAAAACATATTCAGACGGGGATTTGGGCAAAAATCTAGAATTCTCTTATGGTTTGCTTCCCTCTCACCTCCTGAGCAACCCTGAGCAACAGGCATCCATGAGTTTTCTTGAAAATTTCAGTGCAAGAGACTAAATCTCTTTAGAGCCGTACTTACACAGAGGGTTAAAATTAACTCGTGCTGGCTGCATGATGAGGTCTTTTGCTTGTATCAACTTCAACACTTGGTGGAGTTTTACTCAAACTACTGTCTATACCCTAAATTTCCAGAACATCCAACTCACATAAAAAAGAAGAGTTACTGTCTGCAAGAGTACCTCAATTAAAAAGAAACAGTTGTCTGGAATGTCATCCACTACCCACTGACTATAGGTAAGAATGTAAGGAAACACATTTCTTCTGCATAAGGATTAGCAAATTCTGGGGGTATGGTTTCAAGAGGATAAAGCCATCTCTACACTGCGTTCACTTTTAGTGTTGGGTTTGGGGGTTTTTTGTCTATTTGTTTTCTTTTCCTTGTAGGGTTTGTTGGAGGTGAAGGTTTTTAGTTTGGGTAATGAGCCAAATCCACTTATCAGGCAACAGGAGAAGGCCCAGAGACTTCAAAGGGTGGTGTAGATTTCAGGCATGAACAAGGAAAGAGATCTACCTTTTCAGAACCTATGAACCATGAACTCAAATCAGCCATGTCAAGAAGATCAGCTTTCTGAGCTGGTCATTACACAATTGCAGGACCACTTTTACTAGTACAAGAAAAACAGTGGAAACAAGGGAAAGCAGACACAAGCACAGCAGCCCCTAATTAAGTGAGATGAAATCACTGTGTAAGTGCACCCCTTCATATCTCTTCATATGTAAGTCTCTTCATATCTGCAGTATATATTAATTTGTACACTATAGAGACAATGTAAAAATTCAGACTCTTTAAAATTGGTTGCTAGCATTTTTAAGTCAGCATTCACTATTGGTTCTGTAACAACTAAGACAACTTCCTCTCCTTTCCAGTTATTGATACAAATTAATTTTCCACTTGTCCAAATCTTACTTCACTTGGAGATCAATGCTGTGGAATATTTAGGTTTAAAAAGGAAACACACAATAGGACAAGTTTAAAAGTTTGAATTGAAAGATCAAAAGCCTTTATGTCTCAAAAACTGTCTTTGTTTTTCCCAGCACTTACATTCAGATTGCAAGTACAAATACTTCGGGAAAAAAGTTTCTAAGACATGTCTCCATTTCTGCTCACCCTCTCTTGAAGAAGTT
Source organism: Leptocoma aspasia (assembly GCA_013399835.1). NCBI lineage: Eukaryota > Metazoa > Chordata > Aves > Passeriformes > Nectariniidae > Leptocoma > Leptocoma aspasia. The sequence continues at coordinate 14,121 of VXAX01003655.1, read as the reverse complement.
CCACAACTTGTTGTATACAATCATTCACATCACAGGAATCAGTTTTCAGCACAAGCTCTGGGGCTTCTGGTTTTTCATATTCAGAGTCAATCCCAGTAAAACCTACAGAATATAAAAATATTAAGTGACTTCTTCCAAAAGATGACTTTACTTTAATGCTGTTCACAGACAGTTTCCTATATATAAATTAACACAACAGTCAGGAACATGGAGTTTCAGCTTCCTTAATACAGGAATTCATAGGGAAATCAGCAGGTTTTTTCTTTATCAGACTCTTTGCTAATCATAGTATCTGACAGCATCAAACTTCAGCACTCTGCAGTACATACACAGCACTTTTTTGTTGGTGAAGCTATTTGATTTTTACTGTGAATAGAAAAAAAGAGCACTGGCAGAAGAACAGTGCACATCAACCCAGAGCTAGTCATGCATCCACTGTCCTTCACTATCAGCTGACTGCTGCTCTTAAAAAAAAATAAATAAAAGATTAAAAAATATTATGAACATCCAGTATATATGTAAATTTACATTCATACCACCAAGCAGTACTCAGAATTAAGAAATTTCAACACCTTTTAGGCACCATTAATTTAGCTAATATGTCAAGATAGCTGCTAATGTAAGATTGATGACTGTGTTTGTTATAATAGCTGTCACAGACTGTACAAGCTACCAGTGACACTTGTTCTGGCCTACTTAGCTTGCAACCTGCTTTGAAATCATGGAGATTCTAACCACCCATGCACAAACAAGGAGGAAAAATCAAGCCCAAAGGCAAAGAATATAAGCACCACAAGTCAGATCTGCATCAGGAGTATCAGCTGGGCTTCAGCAACTCAACATCTGCATCCTCTACAAGTGCAAATGCCAACATTAGAACTCCAGTTTTTTACTTTGGATTTAAAAACCCTCAAAATCAGTAGTTTAGTTCCTCATCTAAGAAAAATATCACTTACTGCAGTACCCCATGTGATAAAGAAAGGTTGGTACCTTTTTCAAAACCTGTATACTTTAGAAGGACCTGATTACTGGAGGAGTGGGAACAAGAGGCAAAGAAAGTGTCTCATTACCATTTCCAGAGAAAAAGAAGGTAACAGTTGCTGACATTCCTTGGGAACTGGCAAGGTTGTTTAATTTTCTTCCTTCATATATAAGATAGGTCATAAGATACAGCCACTGCTACACCCACTTATATCTTGCCCAGGCAGTGTTTACTACCATTTCTTCAGGAACACAATTCCATTATGGGACTTGTAAAATTAACAAAATATTAGGGATGTTCATAAAATAGGCACAAAAAAAAGGATTCTGTACAGAACTGTATCTTTGTATCTTGTCAGCTCAAGCCATCTTACTTTGATTTTGAACAAATCTTAGTTCAGCTTTATTTATTCCTGGTGTTTGCAGGAAATATTCTGTAGTACTAGAAGTATCAAGCAAACACTCATATGGAATGTCTTAGATTTATTGAATTTTATATCACTTCTGATTAAAGTGAATTCATACAGCATCTGCAAACTCCACCCCTAAAAGTGATTACTTTAAAAAAACTGCTTTGCTACTAAATACAGAGCTATCTATCATCAGCCTCTGCAAACTATAATGCAACACAGAGCAAAGCAGCACTTGAAACAATACTTGCAATGAATGATGGCATAGCTAAGCTTTTTTTATTGCAGGTTATACTTAAATCTTGACCTGAAGCTGGGAATAGGAAATAATGTTCATAGGCACTACAATAGAACACAGATTTAAAAGTAAAAGTTAGTATCTTCTGAAGTATTCATTTTAATGATCTTTACAGGTAGACAGTGGCCATGTTTTACTTTTTGGAAGAAACTAGCAAGTTTTATTAACGCAGTTCTTTAAAGACTTTAGAAAGAGTCAGGCTCTTAACTGGTCAATGGACACACAAAGGATATAGACTAATCCTCAATCATTACATGGTTTCTTTTCTATTGCAACCTTTAACCTTTAAACCTTTTTTTATTTTTTTTTAATTTATATTTTTTTAATTGCAACCTTTAAAGCTCAAGGCTTTTTCTTTGTGTGGTTAGCCAATTTTACCCTTTTTGTTCTACACACTTAACTAGTCAGTTCCATCAGTTAGAAGTCAATTCCAATTTTCTTCTCAGTCCTGTCCTGAATCCATGCTCTTTTTAAGGGTGATACACTCAGTCTTAAGCACATCCACTTACGTGGAGTCAAATTACACCAATGTTTCACTTATGCAGAAAGGATGTGATTACATCTAGGTTCACCTTTAATTTCTCCAGCCCTGGCTTTCTTATAGAGTCCTTTAACATCTCTCTGCTCACAGACATGCAATGGAGCATCCACAAATACTTCAAAAAAAGGCAGACTTGCCCCTTCATGAATTTGTCTGGCGTTATTACGATCCTGAAAGAAAACAGAAGAAAAATCCTAAAAGATCGCCCCCACATATTGTTACCGGTTTTTGCCTTTGAAGTTCATTTTAAAGAAGCTGACAGCACAATGTACACAAGCTTTCAAAGTTTGAAAAAAGACATGTGATTAGATTAACTGATGCTCTGCAAGTTACATCACTTTGGCTACAGTACATCACACGGTAAAAACTGACAGGAGGACGTGAGATATTTTACATTAAACTTGATTTCTAAGAAAAACCCACAACCAAACCCAGCCAACAGAATGCAGGGTTTTCTATACCCATACATATATGTCTGAGGAATTACATCTGCCTAGCTGAGTACAGCAGGGAGGAGATGTATCTGCTGCTCTTGATATAACCACCCTTCTCTCCCAGTTTTCCCCACATTCCTTAATCTGACAAGACTTGTGTAGTGAATATATTGTATTATTTGCATTATTTTATCGTATTATTTTTATGGTTTGCCAAGCATTTGACCAATATTGGTGACTTTCATTGAAAGAACAAAAAAAGCCTTCCAAAATGCACTAAAATCTTCTCTTACTAAATGTTGTTTATTTTATTAGTTATTTTTCTCATATCTAGAGACTTCTGTTATACTGTAGGGTTTGAGTTCCCCAAATTATTATCAGAAGAAGTGTTTGCACCACTCTAACCAAAGAAACAACACATTCTTGTGCTGTGGAACACCTGAGCTTAAAGTCCCTGGGTCATTCTTCAAGATACTTGGGTGTTCACCCATCCTTTTTGTCTCTCTCCTCCAGGTTCTTATGCACAGATGAAAACAGTCTTCACACAACAATGTGAACATGGAATTACATTAATTTTCTGTATTATATAATGTCATGTTGTATACACAACATGAAATAAAGTAAGAAGAACTTACAGGCAATTAAAACACTTTTCCCTTAAGTCAACTGGTAAAAATAAAGCTCTCACCATTCATTCACTAAAGGAAAAACTGCTTTTAAAAGCAATTTACCTGAGTCTTCAGGTTAAGTGTTCACCTAGCCATCATATTTATAAAGCACTGGAATCTACACGGATCAATCAAGATATTGCAATTTTAAGAGTCTCACTTGGAACATCATTTGAGCTTGTTTGTAATATTAGAGTAATAATTCTGCCTAACAGACTGAAGGATAGTTATAGAATTAATGTAAACATTTTATATTTAAAACAATTATTTCTGTTTTGAGTAATCACCTCCATAAAGTACAAACATCACCAAAAAAAAAAAAAAACCCCAAGTAAGTATTCGATTCTGGCTAAGTTCAGAAATGGATTTCTGTAATTAGGATTCTGAACGATATTTTGCATTTTCCCTACATTTCATCTAGATGTTTTTCACACTTACCTGAGCATAAGGAGAGATGAAGCTAGTAATGCACACCAAACCAGCATCTGCAAACAATTTAGCAACTTCGGCAATACGACGCACATTTTCTTCTCTGTCTTCTGGTGTGAAACCCAGATTCTTATTAAGGCCTTGGCGAATATTGTCACCATCCAACGTGTAGCATGGAATACCATGGCATACCAAATACTCCTCCAGTGCCATGCTCACTGTAGTCTTCCCAGCACCAGACAGACCTAAAATAGTCAATAATAATATAAATATATAAGCATAGGAACAAGTTAAGGCAAGTTGTAGTACGTGCATATTATGAAAATCCCAAAGTGACAGCCATCAGCAGCAATGCCTTCTGGATAAGCTTACTTGCCAAGTTTAAATTAAATAAGCCAAGTGGCTTTTACACTGACAATAGGTAAATAGAGAGAGAAGAGAGAGCAAGGTAAAAGTTAAGTGTGCAGTTTGAAGCAGGTAAGAGTTTGGCCTTGATCTCTGCTGCTGCTTATAGAGACGATGCCTTTTCCCCAGTGCTGTTGGCAATTATTACTAGCTGAGCAAACTCAATTCAGAAACCAAACACAGTTAAGATGTTATATTTATATGAGAAGGGGAAGATCTCACATTGAAGTGAATTTCAGCCAACAAAAGAAACGGGATCAGGCCAAACTCGCACTCTGTTCTTACTCCTTGCAGAATAACAGCACTGAATTAGACACCACTGACTCAGTCAAGACTCACACACAGCAGTGATGCTCCACTAACTGGCATGTGTTAGCAACAAGAAAAGAAAACTGTACTGTCAAACTCTGGTCTAATTTAGAATCTTTGGCAATAAACCTATGTTATGGCCCTAAAAAGTCCACTGTTCACTTTCATTTGGAAATTTATTTAAATAATTTTTCCAGACTAGATTTCAATTTATCTGGAGCACATGCTTCTGTTTATACCAAGAAGTCAATTTGTAAAAGGAACACAAATTCAGATCTTCATAAAATGACACTTACCTTTTGAGTGAGGGGGAAAAAATAAGGGTAATGGTAGTATAAAAAAAGTAGCACTACTGGGTGAAGAAAAATGTTTTTATTACTGGTGATTAAGATTTATCCTAACTTTCAGAGAATGGAGAAAAACAAAAAAAATCACACAAAATAGCAGCTTGGTATTACTTACAAGACATCTATAACAAAGGATAAGCAACCACGCTAAGAAGTGTGTCCTAAAAAATCACAAAGTGCAAAGGAAACCTTGACAGCTTGGGGTGTAACTTAAATAAAAGGAGTCATTGCATTGCTTCCTCTGGTGCCCATTAGCCAACTCAGTCTGTTAATCTCACCCCCCCCCACCACATTCATGAGGTTTTTTTCCCCCTTTTTCTCCCTCTTGTATATGTGGGGGAGGCTGTGGTAAATTCACTGATGATTTCCTAAGTTGAATCAACTCAGTGTTGAGTTGAGCAAGAGGCACAGTCTGTGCAAGGCAAGGGAAGGAACACAAGGCAGGAAACAAAACGGTCTTTTGGCAGCAATTAAGTACACCCCCATCACAGAAAATAGGCATGGCAGTCCAAAAGAAGATTTCAGCAACTTCATCATTTACTTCTCACTGATGCAGTCATTTTTGTCCCCACATCTAGCTTGCTATTCACTCAAGTGCTCTGTCTTTTCACACATCATTTGGTCTCTAATATGTAATGAATTGCAAAAGTTAGGGTTATACATTAATGAATTTAAAAACATTCCTCAAGCTGACAAGTCTTTAAAATAACTTACACTCTAAAAATTGCATATCATTTTACACATGAAAGCAATGTTTTTCCACATTTTTGCTAAATTCCTCAGTTTTCTTTACTAGGACCCTCTGACTCAACATTCATTAAAATAGAGCTCTCAAATAAAGGTTACCTTGAAAAATGAAAAGCAATCCCTGAAAGATCTTTCCGTACACTCCCACTCCATGAGTGCTGACAAAATGAGAGAATCTTGGAGTGTACCAATATTTCAGCTTTTATTCTAATACCTATAAGAATTTTGAAACTCGTGTTTGCACAGTTCTAGAATGGTTAATATTGCTTACTTCAATGCCTACAGTCCTTTTCACCTTTTCACATTACTGCTCAAACATCTTCAATAACCTAGCTTCCCACACATATTCTTGGTATCTTACCACCACCCTCCTTCCTGAAAAAAAGGAAATTGGGCATTAAGATTACATTTATTTAAGAAGAACACTGACTGGAAAATGTTGCCATGTAGATAACTGAGAAAAAATTTTTATCATGACCTTTTTCAAAATCAGATTAATGGATTACCAGAAGAAACATAAAGGCAGCCCACCAGATCATTCAAGAGAGGGAGGCTGGAGTGGTGTGATGGAAACGGAGAGAAAGGGCTCCATTCTTTTCCTAAAGAAATACATGACGGCAAGCCACTGTATTAAATCTGCTTGGAATGGCTCTCAGCAGTTTGTTATCAACAACTGCTTTAAATTTCACACACGTTTACCAACACTAGTGGAAATCAATTTTACTTAATGTAAATGTAGTAAGTTTCTCTAATACTCTGTAGGGATCTCTTATATTGCAATACAACAGTGTTCTAAATGGTTTACAACCCAATTAAATGACATATTTTGCTATTTTTTTAAATTATCAGTTTTAACTAAAAAAAAGAACTTTACAGGAAATATTTTAAAGCTTCCAAAAACTTTGAAAGACAGAACAAAAGAAAATCCCTCACTGTTACGAAACAAAAAAATATCTTCCACAATGTATTTACCTCCTCTATTTACAAAAAAAACTCCACAGAGCTGATTTCAAAAATAACTGCCAGTGTGCATTGCCTAAACATGCAATTGTTGTCCAATATCACAGGTTTATGTTGAAATGTTATTTCAAAACAAGGAGACGAGAACAATCCAAAGAGAAGAGGCCTTTATAGAAAAGATCCAGAAGTACAGACTCTTACAAAAAAAAAGTTGCCTTTCATTTCTAAATAGATAAAATGGACAGTGCAAAGAGACAGAATTGGTTAAAACAAAAAGAAAGGAAAAGAAAAGCAACACACACAAAATAAACCAGAATTAAGTAGCAGAGAGTATCAAAAAAACAACCCTCTAAGAGCACTGAACAAAATATATTCTCAAGTTACTATTTGTCCCAAAGCAATTTCCTGCTAGTCTACCTAAAAATAGTAATAAAATTGCATCAAGGTCTTAGATTTCACAAACATTCAACTTTGCAGGCAAAAAAGAGGTACAGCTAAGTAGCTTTTCAAAGGAGAAACTAAAACAAAAAGATCATCAGAAATCCATGGCTGTACCTGTTAACCAGACTGTACATCCACGAAAACCACTTCTTGTTCCTACCACCTGGCCTCTCTTATTCCTGCTGACATGATGAGCTTGGTAGGTAACATTGGTTGCCCTTTGCATGCCCTATAAAAGAAGAAGTCGATTAAGTCTTTAATAAAGGGTGAGTTGGCAAAGCAAAAAAAAAAATCATCCACAGGCACAAATAAAGACTTGAAGACAGAAAAATGGAAGTAAAGCCAATACCCATTCCATCAGCTCCAGCATGGATCAAAGGAGGCACAGGAAATTAGAAGTCAGCCATAGACAACCACACCCCTTGTGCTACCTCAGTGAAGAGGAAGTCAGGCAAAACCATCCAGGAAACCTGCATGGATGAACAAGGAACTCCTGGACAAACTCAAACACAAAAAGGAATCCTACAGAGGGTGGAAGACTAGGGAAAACGTGGGCTCTCTCTGGATGGAAAAGGGAGATGTGGTCACCCGAGATATGGAAAAGGCTGAGGCAGTCAACAAAGGCTGAGTTTTTTTGCCTCAGTCTTCACTGACAAGTGCAGTCACACCACCAAGTCATGAAAGGCAAATGTAGGGACTGGGAGAACAAAGAACCATGGCCCAAGGCAGGAGAAGACCAGGTTCGAGGCCATTTACGGAGCCTGAAGGTGCAGAGCTCCACGGGACCTGACGAGGTGCATCCACAGCTCCAGAGCGAACTGGCAGAGGATGTGGCTAAGCCACAATCCACTTCTCAATACTTGAGAAGTCACAGCAGTCTGGTGATGTTGGAAAAGGAGGAACATAAGCCTGTTTTTAAAAAGGAAAGTACAGAAGACCTGGGCAACTCCAAACCCACCAGTCTAACTTCTCTGCCCACCAAGATCATGGAGCAGAAGCTCCTGGAAACTATGCTAAGACAAACAGAAAATAAGCTGATTTGTGACAGCCAACTTGGCTTCATGAAGGGCAGATAATGCCTGTCAAATTTGGTGGCACTGGCTTTTTGGATCATTTTTAACTCCTCAGAGGCCTTTTCATTGCAAACTATGCATGTCTCTTCCAAATTTCAGTTAATGATTATGATACCATAATACATATGGTATCATCAGTCTCCAGACAAGAGATAGTTATCATAGACTCTAAATGTTTAAAGAAAGTATTATTTCAAGGAACTTTTTAAAGAATTTATTTTAAAAGATGGGGGTTTTTTTTCATATAATTTTAATTGCAATAAAGCTGGTTACCGAGTTTCTTAAAACTATTCATCATAATAACCTGCTCTACAAATATATTCAGTAAGATTACCCTGCTGTCAAACACATTTCACAATCTAAAGTGAGATAGCCCACAGGAAGATCAGCCTTGGCATCATCTCAAACTTTAATGGTATCTGGCTATATGAACTTTGTAAAAGATCAAGACCGTAGATTGTCAGGCCATGCATGAACAATCAAACAAAAAAGAAGACTTTAAAACAAGAGGGGAGGGGGGTAGGGGATGAGAGGGATTAGTGGTATCTGTACTGCTGCTTTGGCTTCCCTTGCTTGCAAACATATTGCACTATCTTCTCTTTCATCATTGTATCAGTACCAGCTGAAAAAGAAAACAAGCAGTATATTTAATAGAAAAGAAAATAGGAACTATATTCCTCTACTGAGTACTAGCAGGGAGCTGTTCATAGTTTCAGAGAGAGACACCAGAGAGTAGAATTAACAAAAATATGGTATCTACTTATGGCTTCAAGGACTGCTGCTACATCATTCTATTCAAAGGTTTATCTATAACTTATTTGGAAATCATGAAGTTGTGTGATTGTATCTCCCCACTTCTATACAGGGCTGAGCTCATAGTTAATACAAACAGAAGCTCAAGGTAAGAACCTATGTTCAGGTTTTAAACACAATAACTCTGTAATTCAGTGGTGGTAGTCCAGCAATTAAAATTAGATGAACACTGAATATCAACCCAGAAGAAACCATGATCTGCAAACAGCTTATAACCATACAAATTGAAGTTATCCTTGCTGATCATGTTACCTTCAAATAATTTATCTCCTAAACCAAAGCTGTTTTGTGCACAAAGTCATTGCAATACAGCTGACTAAAAAAAAAGTCAAAAAATCGAAATCTTTCTTCTTATAGTAGGAACAATTATGCAGTACATAAAATTGGAGATCTCAGTGAGCAAATGCATAAACTGTGGGATTAAAACCAACAAAAATAATTGAAATGCTTCAATTAAAAGATATATAGTGCATAATGAATGTACACAGCCATTCAAACTAACACAGTAATAGCTACATTCATCAATTGCAGTTGTACTGTATTGTACCAGGCACTGGATAAACAGCAGTCTCAAAGCACAAATCCAATGCCACTGTCTCAGTAAGCTCTCTTACATTAAGACATAAACCACACATGCTTTGCTTTCGATCCCTGGCAACAAGTCTATCATCAGACTCGTACATTGGAGGTCAAATGTCTCATTCAAGGAGACCCCTTCCAGTCCATATTCCATAAGTTACATCAGTTTCCTCTCTTACCCAGAACTAGGAAAGCAGCAATGAAATTAGTCAGGGTATTACACTAGGTTTACAAAACACATGAAACCCTGAGGAAGCAGGCTGGAGGGATTCTCAAAATGATGAAAAAGACACAACTTTCATAAAAAAAAAAAAAGTATTAATACCTACTTAGCAGAGAGGAGAAATCACAGCAAGAAGAAGGCCTTGCTAGAGGACAAGGCACACATATGCAGTGGAGCAGAGGGACAATAATCCACCTGTACTTCAGAAGCAGGCACCCAAGACTAAAGGTTAAGGTGCCCAAAGAGTCTGCATGCACTCAAAGGCACCTGCCAGTCACCAGCTGCCCCACCTTTTGTGTCTGTGTACAGGCACACAAACAAGGCAGCTCAGTACTAATCCTGGGCAAAGCAGTACCATATCCCCCTTATCTGATAGAAAATCAATTTTATAGGGGTGCTCTAAAAAGTTAATAATTTAGCAAGTCATTCTCTGTTGCTGAAAAAAAAAAAAGTAGTTCCCTAATTATGTCCACTTTCCTATTAAATAATTTGCTTCCATATGATTTGCCCACACCACTGAGCATGAATAGCTGAACACTGTACCTTCAACAACCCAGGTTTTTAATAAGTATCCCTGATATACACACTTACTACAAATATTGATGTGGCACAAAAAAATACTCACTGGCACATATTGTTTGTGTTCTTAAATTATTTAGCCAGTCTTCTAATTCTTGTACATAAAACTTGATGACTATCAACTGATGAAATTAAACAACCAACCAAAATTATACCAGACATAAAGAACAGTAATTTCCTTTTACACTATATCAAAGGATCACTCACCTTGGAGATCTGTATTATGCTAAAAGAAATCAAACTAAGAAGACATGGAATAGAAAAATTCAACATGATAAGCAAGTACTCTTTGAAAAAGCTATTTTAAAATTCTAAGCCTAATTACATTCACTGCTGAAAGGACACACTACATTTTTGTAAAGGAGCTAATGAAAAAAGGGCATTAATCACCAAGGTTTATCTGCTTTTTTAACAGCCATTGGATATTTCCACTCTCATATCACCACAAAAATATGCCTTCCACCCTGCAACACACTGCTTCTGCATTATGTAGACAAACACTTCATCTTAATATCTTCCCTCCTACTTCACCACATTAAACAGAAATAGTGCTTCAGTCCACTGTGTTTCATTATAGCAGTAATGTCACCTGAGAATGCTGACATATCCCTCCCTTTCTTCTCCCCCACTAAGCTGGTTCGTTTCCTCACATGAAATCTAAATTGCTCTAACAGGCAAACACCTTGCTATTGAAGTAAAAAAAGGGGCACTAAAGAAATCCTTTCATAGATGTGCACTGGAGAGCTGCAATGATAAAAAAGGAAGGATAACTCTGCTGTTTAGTTTCTCTGGCATGAAGGTAAATTTTAGCTTTGCAGGTAGTTGACCAAGGAAACGAATGATTACAGACACCTTGGAACCACAGGAACAAAAGAAAGAAAGAAAGATGATGGGGGTCAAAAGGAAATACTAACTCTGTCAACTTCTCTACGTACAGACTTCCTGAGATGGCACTTTTTTTTCCTTATGTTTCTTGATGTTTGGCCCAGTTACAGCTATAATTTTTTTACTGCCAAAGCCAAATCAGATTATCAGTGCCAAACACCTTCGATGCAAGAACACAAACAGGCACCCAGATGACAGAATGCAAACCCAAGTTGCAATACCAAGCTCTAAAGACAGACAAAAGAGATTACAGATTAATTGTTTTATGGTTAACAGACAAATGGCATTACACTGACATAAGATGAATTTATTCTTCGTTACTTCCAAGCAATAATAAAATATTTTATTTCTATGATCAATATCAAATTTTATGTTTTCACAAAGCGAGACCTCTGGGGAAGGAAGTAAATCTCTCCATGGCAAGCTGAGACTCCCCAACCTGCAGCATAAACTTGGGACAGCTTAAAGTACAAGTATGAGAAAACAGACATGGTTTCCATATAAACCACATACACTGAATAAACTGTGACTACTTCCATATCCTTCTGCTCTAAGATGACACTGTTGGTTCCCCAAGCAAAGAACTCCCATAAGCTAGCAAAAGCAACACAAGCAGCCTCCCCTCTGAATTGCAGTCTTACTTTCAATGCCTTTCTCATTTCCCAGTCATAAGAGAAGTTCTTTAGGTCATTTGTTAACTTGCTTACCATGTGCCTTATAAAACAGTGATTCCCTGATAACAACACATTTTTATGACATTTATTATTCAGCACTGATCACCAAATGGTAGTTTTGGTTTTTTTCCCTGTAAAATGTTGGGCCCAATAGCCAAACAGCAACTCAAGCACATGGAACAGTGCCCATTTTTTTGTCTACATACAAACACAAGCAAGGAAAACAGACATGGTTCCAACACAAAAATTCAGCTACCACAGAGGTTGTACCTACATATTGATATGAGATTTCAGGACTAAAAGATCTGTCAGGAATACCTTCCATTAGTTACTTTCTCAAATTATGGTTTGAAAATCTGTGCTTTGATTCAGACAACTGTGCTTGGGAAGGAAGGTCAAGCCCAGAAATTATATCTGAGCAATAATATCTTTTAGTCTTTTAAACACTTAACAATTCCCCAATACATATTCTGCCATAGCCTATAGCATTACATTTTCTCCATTCTACAACAAGAATTCTTACTTGGATCCTTACAATAGCCCACCAGAAAGCAGTTTGCCACAGTGGTACCGATAAAATGAGGCACTTAAACACGTCTACATAAAGTACCACACGAGCTGCCACTGACGCAGACTAGCTCCCCTTTGCCAGGTGCTCTAAAGCTGGGACAATTTGAAAGATCACAGCAGCAGAAATCACCCAGAACCTTCCCCAGTACCGCGGAAACAAGAAATTCAGTGCTAAAGATATTATTAAGGAGTGTGTCTTTGCTTGCCACCTGCTGCCGTACCAGCACGACCAAAGGCAGAGACAGCTCACTGACCAGCGCAGGAGGGAACTCACTGGCTGGCATCAGAGGGGATGCATGAAAAATGAAGCCAGAACTACCCTACTGAATATGCTCTCAGAAACAACAACTGGAGCAAGTTCTCATTCGGAGTCACCGGCAAACTGACGCGACAGCTCAGCCGTGTTAGGAATCCAAGCCACTCTAAAGAAAGTGTTCCACACATCTCCCTACCAAGCCATGTTCTCCACACTTAATGGCAGTGTCTGTGGCTATGCTGTGCTCGGAGGTGGGCTTGGAAAAGGCATTTCACAGGCAGAGGTGTATTTTAAATTGCACTGGAAGCACAGAGAAATTCTGAAAGACAGGGCTCTACCTACTCTCCTAGGGGCTGGCAATTCCATCAGGGTAAGTTGCTTTGACTTCACTCTCAGCTGAACAGATGCAGAGCCAGAAGTGCCAGAACATTTGCCTGTGGAGCATGTGAATCAGCAGCATTTTTGTTCCTGGTGAAGCTTATAGGTTTATAAAGAGCATTTCAGTTGAGGTCTTCTGGAGAAAAAGGGAAAACTGGAAGAATTCCTTGGCTTGCCACGTAGCATAGAGTGGGTTGCCAACCTCAACTGACCTGAGCAAACACTTAATGTCCGTCAAGGAATTTCCCTGGTTTGGACAAATCTATCTTGGCTTTGCTTATGACTACGGAAATGATACAGAGTAACTTTTGCATACACTTTGTTAACCCTACACAGACATCGTCTATTTCACTATCTTCTAAACATCAGATTTTGCTTTTTCCTAGTGGAAATTGAAAGAATGTAAATTGCCGGTTACTCTCTTATGTGAACAAGTTTGAGCTTGTACACTGTAGAAGAGGCTTGGAGGGGCACATCTACTGAACAGTACGACAGGAACGCTGCTGTTTTTCAGGCAACAGCTGCTTTTATCAAGAAAGCTGTGGCCTGCACTACTCACAGCAAAACTTCAAAGACTGATTTACACTCTTACATTCATATCAAATGTTTTCTGGATCTTATGTCTTGCCTGTTTCAAATCAGCATTGATTGAAAGAAATCATACTTTCTTTTTCATTTCTTTTCGCTTGTCTTGCATCATCAGAGGTATCAAATGTTCTCAAAGGCCTGCAATGTCTCTTCTAAATAGCTGCATTTTGCTCTTTGCTGTAAACCGATCTTCCCCCATCTTTATGAACAAGAATGAAGGCTTTGGTTAGATTTTTTTTAAGCCCTGTCTCGACAGTTTTCCACATAACACCCGCCATACAAAGAACCCCAGTCTCTGGCCAACCCAGGTTTATGAATGGCCACATTGTACATCGCATTCTTAAGGCTTCCTCCTTCCAAAAAGCTGGAAGCCGAGGACTTAGGGCGGAAGAGGCAGGGATGAAACCCACAGACGCCGGGTCCTCTGCGGAGCGGCTTCCTGCCCTTCCCCACAGCCGCCCCGGGGGCTCCCCGGCCGCGCTGCCCTCGGGGCCCCGGCGCTGCCGCTCCGCGACCGGGCTCGCCCCGCCGCG